>JAPSGF010000094.1:1748221-1882131 GCA_035772895.1 Perdix hodgsoniae | reverse complement strand
TTCCTTCCTTCCTTCCTTCCTTCCTTCCTTCCTTCCTTCCTTCCTTCTTTCCCCCTCCTTCCCTCCTTCCCTCCTTCCCTCCTTCCCTCCTTCCCTCCTTCCCTCCTTCCCTCCTTCCCTCCTTCCCTCCTTCCCTCCTTTCCTCCTTTCCTCCTTTCCTCCTTTCCTCCTCTCTCTTTCTCTCTTCCAGTCCAACCAGCCATTTCATGCATACAGAAACATGCCTGTGAACTTCTCCCTGCAGTCAGCTCCTTCAGCTCCCCACTTCCACACCAGTGATGTTATTTCACCCACACCTTGCAGAAGGGGCGCATTCCACTCATTCCTGATCTGGGACGAGCGCCCGCAGCATTACTCACCCACAGCAGTGTCTGTAGATCCCTGTCTGCTGTGGATACTAATCTCAATCCAGAGCTTCCTCAGACGATTAGAGGCTGTTCTGCAAAATGTCAATACGCAGCCTCTCTGAAGCCAACACGGTATGGTGGTTGAAATGGGAGTCGTGGCAGCATTCCAAATATGAAGGTCTGGAAATGTTTGGAGGGATTTTAATATTGATGAATATTTCAGAATTTTTTTCTGTCGCTTCAGTGTATCAGTGTCAAATCTGTGTGGATTAATGGCAAGATAGAGCCCTAATACCATTCGTGTCTGTCAAAGTTCTGGCAAATGCTGAACAACTTATTGCCATTAATGATCACTCTTTGCCCAGAAGTTCACATAATTCATCAGAAAGCAAATATTGATAAACAGAAAGAAATTAAATACTTCTGAGCCTTCTGTTAAAATGCCCTTCTTTTACTTTATTATCTAATGTCTCCTACGGCAAAAGTAAGCAATGTCTTTTCCTTCTTCAGCATGAAAGAGCACCCACACCACTCAAAAACAGTTGAGATTAAACCTTTGAAATGGTATCAGCAATGTATGTAAAGCCAAATTGGTAAAGTGTGCCCTGGACACCAGTTTTGACTTTGGGGAAAATGCTTTATCATCTGTCTACTGCTACACTCTGCCTATTCACCGCCATTACTCCATAACTCTGTGGTGACAGTTTTATACTTAACATGAAGCCAAAGATCAGGGAGTGGCACACACAGGACTTGAATTTGGAGATGGAAAACCACGCATTCTAATCCTCATTCCTTTAAAGGACTGTACCTCAGAATGAAACCTGTGAGCCTTCTCTACAGTTCCATTTGTTCATTACAGTGCTCCACCTGTTTTGTAAAACAAGTTGGTAAAAGCCCTGCTTTCCTGAGATCTTGTCATTCATTTTGACTGAAACCTAAAATGCTGCCCTATGGTAGTAGGGCAGGTCTGGGGTACCTGAGAGACCTACCTGCTCTCTATGCCTCCATTCTACGTTCCTCACACACCTTGAAACTAAGGAACTGTCAAACTCAGAAGCAAAGATGGTGAGGGGTGGACACCTGCATTTTTTGCAGCTTTCCATAGCTGTAAAGCTCCCTCTGAGAATATGTACAACGAAAGAAAACTCATTTCTTCACCTGCCATTTCTCAAGAACAGCCAGTTCCAGTCCTTGTCAATCTTCTACTTCTCCACACAGAAGAAGGCAGGAGAGAGTTTTCCTGGTTTTACTTTAATAAATGGCTCTCACAGACATTACAGTGGTAGAAGTAGGTGCAGAGAAGTTGTGTGTGGTTGGGATATGATGGAAATTTCTCCATTATTTTAAAATTATTTCTTTCTTTAAAATAGATCACTTGAGCTTATACACTCCTGAAAATGTTATTATAGCAGTCTACATCGAGTTCCTCCTAAAAAGCATCCCTCCTCCCTTTGTCTTTTTGTGAAGAATAGAAGATTTTTTTTACAATAAAGATAGTGGTTTATACATTTTCTCATAATTCTGTATTTCCCCTGTGAGCTTTGTTGCATGATATAGTATGTCAGTTTAAGTAACATCTGTCAAGGGATGGAAAACAATTACAGGTTCTTTTCATTCATAAAAGTCATTCTGGAGTTTCTTCATCCTTAATTTTCTTGTCATGCTTTCAAAAACATTACATCATTTTGTCCAAATTACCCCCTGCATTGCTTATACAAGGTACAGTAGGTTATTAATTTCTTCCCTGGACCCAAAGAAACACATCAAATTATCTACAGTCACATGTACTAAATGTTTTAGACCTGGTTAAAGTTGGGCTTTGACGTGTCATTATTTGACGATTACTGTTCTATTGCAATGCTTGCTTTCCTGCTGGCATCTCACCAGAATCCTACATGACAAGTGATTCAATCTTCTCAGTTAGATTTACATGAGTTTTACACGCCCTAATATAAAATGGCAATGCATTCACATTGCTGTGGCTAAAAGTCTGTCAAAATCCAAAACACACTGTGAGAATACATAACAAATATATTCAGGACTAGAACATGTCATATATTTTCAGCACAGGCAAACATTCTTTGTTCTAGAATCAAAGAATAACAGAGATTGAAAGGCTCTTGTGGAGAGGAACCTAACTTCCCTCCTCAATGGTGAGTGTGTTGCTTATGGCTGCGTTCAGTAATGTTTCAAATATCTCCAGGGCAACCACAGCATCTCAGGACAACCTGCTCTAGAGTTTGTCCACTTTCACAGTAAAAAGGGTTTACATGACATTAAAATGGAATTTGCTGCATTTCAATCTGTGCCCATTGTTCCTTGACTTTTCACTGAGTTGGGCTCCATCTTTTCTCCCTCTCATCAGATTTTTCAACACACTGATGAAATCCCCCCTGATCTTCCTCCAGGATGAACAGACTTGGAATTCTGAGCCTCTTCTCTTACATCAGATGCTCCAGTCTGTAAATTATTTCTGTAGTGCTGTGCTGCACTTGTTGCAGTGCATCCCTGTCTATTTGGTTCTGGGGAGCCCAGAACTGGACCCAGCACCCCAGACATGTCTCACCAGAGCTGAGCAGAGTGGAAGGATTACCTAATGTGACCTGTTGGCAATGCTTTTCTTAATGCAGCCCAAGCCTTTGCTGCAAGGGCGTATTGTTGGCTAATGTTCAGCTGGTTGGATGCCAGCACCCCAGGGCCTGCTCTGCAAAGTTGCTTTCTAGTTGGTCTCCCACCTGTACTGCTGTAAGATTATTCTCTTTCAGGTACATGACTTTGCATTGCTTTGTTGAACTTCAGAAGATTCTTGTTAGCCATTTTCTCCTGCAATTTATTCAATTTGCTTTGATTTATAAACTTTTAAGCAATTAGTCTAACATTTATCTGGAAAGATTTTGATTGCCTGAACTGTGTAGCTTTTTCTAATTAAACTGTGCATGTAACATTAATGATAATAATCTATGTCTCTTACTGCCATAACCTAAAGTGAATTTTCCTTAAAGACAGTCCCAAGAATCCTTCTCAGCACAGGTAAGATTTTTTTTTTTTTCCTTAGAACTGGACCAATATATGTGTCTACCTAATTCAAGAATCTTGAAGCTGCATTTGGTTATTTATTTCTTTTCACAAAGCTATACCTAAAGCAGAACCGATGCCCTCATCACACCTTTTCACATCACCAGAGGATCCTGATGGGAGATGATTAAAAACAAATTCCATTCCATCCGGCTCTCATGTGGAAGGCTTGCTACAGGATTTCAGCATTGGGTAACTTCAGGGAGACGAGGGTCAAAAGTTCCTCTCACCTCACAGGAAAATGAGAGGAATGACTTCTTACACACAGTCCCAGTGTGAAGAGCTGCAGGCTTTATCTTTACTGGCTTGATCTGAACTAATACCAAAGCCAGGGCCAAGGCAAGCTTCAAAACCCAGACTCTCATATTATGAGTTGGGACTTTTTTTTATCTGTTGTTGACTAATATTACAGCTATCATTTTGTGTTACAGATATTTCACAGGTAAGAAATCATAGGAAGAGACACAGGGTGGCAAAACATGCGTACTTCACCCTGACAGGATGCACCCACAAGGACTGAGGATGCTGGCAGAAGTGATTGCCAAACTACCCTCTATCGTTTTTGAAAGGAGATCATGGAGAATGGGAGAGGTGTCTGAAGACTGGAGAAAAACTGATGTCACTCCAAAAAAAAAAAAGTCTTCAAAAAGGGCAAGAAGGAGAACCTGTGAAACTACAGGCCAGTCAGCCTCACCTCCACCCCTGGGAAGGTGATGGAACAACTTACATGCAATCTGTTCAAGGGAAACTGCTTTAGCAGTGGCATTGCACTAGACGATCTCCAAAGCTTCCTTCCAGCCCCCGTGATTCTGTGACTGTGTGATTCTGTGATACTTGAAGAATGTTGCAGTCTGAACTAGGACCCAGTTCTTCTGTCTTCCAGGACAGCCCTGACACTGCTGGAACATGTAATGATAAAAATTTTTGTTGAGGGAAAAAAAGTGAGTCTCTCTTTGAACTAACTTGACTTTGAGCTCACTCATGAAACGCCAGTGACCTTTGAAAGAACACAGAGATGGCACTACTGACAGATTTTTCCCCATTTGGCTGCAAATAAAGTTATTTGAAATAACTGCTAAAGCTGTAATTTATCAGACTTTTTCACAGATTCCACAAAAGCAAGGAAACTCGAAAGGCTTTCTCCAAGCAGAACATGCCAGTCATTTGTGCATGAATTGCAAGAGGGGAAATTATATGTTTCTTTTAGAGCTGTTGTTGCCATCATGGAAAGCGAACAAGCATCTGTGCTTCAGAAATCAGTGGAAGGAAGGTGTTCCGTGAAAGAGAGCATGTGGGAAAGCGACTTGAAATGGTGAGAGTATATGAAAGTAGCAGGAGTTCTGAATGCCATTGGGGAGAAGAACTGGAACAAGGCTGACACATAGAAAGGTGGTGAGAAAGCAAAAAGAAATGTAAAGAGGAATATACTGAAGGGAAAAAAAAGGGGGGGGGGAGAGAGAGAGAAATTTGGCTAGAGAATAGGTCTGAGCAAATTCCAAAAGTGAGAGAGGAACAGAAAAAGAAGGAAAAAATATAGGGCAGATGGAAAGTTTATCTGTTGGATAACTGTGCAGGTAAATGTGAACACTAAAGTTTGAAAGTGTATTTTACTATGGAAACAGATAGAAATCTGAAAATCAGATGTCCAGGAAGGACTTCTGATGTAGCAAGGAGATGCTCTGGATGTTTGTATTATTCAAAATCTGTAAGACGATTGTCCTCTGTAGCATTTGTCATCAATTCTGAAAAAAAAAAAAAAAAGATTCCCAATTACTAATATTTAATTCAAGAGGACTGCTTACCTCAAGTCACTGTAAGTAGAGGCTGTACCACCAGCCCTAAGGTTCTTAATTTCACTGTGAGGCTGACTATTTCCCGTGTTACAATGCAGTGAAGCTGAATCTGGAATACCAATTTAATACTCGAGTGCCCAGAGTGAGGCAGACACTTTGCATAAAAGTCTTCTCTTGTGCGTGCTGAGCGCCTGCAGCTCCCCCTGGGAGGCGGTGGGTGCTGAGCACCTCCAAAAAACAGGTCACTGTCACTTGGCAGCTCTGAAATGATACGAGGTGACAAAGTTTAAAAGTAAACTTGCAAGTGATTGACATCTCTGTTGAAGAGTGCTTCTCTGAAGGAGTGCCACTCTTCTGGTCATTCAAATTTTGGTATGTAGTGGGTGAATGTTCTTAATACAGATGCCTGTATAGCTCATAAACTCTCCAGAGATAATATGAGGATAAAATTAAGTGGGAAGGAGAGAGAAGAGAAGCAAGATGGGGGGAATAAAGAAAGAAAGGGATGGGGTGTTGTTCAAGCCTAATTTGACACTAACTTGGGCTGCCTCATTGGCCTTAAATGCAAACTGTTCATTGAGAGCCTTAAAATAAACATAATGAAGTTGAGATTTTTTTCCAATATAATGTGTAAAATAAGTGCAGAACACCTGTCCATAGGGTGTTTTGAGGAACAAAAGCCTAAACAGCTTCAGAGAATTTAGAAGAGCCAGCCCTGAACATTTGGGAAAATACGTCCATTTTGGTTTGTTCAGCATGAGAGGCTTGATAGAGCATCTAAGAAACCAGTAAAATACAGACAGATGGAATCTGAGTGGACATGCCACATGAAATACCTCCTTGTAGTTGACTGATTTCTCATTCTCTTCCACTAAGCATTTTAAACCAGTGCTTGTCAGAGACTCAGTTTTGCATTTGCAGCTTATAGTTTTCCGACCATAGCTTCCATTTGTGTTGGCCTACATCAATCGTCCCTCCTCGTGTACAGCAGCAACAACTATGACTACAATGCTGTTAACATTTTAATCATTCTAGAGCATGTATTGAAGAGGAAGGCAGGCATTTTAATTACAGTGGTTAAAAGAAGAACAGATGCATAGAGCTAGATAAAAATGAATGCATCTCGCCTTGTACCACGACGGTCACTATTCTTTGTCTCCAATGGATTGGCAGAGGGACAAATTCAAAAGCAGAGGCAATCATACTGAAAAACACCTATACTGAACTGAAGGGTTTACCTAAATGGGGGGGAAATGTATTGATAGTACAGTATATAATAAAGGAATAGTTTTGTTTTAATTTTCCCAAAGCCATTTAGTCAGTGCTATTTAAAATACAGTCCTTTGTTCAGACACAGAATTCAAAGGACAGGTTCAAATTATTTTCTTTGTGTCACCTGCAAACAATTTTTAGACCATTTTCTTCATCATCTAGGTCAACTTTTGTATATGCAGTCCTTGTTCCCAGAAAGACATTACTGCCTTTGTGCCAGTAAAGCAGTGAGCAGGTATGGAGTGAGAGCAGCCCTTTGGATAATAACATGCTCAAATGTTTTGTGCTTTAAAGTTCATAGTAAACAGAAAGCTAGAGCCAAGCCTCTGGTGCTCACACTGTGCCACACTCTTCAGCCAGTGGGCAGTGGGTTTTTCAGGAGCCAGATCTTTCAGGCACCCTTGAAAAGAGAGTCATAAATAAGAAGGTACAAAAACCAAGGGGGAGATAAAAAAAAAGGCACCAGTGACTTCTGCAAAGTTTACTTCAATAGAAAAACCAAGCCAGCCTTGGTGGATAGTACATAGCTTCTCATGTAAGTGAAAAAATAAAGGGGGAACAAAGACAAAAAGGTACACAGATCTCCTCTCAAACTGAGCATTGCTGGTAGAAAGAAAAAAAAAAAGAACAACATTTAATATTCTATCTATGCTTTGATTATGCATGTGAATAGCAAGCTGCAAAATATACATAACACTTCATAAATTACACATATTTAGTCCTTGTGATATAAGTATTTTAACTGAGAAATGCCTGGATTTATTTATTAAATCCATAGAAAATGTACACATTCTGTATGTTAGCCAGTATCCCGATATACTGTGACTTTAATCACTGCATTTTATCTCCTACTCACTAATCGTGAAAAGGTTTAGATGGTTTTTCAATCTGTTTTTCCCCTCAAAGACTAAATCCTGCTTATTTCTTTTTGCTGGACTCTTCCAAATCGTACCACATTTTGTGATTTCAAAGGATGCTGTGATGGAAACAAACAAATAAATAAATAAAATCCATATAAAATCTATAGATACGTGGGATGGAGTGTTTAATAGAGTGTGTGTGAGTAAGCCTTTGTTCAGCATGGCTGTCATTTACTCTGCTGCTTTAACCCTCATCCCGACCATGAACTCCATAAGCAGGGGACCATCTCCTTTGTTGCAGTACTAAAATGTGTCTGGTTGGAGTTTTTCACTGCTACTGGAGTGCAACTAAATAGAAATAATAAATAGTTAATAGGTTGCCGAGTTGCAGAGGTGGGGCTAATTAGCTGAGGCTTCATGGGGTTGTTAATGATGGATTAGGAATGGGGAAATTGATAAAGCTGAATATGTAAAGGCTAATATTGTACAGGGTGATGGATGCTTTGTCAGCTTCGATTGCATACGACCAGAATTAACATTGTGCTTATCTTCCTCCTGCTTCTTCAATAGATTACTCAGCTCTAAAGCACTGCTGTTTTATGAGTCCCTGCCCAAATTCCCCCGAGTGGAGCAGTGCCAGTCATTTCAGACAGCCTAAGAGGCTGCCTTACAATTAAAATTGGGTTGGGAGGTGAAAAAAATCTGACTTTCTGAAGGAGGGGTGTTATCAACTGCACATTGCTCTGCCACTACTCCTCCTCAGCTTGCTGAAATGGAGGGATTTCAATTGATTTTGTTTTCTTGCAGTGCAGGCTGGTGAGCAAGTGTGAATGGAGCTGTGTGCAGTAAGCATGCAGCACAGGGGGGCTCGCCTCGTTGCCTGCACAGTGCTGCCAAGAGCTACTGGGTGCTTTGGCTCCTGATCCACGCTGTGCACTGACTATTGACCCAAGTGCTGTGTTTTGTGTGCAGAGGAAAAATGGTAACATACTCCTACTCGTACAAAGCATCCCTATATATCACAGCTGTATTTATTTACTTGCTAAGGAAATCAAAATAATTATGCATTAATTATCATTCATTAACCAGCAACAAATCATTTTCTGATATTGGTATCTCAGTAGGTATATTTAGATTTAAAAATTAACATATTTTCTTGCCAAATTCTCTCCAGAGCATGTGGCTCCTAGTGAAATCACCTGACATTGAATTATACGGGCTTTTTTTTGTGTGCGTGTAACTAAAGGATCAATAAGCATTCATACTTCTCTGTAGGCTATAGGCTAGTAGGAAGACAGGCAGCCTTGAAGACAAGGCACAGACAGCCAGGTCAAGAGAAGAGAATTCTTTTCTCAGTTTGCCTTAGGGCTTTTGTGAAGCCTTGGACAAATCACATAACCTCTAAGTTTAAACCTTCTGACTTTCAAAATGGAAATTATCATAACTGCCTACTTCTCCGGGATGTTGTGAAGTAAATTGATTCACTGTATGTATGTATGTGTGGTGGGGAGACTACTTGGGTACTTTGGAAAACAAAGACACATTCATGTTGGCTTTCATTTTTGTAGGTGTTTGTGGAGCGCATCCAATGTTCTAACATATTAAAAACTTAAACAATGTCCAGAACAATTTTTGATTATGTAGTGTATAGATAGTATAAAATACAAATATTTCTAGCTTCATTCTCCTATGGACATAATTTATTTTGTATAGGGCCAGAGTAACTACAAACGGTCAGCTGTTCCACAACCAAGTGTTAATGCTTTGCAAAAGTTTTGCTTTAGATGGCAGTCAGGAAAATATTTCTACATTTCATTTGTTAGAAGAGATCCAGAGCTGGCATTAGTGCTGGCTTTGATGTATCCTGTGGTATACAATCCAGAGCATGCTGCTGTAAACAGAAATGTCCCTTCACCTCTCCTCTTTGTTCTTCAACTTTGATACTGGCCCCCTGCAGTGGCTTCTTTCTTTCTCTTCCTGGGAAGGCTTAACAAGGTCAATTGATAGGAGAAGAAGAAAAAAAAAAAAAAAAAAAGGACCTACCATTTCCTTCCCTACTTAAGACTCTAAAGAAATAGACACATATATTGTACACATACTGAAGCCCTTGAAATAGTGTGGCTTTTTCTATTGATTCCTGAGGGGAAATGAACCAAGCCGAAAGCCAGCAAGCAAACAAGCAAACATACTGTTGTGTCCACAACTTAAAATATGGTAAATACATCACATTTTTGCTTCTGTTTCATTTATTTCTTTGTATTCTGAGAGGAAGAAAAGAAGAAAAGAACTGGGAGAAACTTGGTATTATAGGCAGTACAAACAGCAATACCTCTGGGTAGGATTGTCTATCATTACCCTTTGTAAGACTGGATTTTAATGCTTGTAACTGTAAAATTTTTACTAATGTGTAATGAATTTTTCTACGATTGGTATTTCAGCATGAAGCTGATTTTTAAAAAAGTTCGGTCAGTTTACAAAAGAGGGTTGGTGAAAAATACACTATTTTGCTCACATTAAAAATACTTTTGGTCTGTATAACTGAGAAACTCTCGCATCTCCATTTTCTAAAATAGAAATTTGGCACAGGATTTGCCAGAGATTTGATAGGTGGGGAATCTCCCAGTTTTTACATTAAAAAAGTGTAAATAACTACCCTTCATCAGAATGGCATTTCGACTTTCTGCTGCCTGAAGAGTCCAACAGCAATGGACATCTCCTCTAGGCTTAAATGGACTTCAATTGCTTTTCACAGAAGTATGGGTGTTATAGAGATCAGCACAAGAGCAGAAAGAGGGCTTTTGTGCTTCTCCCCACAAACCACGCTCATAAGTTCATATGAAGAGTCCATGATTAGGATGCAGGCTGTGCAGACATGAGGATGACTGGAACTTAATGAGAAAAAGACGAGGAAGCTGTCACAAGAATGAGAAAAAAATGCCAGTAAGGATGTTGTGCTGCACTGAAGCGAAGAAGTGAGAATGTTAGGGTGAAACCATGCACCAGGACCAGGGATCAAAGTTGGGCATGGAAGTACGGCTTGGATTAAGGCACTGGGCTGACAGCATGAGGAAGAAGGTCCTTGAGTATTATGGTATAATGCTTTCAAAGATTATTCTGTAGTAAAATAAACAAATAAATTTAATAATAATAATAATAATAATAATAATAATAATAATAATAATAATAAAAAGTTGTGTTGTGATTATGAAGCTTCTTGCCCTACTTCTAAACTGTTTAACCTAGGAGAATTCTATCTAAAAAGAGCAGAGTTGTTTGGCTTCTTAGAATAACATGAAGAGCAGCAGTTTTCAAAAGCTAAAGTCTCACACATTAGGAGATGGTAGGTTTACTGCCCATAGAACTCTAGTTCTCCTTGCTCTGTTTATATGTATTATTTTAAGTAATTTAAGTCTGTAATTGAATAATCATGTTAGTTTTTCACAGAACACTTACCACATTAAGTACAAGAACATAAAGGGCTCGGGAAATGGATCAAGGAATTTGTCACTGTTATAGGTTGAGGTGCCTTGTTAGCTCCTCTTAAGTGCATCCCTCTGGCATTTTTCATTAACTCAGTCTTTCTGCACAGAAGCAGAAAGCCATCACATTCTGTCATTGCAGACAGTGTTTATAAGCTGGAACTCGCTATTTAGCACCGGTTTGCTCCGTGACAGCAGCTAAGCTAACTCAATGGTAGCTCTCACAGAGTTACGGCTGACTCTCCCAGAGACACACTGCACAGAGAGCAGACTTCGCAGGCTCTCTACATTCCAGCTGCTCTCTCTCAGGTCTGGGGGAGGCTGCCCACCACAGACAAGTCCCGATGCTATCAGCTCCAGTCAAACCCCCTTCCGTAGGGCACTGACTTACGAACTGTTGGAGTCTGTTTTGAGTCTTGCCTCAGGTGTGAGAACAGTGAACCCCTTCGTGTTATCCATAGAAACAGCTAATGGGGTTTTTGTGCGATTGTTTCAAGAACTTTTATTTGTTTGTGCTTTCCTGGGCTGCACTTCACTTTTAGTTTCGTGACGGAATTGTGTTCTGTTTGCACCTTTTTTCCACAGTACCCTTCAATGTAGTTCTTTAATCACGTGGAGCAACACAGAGCGAGCTGCACTCCGTATTTAGAAAGGTAAGAAACGCAGTGCCCCGTTTTTCACAAAAAATGCGGTCAATGGGGCTATTGCGCCATCAGAATTCTGCCTGCAAGCAGCAGAGCTCAGGCGTGGCTGGTAGGAAGAGGTTCCGCATCAGAGGGCGGTGGGCACGGCCCCGAGTGCTGGAGATCAAGGAGCGCTGGGACACAGGGAAGGAATCCTGTGTGGCTCCGTGCGGGGCTGGGGGAACCGCAGGGCGACCCTCGCGGCTCCCCCCCCCTCGGAGCACTGCGTGACCCCCAAGGCGGGGATGCCGCGAGAAGCCGTCAGGCGCGGAAGACGGGAGAAGCGGGAAGGGAGAGCCGCGCCGCCTCACTTTACGGCCCGTTTGCGACGCGCAAGATGGCTGCCCCCAGGGCGCGATGAGGCCGCGCCGGTCCGCCGCCCGAGGCTGAGCCGGGCCGAGCAGCGGCGCGGGGCGGGATGTGGGGGGCCCTGCTGCGGCGCGGGGGCCTCAGCGGAGGCCGGCGGGGGCTCTCGGGGGGCGGCCCGCCTTCGGCCGCGCCCTGGAGCCAGGTGGTGTCGGAAGCCGAGAAGATCGTGGGGTACCCGACGTCCTTCATGAGCCTGCGGTGCCTGCTGAGCGACGAGCTCAGCAACATCGCCATGCAGGTCCGCAAGCTGGTGGGCACCAAGCACCCCCTGCTCGACACCGCCCGGTGAGCGCCCGCGGCCGTGCTGGGGGGCGGGCGGCTGCGCCTCGGGAGCTGCCCTGCCGGCGGGGAGGAGCGGGGCTGGCCTCGCCTCACCCGCGGCTTTCGGGTCTGTGTTGTGAGGGGACAGCGGGACAGCCGGGGAAACCGATCGGCTTGAATCGCTGTGGTTGAAAACGCAGTAGCTAAGAGAACTCGAGGTTTCGATGCAAAATATCTGTCAACAGGTGTAAACCACAAATTAGTACTTAGTCAGATCGGTATCTACTCTGCTTTTTGACATTCAAAAATGTAGCTGTGTGGTGGCCCTCGGCGTCTCTGCAGTGATGCTGCAATGCTGTCTAAACCAAGATGTGTTTTTCAACGTCTGTGTCTGCAAATCTGAGGTTTTTGAGCTGAACAAAGGGGAGTACAGGGGGACAAATGGGGCTTTTCCAGGGAGGTGGAGTTTAAATAGTGAATTTAAGACAGCACTTCCAGAAGAAACAGATCAACTTGATAGGAAAAGTGGAAAATACCTGGCTTCAGAAAATACTGCTGGAGAGATTTTTTTTTTTGGGGGGGGGGGAAAGGGGGAAGGAACATTTGTACCAACAGGTTGCAGTATTATAAGCTCTATAGGAAAGGTTGTGATTTTCTGATGTGCGTATGTGAAGGGAGGGACAGGGAGAGAATGTTTTTCTGCCTTTGGATCTGTTTTCAAGATTGGTTGGTAGAATGCAGCAAACAGGAGGAATGGATCACCACGCATTCTTCAGTTGTCATTATAGCTGTAGGAGTATCAGAGAGTCCCCCAGTGCTGAAACTGGATGTCAGTGTGCATCTGAGAGCCTGCTCAGTATGTAGTAGCTGCTGGTTTGTTTGTGAATGAGGCTGAACCCTGTGCTCTGTGACCTGGATGAATATTTCAGCAAAGAGCTGTGATGCTTTTTTTCAAGTGATGCTCATGGGCTACTTTGGACTTGAATCTCTGAGCCCATTGCTTGTGGAACGCTATCAGGAATACAGTTGGGCACAGGGTCTGGAGAACTGACTGTTCATTTCTTTAAAATTCTAAAAAAAAAAAAGCAATACTCGGTATTTACTTGTGTAAAAGCTTGTGCATTTATTTGGCATGTTCCTAATTTACATCACTGATATTTCCAAAGGATGCACATACATTTCCAATAGTCTTGACTTTAATATATAAGAAGAGTTGGTTTCATGCCGTCAAGCTTTTACACAGTTCGAACTACGCACAATTTGCATGTTCCTGTGTTTTATGTTGTAGCTTTTTAGTAAGGTGAATCTTGAGTCTGTTGATTCTTAACAAATTGCTGAAATTTGGCTGTTGTATGCTTGAGTGTTACTGAAATCCGTTAATGTGAGGAGTCTGGGATCCGTGGTCTGACCATAGTTATTGAGGAAACAAGTTTTGATTTTTGCCCACGCATATGAACCAGCATAGTTTTACTGTGTGTTCATGCAAATGTTTTAAAGCATAGATATCTGAAACATATTCTTTGAATATGTTCTTTTTTTGAAAAGCTTTTGAGTGTGATGTTGTTCAGTTCTAACCTTAAAGATTATGAATGCAAAAATGTTCACGTCCATTAAGTACTCAAACACTTGGAGAGATTTTTCTTTTTTGTGACCATCTGAAAACTGCCTAAAATTGATTAATTCCACTTGTTTCTAAAGTTTCTACTTCCTACTGTGTTTTTGAGGTTGTATATTGTAGGCATTGACAATCAAATTATGATTGCTTATTATCATTTCTAAGCTGTGTTAATTTTCTTTAACTTCTTTGACCAATAGAATTTTCTTTTCAGTGTTTTTTTTCTTTGTTTCTTACTTCATGGAATCATAGAATCATAGAATGGTTTGGGTTGGAAGGGTCCTCAAAGCCCACCCAGTTCCACCCCTGCTGTGGGCAGGGCTACCACCCCCCAGCTCAGCTGCCCAGGGTCCCATCCAACCTGGCCTTGAGCACCTCCAGGGATGGGCACCCACAGCTTCATTGGGCAGCTGTGCCAGTGCCTCATTGCCCTCTGAATGAAGAAGTTCCTCTTAATATCCAATCCAAATCTCCCCTCTTTTAGTTTAAAGCTTTTCCTCCTTGTCCTATTATTATCAGACTGTGAAAAGTTGGTCTCCTTCCCTCCCTCCTTACTCTTCCTGTCTAAATTTTTTGCTGCACACAGAATCACAGAATGGCCAGGGTTGGAAGGGACATCAATGATCATGAATCTCCTGCCACATGCAGGGCCACCAACCTCCCCATTTAATGCTAGACCAGGCTGCCCAGGGCCCCATCCAATGTGGCCTTGAACACCTCCAGGGACGGGGCAGCCTGCTTCTTGAAGTCTTCCTTAGATGGTAATGGATTTCTTAAGCATTGGTAGAAAACCCTTGGCTTTGAGTAGCATAAGTTCTGAACTGAGGCAGCATAGAGCATCACTGCTACAGCACTGAACACATGCAGTGCAAGTGGAATGCTGATGAGCGTTTTTAACCTTTTGCTGTGTTTTGGGTCACCAGGCTGCTGCTGCAGTGCTGAGAGCCTTAGGGAAGGCAGCTTAAAGATAACAGTCCGCGTGAGATGTGGAAGAGCAGCTGTCAGGACAGTATACATTTCTCTGATGATCCTATCGATTCCTTCCCCTCGTTGGATGCAGCAGTGGCAACTCATGGGTTTCAGTGCCTGCCATGAATCAGGCCTGCAGCAGGTGTTCTGGGGTGATGCTTGACCCCTGATGCCTCCGACCCAGACTGCTTCTGGCCAGCAGCCTTAAATTTGTGAGCTATTGCTGACTGTGCAGCTGTGGCGGAGTGACGGGTAACTGACCCCTACAGCAAGGGGATTTTGGAATTACCATGTGGTAAAGCCAACTGTCTTTTGTTGATTTTTTTTGTTAAGCTTTGGTTTCCTGAGTCAGCCACATGAAGCGAACATCCTCGGTACTGGCGTTGCCAGACTTGTCAGAAGGAGAGTGAAATGGGAGGGAAGGTTGAATTTCATTTTAGAAAGGCTAATGTTTAGTGGTTAACAGATCATTGGAAGTTGGGGTATCTGGATTATATTCACAGCTGTGCTTCTGGCACTCTGAGCAGAGAAGTCACTTAATTTTTCATACTTGCTTGTACTTATCTGTAAAATGAATAATGCAGCATCTGTTTTCTGGAGGTATTACACTTAGTTCATTACAGCCCGCATTGATCGCTGTGATCTTTCAGTGGAAAATGGTGTATAAACAATATTAATAAAGAATACATTATACAAATGCTGTCATTAAAATATTCACCTCTAAGAGATGCTCTGGAAACAGTATTGCATGCTAACTGCCACTGGATCTTTCTTTGTAGCCTTCTGAGCCACAGGACGGTCCGTCAGAGCTTTCATTTTTCTTGCCCTGTAATGAACTGTTTTCAGCAAACTACTGAAAACTAACATTAGCATTCTTTTGCTCTTCAGGCTTTGTTGAACTAAAGAATTTTTTCCAACAGTGAGCATGTGAACTTCTTTTCAGATGGGAAGAAAATAAATCTCCAGTCCTCTCTCTTCACTTCCCCCGCCTTCCTAGGCTAACATACATCCTTTTTAATATAGGAAAGAATCTGTAATTGGCACCACGATCTACTTTTCTCAAATACATAGTGAGAATAACATTTTCTTGATTATTTAATCTCCCCTGAGAAGGATATAGCTTATTGCAGATTGTAAACAGTAAACGTTATGGCCAATGCATCACTTTTATAATATCAGTAAATGAAATGGAACACTTCATACACGTAAAATTATTATGGGGCACCATTTAGCTCTAGTCATTCCATCATTAGTGTGTGGGAGGAATGATTATATTTTAGTTCTGTCAGAATTGTTTGTTGGTGACAAATCCTTGTGTAGGCTTAGTTACAGTTTTCCTAGATTATTGCAGAAATAAAAAAGCCCGACTGAACAGGATTCATTCTGTTGCAGCCTGCCACAGGTTGGTCTGTAGCTGCTCTAAGCACTGAGTGTAGCGTGCAATCCAGAATAGGTTGAAGATGGTCTGCTTTTGGGTTAAAATGTCTGATAATGTTGCGTTCCTGATGGTTGTGTTTCTCTGTCAGCTTGGAATGGCTGTGCTTGGTGACTCGTATCTTGTCACTTTAGATGCAGCGTGCATTTGTCCCCCTGTGTGGATGACTGAGTGCAGGACAGATACAGGGGCTTGTTCCAGCCCTGCAGGGTGGAATTGTTGTGGCTAATTTGTATTTTGTCTCACAGAAAGGTGACCTTACAACTACCCTTATTCATAATTGCATGTGCTGTCACTGACTGTGAGTAGCTTTGTTGCAGCATCCTCCAAATGTTTTTTTTTTCTTCTGGGCTATTAAAACAAAGGTGTCCATGTGCTTGGCTGTGGCTAATGGGGTAACTGCACACAAACAGCAGCCGTGAGCAGAGGCTTTGCTCAGCTGAGGGCTTCTGCCTGTACGTATCTTTCGGAAGCCCCAACTTGCTGTAGTCTTCAGAGCTGTACTGAGGTCCCGCGTCTGCAAAGGACCTTGGGGATGGGGTATGACATCCCTCTCCTGCTGTTGCTGGAGCAGAAGTCAAAATGAATTTGCATTCACTGCATTTTATTGGCTTTTCTTCAGCCTCTGGAATGCTTTATAAAAAACATTTTTGTGATGTAGAGATGCGATCTTTATAGCAGTGGTCAGAATGCTGTTAGATGTTAGCTATGAGGTAGCAGGTGTGTAATTTCCTGTGTTTACTGCAGAAGTCTGTTGGCTTGGGAGGTCTGGAAACACTGCTCACTAGAGCTAACAACATGCAGCACCTCTGCAGAAAGTCTTTGTGGTGATGTCAGAAATGCAGATATGTCTTCCTGCTCTAAATATTTGATCCTAATTGCCAGATTACTGGAATGCTGATGGTAATAACCAGGTTAGCTTTACTCCGGCGAGATTATTCCCTGAAGCGTTCTGTGTAGCTGATAGAAGCTTTGGTGCTCTCGGGAGAGCAGCAGCTGAAGCTCTGGAGTGCAGTTGTAGCTTTGCCACATCAAGAAGCCTCTCTCTTGCAGGAAAGGCCGCTCTCTCCTGAATAAATCAACTTCTGTGAATATCTTTCAATCTGTTTTGGTAGGCTTGAGTAGTAGCTGCAAAAAAAATTTGTCATGTTACATCTCTTATAAGTGCTTGTGCTCCGTAGGCATTTCTGTCAACTGGAAACAAACAATTCTTTTCCCCCCAGAATCTGTTTTTTTCCTGCATTTTGGCTGGATGATCTCTCAATGAGCTATCATGGAAAACTTTGGCAGGTGAAAAGACATGGAGGAAATTAAATCATTTGTGGGTTCACATGCAGATTGAAATTTCCTTCTGCATCTGATTCCTTCTTTTTTTCGTTGTATTTATAGACTCCACTGTTATTTTCAGTTAGCCATTAAATACTGCTGTATGGGAGCTGCTGAATCACAGCCTGAACCTTTGATTAGTTATCTGAGGCAAGCAGTATGTCAGCCCTGGGAGCACAGGTGAAAGCAATTCACCTGTGCTGCAGGAAGGGGTGGAGCCAGGCTCCACCTCTCCAGACCCATTTAAGTGCTGACTGCCAGGGAGGAAGGATCTCTTCTGAGAGATCCACTCCTTTGGAGCCCTTTGCAGTGAGCCCTCTGCATGGGTAAGCGTTCCACCTATTTTCTCTTTGTTACCCTTGTGCCCAACTCTTTTGTTGGTTTATTCTCACACCCTGATTATATATCTATTTTTGATTGTACTTTTGAATTATATTATTTTCCCTTGATTGTACAACTTTTCAATTATATTATTTTTCTTTGATTGTACAACTGCTCACCCAGTTAAGGGGAAAGAAGAATTAATTTCTGCATGTCACACTCATCCTTCATACCTCAGTAAGATGGAACTGGATGAATAAATAAGTGTTGCTTGTTTTTTTCCTCCCCAAATTCTACTTTTTGTCTCTCTTCTTGCATATTTTATCAGTGCAAGTTTTTTTAATCTGTTTTCTCCACCAGTGGTATTACCTTCACATACACAGACGCTCATGCCCAGTAGTTATTTGTGCTCTTTTGGAGAGCTGTCAGAAGGATCAAGAAGATAAGAATTGCATCAGAACTTGCACATTTGTGCTTGAGGTTCACAGTTCATGTTTAAGGGTCTTAACTTTTTTTTGTTACATTTGATTTTAATAAAACATGCTTTTTGCTGAGTTTGGCAGTGAGAATCTTATTCCTGAAGGTAAAGCACGTTATCCAAACAAATGTTGACAAGTGTTCCTAAAGCAGAGCTCAAGAAGGTAAAGACAGTCATCATCGTGGCTGTGGGTTTGCAAGAGATGCTGAGAGAGGCTGAATTGTTGAACAAACAGGTTGTTTTCAGCTGAAATGATGCTGAGCTCTTGTCACTCCCTGATGCAATGTTTATGGAAGTGTGTGCTTAAGGATGCAAAGGATGTTTAGCTGTGTGGTACAATACCGGCTTTTGCTGAATGCTGTGCACCATAAGCAAAGCCTGATCAAGTAGCAAGTTTGCAGCACAGATGTGTAAAAGTTAGCCTGCAAATTAATTTTTCTTTCATTTTAATAGTATTCTTTACAGTGGCTCTCATTTGTGTATTTATTTTGAATCTGCGTTTCTGTACTTACGAGTAATGTGTTATTTCACCAATGTAGGGTTGTTTTGGTAAATTAAATGTAGTCAGGTGAAAATGCTGCTTGGGATTTGCTAATAGAATCTTTTTTTGATGAGATCAAATAAGCTGCCCTGATACTGATAATTTCTGCTTTTTATAGGGAGTGTGTGTGCCTGTAGGAGTGTCTGCCTTGTGCTGATTAATTATGTAGTAATTTGTTTCTTCCAAGTCTGAAGATTTCAGCAGAAATTTGTGTATGACTCATTCTAATTGAATAAAAAACTTTGTGGTTTCTTAAGTTTGGGCTTCCAGTGTGTGAAAAAGAAGCTGAATACATAATAAACAAATTCAAGTGCTGGTCAGTCTTTAAAGGATCTGGTTTAAGTAATAAATAAGTTTCTTATGGTAGCAAGCAGTGTTTCCCTAAAACAAAAATCGCAGAATCACCAAGGTTGGAAAAGACCTTCAAGATCATCCAGTCCAACCATCCACCTATCACCAATAGCACTCACTACTCACAAACAATGTCCCTCAACACAAAATCCAAATGTTCCTTGAACACCTCCAGAGTTGGTGACTCCAGCACCTCCCTGGGCAGCCCATTCCAGTGCCTGACCACTCTTTCAGAAAAGTAGTCCAGCCTAATGTCCAGCCTAAATCTCCCCTGGCGCAGCTTGAAGCCACTCCCTCTAGTTACACGAGAGAAGAGGCCGACCCCCAGCTCACTACAACCTCCCTTCAGGTAGTTATAGAGAGCAAAAAATACAAATAAACAAAGGCAGGGGGTATATCCAAAATCAGAATGGACTGACTGATGCTGAACAAGCCCATAATGTACCTGCTTTTACATTATGTGCACAGCAGCCTGAGCAGCTTTTTCAAATAAAGGTAATTATTGGAGTTTACATCTGTTCTTTTCTACGTTCAAGTATAAATGATTTGTAATGCCTGCAAGTTTAATGCGCTGGTGAATGACTGTTATGCCAATGTTTGCACTGTGCAGGAAAAGAGTACTGAATAAGTGGGGATATTTTCAAAATCGTTCTTTCTGTAACCCAGAAGATGGTTACCAAGTATGCCATTATATAAAGCACAAATGAGAGCTGATGTCATAGAGTAATCAGGATTTGTGTTTGGATCGCTGGAAACAATTTTCACTCAATGAATCTTCTTTTTCAAAAACTTAACTCGCCTTTTTAAATTTTAGGGGTAAGAGTACTTTCCGTGGTCTCTTACTCTTTCTGACATCTGTATGTTGTAGCTTGCAAGAAGTATTTTCTCTTACTTGAGATATTTTCTGTCTGCCATGCTGTAGTTTTTGATGCCACCTCCCAATTTGACTCTGCTCCTTGTGGCCTCGGGAAGCCCTGTTAACTAATTCTGGTGATCCCTTTCAGAGTTCCAGAGAACCATACGTATAACAGCGTGTCCTCTACAGTACTTTGTATTTTCCTGAATAGATACCAAGTTGGAAAAGAGCAAATACAAGCAGGTATCTAGATGTTTCCATGCTGATGCCACTGCTTTCTCCCGGGGGTGGAAGACCACTGTTTTAAATTATTAATAACCTTCCTTTACCCCACTTCTGACTCTCTTAGTTTCCCTCAGGGTAGGCAGACTGTCTACAGCACTTGCCCTAAAGGAACTACCGCAGGAGACAAAGCTGACAGACTATAAAGGAACACCATGAATTTAAAAATCGGATCTATTTCAAAATTTGTTTAAATTCTGCAGCAGATGCTTTACTGTCCTTGAATTGTCCCTGCCAGTTCTGTGGCATTGACAGTCATTTTTGCTTATTTTTTCTTCTCCCTTCTCGCTTTGTGAAAGATTCATGTAAGGGAAGGAGAACTGATCATATAGGAAAACCAGTGTGACTCATTATGCATGAGCTTTTATCAGAAATGTGCTGTGAACCAGCTAGATTGTACTTGTAATGATATGTAGGGCTTAGAAATTTGACTCTAAACCTGAGTTAACTAAGAAACTCCAGGAATGGTTCAGCCTGCTGAAGGTTCTTCTGGTGAGCCACCATCATTTTTCTTTAATCCTCAGTTATTTCTATAAAGAAACACCAGGTTTGCTCCACCTCTTGCATTTGTCCTTCTTGTTCATTTTCACTTAAATTACAAGAGATGGTTGTTTGCTTTTTGCCTTCCTTCTCCTCCATTTCCCTTTTCCAGAATGGCACTGGTTGCTTCTTCTTTTCTCCTTTTCTGTCTTGTAGATATGTTGCACTTCAAAAACAAACAAACAAAAAAAACACCAAAAAAACAACTCTCTTTCAGTCACAAAGTAGGTCTGGTCTGGCAACAGCATGTGCTTGTGTAAAGCCATCCTACCAGTGCATTGTCCTCATTAAGGCAGTGTGAGGCCCATGCCAGCACACTGTGTTTGGTTGGCATCTGAATGATTAGCCAGTAGCAGAAGCACCATCATGAGTTGATTTGGTAAGATTGCTTTTAATCAAACTTAACAGACAGTTCAAGTTGTTAAAAGCTAAATGGAATTTACCACTTGTTGGGTTGAGTACATAAATCACAAAACTTTGTGGTCACACGTGGAAACTCATCTCTCTTTCAAGAATTTAAAAAATAGTTGTGCTAGAGAGTTTGTGTTTGTTAGTGATTGTTTTTGTCTGAAGGTGCATTGTGTTCCCAGTTAAATTAGTGGTGAGTTTTGAGACTGAGTGTGGTGTAGTGACCATGTTTTCACATTATGAAAATCCAAATATTTTCACAGACCAGTAAGTAAAAGTACCTGCAGTATATCAGTGTTGCTTGCATGCATGCATGTTATACAGGAGGAGATTTTTGGCTCTCCTGTCTCTGATTCCCAGCTGCTTTTGATTTAGTGTGGTTTGTTTGAAGATACCCTGTGTGCATATTTAAAAATAATTGCAGTGATGTTAATGCTACATTATGAAGCTCATATTTGGATCATGCTTTTAAAAATAGACTTCTGAATGTGAATCTCACTGGTTCGATATCTTTGAATAATTAAAAATGGATCTACAGGAAAAAAAACATATTTTCCCCAAGCCTTTGTTGTCCTGTGAATGTGAAACTGAAGTATAAAATTACAAGAGGTCAGTTCAGCATATCTGTTCTTGATTCCTGGTTGCTAGAGCCAGAAATACCATGGAAGGTGTGCACTCCGTGTTCCATTGTTCACAGGAAGATTTTGCCACTTTCTGAGTATCCGTAAGTTCAGATAGTATGGGAGGTTGTTGATAGGCACTGCAAGAAATCAGATTTCATATATTGGTACGAGTAATTTCCTGAAAAGGCTGTTTTCAGAAATAAGCTTCAGAGGACTCAAGGAAGCTGGAAATGCAGAGACCTGCAAGGTGGTTGTGGGGAAGCCCTTGTTCTAATGCATATTTATTCAAGGAACGGAACATGTTGAAGGAATTCCTAGTATTGGAATTTACAGTATATTTTATGTGTCTTTTGTCCATAATATAACTTCATAAAACTGAATCAAATTATCTTGCCAGCAGGAAAGTAGGAAATGAATCCGTGTAATGACTGTAATGTGTCATAGCAACCAAGTTTTAAAATAGTCGAATTCCAAAATAAGGTTATAAAAATGACATCAGAGGAAAAAAAGAGCATTCTATGTTATGTTATAGCAACAGAAACATAGGCTTATTTTTTGTTTGTGAATTGCTTGGGATCATATTGCTGCTGGTGGATTTTTTTCTTTCATTTTTCTTTTCTTTTCAGAGGAAGATTATGTCCTAACATAACATGTATTCTTGGGGAGAACGTGTTTTGGCAGTCCTGGTTTTGTCACACTTCAGAAGGGCTGAAGTTTGTTAGGTTTCGCTCTTTCAAAATTTCCCTCAAATAAAATATTTGCTGAATATTCATCTTCCCATTTTCTTTTCTACTTTTAAGTCTTTAAGAGCTCCCTTGAATCTTTTGGTCCTCTCACCACGGCTTGTCAGAGCAGGATTAAGCTTCACTAGCAGAATGTTACAAACGAAAATTTGAGATGTATATAGTGTTTGAATTACCACAAGCGTGATGCTATTGGCAGACTCCAGCCTGCAGTGCGAAGTTTCACCAGCTCAGAGAGCAGCGGTGAGGCTGACGTGGATATGGGTGCGGGTGCCTGTGTGCTGCCTGGTGCGCACACTGGGCTCCCAGCTGTTAGGAGCCACACGGGAGGACAAGGCAGGCTCCCTCTCTGCTCCTCCTGTGGATGTTATGCTGTGTGAGATTGGTGCATGCAGTTGGCTGCTTTCAATATTTTCTTTTGAGGGCTTTCATTTTTAATTCTAACACCTCTCCTCCTCGGTCCAAAGCTTTCTTTCCGATGTACCATCTTCCTGCTACTTAATTTATCCTATGTATTCTGTTTGGTTTTGTTTTTTAATCTGGCCATTAAAAACTGAACATGCATTACAACCCGAAGCTGGGGGGTCTTCACAATTAGAATCCCTCTCCCTCCCTCTTATGCTGTAAATACCAGTGACTTACTTGCCAGAAATACCAGGTTTGGGTTAATGTATGTCCCTGGGTGATACTGCTGCTTTGGATTACCTTGGTGTGCATGTAGGCATTAAATATTGAAAGCTGTTTTCATATTCTCCAGTGGTGAAGCTCTGTATAAACAAGTCTTATTTACTGAACAGTTTGGGAAGTGTGTACACACTGGTATGCCTTAGGAAATCTACCATTTAAGCCTTCGTGGTCCTGATTTTCTCTGGCCATGATAAATGGAGTGGTAGACCAGGAACTAGATTAGAGGGTGTTACTGTGAGGAGTAAGTAGTGAGTGTTGAGACTGAAGAAATTTCATGTGAGTTCAGAAATAATTTAGATGCTTGTCAACTACTGTCACCAGACCTCATTAAGCATTTTTCATTTTGTTTTTCAAAGGAATTTGAAAGCAAATGTCTATGCTGTATGAAATAGTATCCTTTATGCTTGAAAGATTTGTAGGCCAGGTAGGAAATCTGGAGACAAACAAACGTAAGTCCTTCTTACACATATAATTATTAGAGCAGCAAGAAAATACATTGAAGAGGATAAAGATATCTGTTATTGCTTCAAGTCTACGTGGAATGAATGTTGCTGCACTATATAGAGTGTAATGCAGGCATATTAAACCTGCAGCTAGTGTTGCTAATTACTGAAAGAGTGTAGTTGTACACTTCACACTTCACAAGAAAAACCCAAACCTCACAGCCTTTGGGAAGCGCTGATGTGCAAGTAGCAACTTACCATTTTCAGGCTTTTCTGCTTCCAGAAGTGTATTGTTAAGAGAGCAGATGATAAAACCTTGTATACATTTAACCCTCGCACCATTATGCATATTTTGGAGATGGTTTTACATCTTTATATCAAGAATGAGAAATGCTTCCTTTCTTCACCAAGGGCTAAATAAACCATTTAGAGCTGGACTAGCTCTAGAAAGAGATCTAGAGAAAGTGAGAGAAGTAGCTTTTCTCTAGCTCTAAATTCTATTTATGATTTTCATGAATTCACAAACCATTTATTTTTACTATGGAGACACAAAAGGCAGACTCCTGCAGGCTGGTTATGGCAAATGAAAGGTACTTACTGTGCTTAGCATGTTGTGATTCTGTACCTGATTGTTTCAAAATAGAAATTAGCTTATCTCAAAATGTCATCATTTGCTGATACAAATACATTTTTCATCCCTCCCCTGTGAATGTTGGATGATTCTTTCACAAGAAATCTAGGTTATTTTAATTAATTACTTGGGGTTTTAAATCTTTAAATTAAGTTACAGGTGAGCTCAGCTCTTCCCTGAAGAGCTTTTACTATGTTAGCAGTGGAAAAGGATAATTCTTGCTGCATAATTCTCTAATGGGCTGTTGTGTGTTGCTCAGTTGAACAAGACTGCTGCTTTGCTTTTGATTTCTGGTCTGTGTTCAGCTTTTCAGGGAACAACTTGGATGGTTAGAAGATATCACCAGAAACATATTTTCCTTTTAACTGTAGAAGAGAAGAGTGAGCCCCATTGATATCTGTTGCTTTGGGAAATGGTTAAGGATTGCAGAAATATAATGTAAAACTAAATGAGGTACCGGTAACCAAATATATGAAGTCTTCATAAAAGATGGACAAAATATAGGGACAGGTTTATTGGTGTTAATTTCCTATCATTATTTCAGGAAATATTCCCCTTGCTTTTAAACTATTTCTTTTATGTGTTTATAACTATATACAATCATAAAATGGTAACTTTATCTGTTACTTGTGGGTTGTTGGGCTGTGGGGACTGAAGCAATGCTTATTTTCCTGTTCTGGAGTATGATTATTTGTTGAAGATGTGACAAATTTAGGTCATATTTGGCATTGCATTTAAATTTAGCCTGAGACTGATTTATGAAAAAGAGGTAACAAGCCTACATTATATTTTCCCTTGTGTGAGTATTGCAGCCAAACTGCAATTTATTTTGTACTATGTTAAGTTACAATAAAAGATACATGCATGAAATAAAATAGGGTAAAAAGTTCAGTCATTAAACCTTTCTTTTTTCTTTTAAGTTAGCTTTCATCATTGCACCTTTAGCTGTGTTAATTACTTCAAAGAATTATCTTAGAGGCTAGTTGAAGAGCAGAATCAAAGAAGAAGGAAAATAGCCTTAAGCAAAATCTTGATTTTTTTTTTTCTTTTATGAGAACATTCTTACAGTAACTTGTAGGATAGAGATCACTAAAAGAGTCCCTTTTAAAATTCCCCTGCTTCACACTTCTTTTTTTTTAGCATCTTAATATTTTTGTTTTTTAATATTCCAGAATACTGTACTGCCATGCCTGCAGCTAATGTGAGAGAGCAAAGTGCTTGTCCTAAAATTGTGATTTTCTCATATATTTTCATTTTTTTGTTTAAGTTGAGGAGGAGAAGATACTAATCTAGGTGGATTTTGTTGTTCTTGTGCCCTCTGTGGGTGTTTTACTTTCTTTTTTTTTTTTTTTCAATTCTTCTTTCTTAAGAGGCACAGACTGGGTTCATTATACTGCCTATTTGACTGCCAGTGAGTCTTTTTCTGGGCAAACTATGGCAACTGTATGTGTGCATCGGTGATTGGATTTGGGCTCAGAAGCATACTACTGCCACTGCCTCTCAGTCTACAAATGTTATATTAGTTGCCTATTTTCCTGAGCTAGCCTGGTATCCCAAAAAGGCAGGAGAAGCGGAGGCAGTCTGAAAAAGGCACTTGAGGATAGATCACGTGTGTGTGTGCTGCTTCCCATGTACTCCATGTGCAGTGGAGATCTCTCTGAGGAGATAGAAAGGGTGCTCTGTCTGGTGACTGTTGCTTCCCGGGATGCAAGAGCTGGAGCATAAACGAGTTTGTGAAAAATTGAATTGTGGGTAGAATCACAGAATGGTTTGGATTGGAATGGACCTTAAAGCCCGTTCAGTTCCAACTCCCAGCCCCAGCCATGGGCAGGGCTGCCACCCACCAGCTGAAGCTGCCCAAGGCCCCATCCATCCTGGCTTTGAATGCCTCTGGGGATGGAGCATCCGTAGGCCCCTTAATGTGTTGGAAGGTTGCAGTGAGGTCTCCTCAGAGACCTGTGTTCCAAGCTGAACAAGCCCAGCTCCTTCGACCTTCCTTCATAGAAGAGATGATCCAGCCTTGTGATTGCCTGCCTGTCCGTCCTCTGGACCTGCTCCCATGTTGCTCCTGTGGACCTGCTCCAACTGCTCCACATCCTTGTGCTGGGTACTCCATGCCTGGACATAGTACCCAGACGGGGCCTCATGAGGGCAGAGTAGAGGGGGGACTATCACCTCCGTTACCCTGCTGCATCCTCTTGATGCAGCCCAGGATAGAGTTGGCCATATATCAAGCTTCTTTTCCACTAGAACTCGCAAGTCCTCTTCCTCAGGGCCGCTCTCAACCCATTCTCTGCCCAGCTGATATTTGTGCTTAGGATTACCCCTACCCAGGTGCAGGACCTTGTGGTTGGTCATGTTGAGCTGTATGAGATTAATATGTAATTGCATAATTGCATTTTGTAAGATTTGTGGGATAGCTTTTTTTTATTTTTTTAATGTGTTTGTGTAGATGAAAACCTTAGGAAACAAGTAGTTGAAAAGCTTAAACTTGCCCATTAAGTTGTGCAACTGAGATACTACAAACAGTTCATTTTTCTTTTATCTTTTTCCTTTTCTTTTTTTTTGCCAAAATACGTTTGAGAGTATTTCATTCCAATGGTACTTGAAGTTAACATGAAAAATGCTTCTTTTTTTACTCTAGACCATGTAAGACGATGTAAGATTGCTTGTTACAAATTAGCATAATTGTAAGTTATTACTGTTAAAACGTGGCAATAATTTGTGATGTTGAATAGCTAAAACAATGTTTACAGAAAACATTGCAATTCGTGATACCAACTAAATGGAAGAGTGTTGATTTAGACTAGATATTGGGAAGAAATTCTTGACTGTGATGGTAGTGAGACACTGGAACAAATTGCTCAGAGAGGTTGTGGATGCCTCCTGCCTGGAATCACTCAAGGTCAGGCGGATGGGGCTGTGAGCAACCTGGTCTAGAGGGAGGGGTCCCTGCCTATAGCAGGGAGATTGGAACTAGGTGATCTTAAAGGTCCCTTCCAACCCAAACCATTCTATGATTCCATCATTCTTTGGTTATTTTATTTTTAAATGTTATCTGAAACCTGATTTATTTATTTGTGCTTCACACACAGCTAGTCCTAGCACATTTTTAGACTGAGGCAGGAAGTAATCTCCAAGTAACAATATTCAGTGCTATTTTAAGTCTGTATGTCCTACTGATGATTTTTAAAGCACAAAATAATGATGACATACCATGCAGAGGTCTTGCTTGCCTGAGGCTAGTGGTCTGAATGCACTAGGTGCAGACACTTCTGTTTGCTGATGAAAGTGTTGAAAAGGAGCAGGATTTCACTGCTTCCTTTCGTTTTGTTTCGTGAAAGTCTTCATTCATTTATTTATTTATTAAATTTGCTTTTAATTATGCTCAAGTCAATCAACATCTGAAATCTTTGGAAGAATATGAAGAGAGGTGTAAGTACTTCTGGGAAGGAGGTTTGAAGCTTAATTTTGGCAAAACTAAATTCAGTTGATTACCTGATAGTGGCAGGAAGGCCAGGCATTTTGGGTGATGTGTGCCAAGCCAGGGGCAAGGTAGCTTTTCAGGGAAAGGAATGAAGATCCTGACAGACTTCCTAGCAAGTGGGACAGAGAAGTGTTGCCGGTGGATTATTAGTGAAACACCTAATGAGACAGAAAGAAGTCAAGAAGGCCAAGAAAAAGTATGGGAAGTACATTATAGCAGTCAGGTTAAGGAGGAGGCAGCTGGAGCGTGTGTGCTCAGGGCTCATCATGGGGAGGTTGTCTGAGATATGTACAAAACAGTTCCAGTTTGCATCCAAGGCATTCCTGTGGTTTCCAGATGTTTTTGTCTGCGTAGTGCTTTTAAAAGCCAACTACCGTGTATGCCCTTTTCATCACTTTACATTGAAAACAATGGAAAGATACAGTTCAGCAGGCTAACAGCTCCCCTTACGGACAGCAGTTCATGAACTTTATTTATCTTGCAGTGCATGTCTGTATTGTTCACAGCAGTCTGACAGCCTTTTTCAGCCTCAGTGTGTACCTGTCATGTAGAAATAGAAATATTTAGCATTTTTCATTCTAATCTTCAGAGAAGATTAGAATATGCAGAGGAATGTATTGTGACTTTTCTTAATTGAAGAGGTATGTGAATAACATTCTAGAAGAACTGTGAGGAGGGATAATCTTTACTAATTAAAACTGACATAATGCAGAAGTAACGATGTTTGAGAACACAAGTGACAGAGCATTGCCTTATTGCAAATGCATTTGGATGCTGAAGAGTAGGAAATGCTTTCCTATTCAGCTGGGACTTACAAATATTAAGTAGAAGAGCTTTCAATTATGTAGTGAAGTAACTTCAATTTTAGTTTCATGATCTGTTGAAGGATTTATTAGTTCATCTCAAGTCTTGTACGAATGTGAACAGCTCTTGCAATGTGAATCTATGCGATAGCCATGGGTCGAGGTATTACAACTCTGAAGTTTGTCCTTTATTCGGGTGCAGTAGATGCTGAAAAGTTTATTCCTATTGCCTTAGTCATTGCATTCTTCCTTCTGTACCTTTTGGTTTAAAAGACTTGTACAGCAGAAAAAGAAGTGCAACAGAATGGAAGAGTGCAAAAAAATCCCTAAGGAACAAGAATCTCCTTTTTCTGGAGGACAGATAAAAGCTGCATTGAAATTGAGAAAACTGTAGAAAATGAGTTTTGGCTGTATCTGAGCACTTTGTCAGAAAGTGTAAAGCCATACAGTCACCGAGTTCAGAAATAAATGAAGCTGTATCTTTTTTCCCTTTTCTCAGTTTAGTGTCCAGAGCGTTTGTTCAGCATAGCATTAGTACCTAAGGTGTGTTTCTTTTTGCTGTGTTATTGCTGTTTGAGTTTTAATTGCCTGTTTTTTGTGAAGGGAGGTTTTAGAAGGTGGGGGAACTTTGCATCCACAAGAAAACAAGAAATACTTTTGTGAACTTTTAGATATTTGAATATATTTGAACGCAGGGAAAACTACTTGCAGATAAAGTGGTTTTATTACTGTAATTGAAAATCATCTTTCTGTATTTACTGAATAGTTTAGTTTAGAAAGCATGCGAAAAATCTTTTTGCCTTGCTTGGCTGCTAAGTGATGCAGTTAGGAGAACTTTAACAAGTGGCCTGAGGCGTTTGCATTGAGTGGAAGAAGAGCTTGAAAGGAAGCAGAAATGGCTGGAGGGGCCTTGGACTGTGGTTTCACAAGCAGCTGAGCAGGTCTGAGGGCTATGGCAGCTGGAAGGAACTGTGGCACACTCTCCCTGCCCTTGCTGTGCAGGTTTACCACTCCCATGCGTTGGCTTTGGTGCTTTTCTGGTCTTTCTGTGAACTGATCTAATTTGTTAGTTTGAGAAAAAAAGAAAGGCAGGTGGCTTTTTTCAGTTTGGGTTCATTTCCTCTTGGGCTGATCTGGTTCACTGGTAGAAGCAGCATAATGTTCATTCTCTTGCAGTGCATGTTTAGTCCTTCAGCAAGGCTCTGCTGCTGGGAAGTTGCTGCTTCTGTTTTTTGTTAGCAGTCTTTATGGACACTTTTGCACCTGGTGTCTGAAGTAGCAGATGAGCTTCCGAACTCTGTGGCACATCTGGTTCTGTACCAACTCCTCCTTCAGCTGAAACAAAGTTGTAACAGTTCTCAGTTTTTCTCCTTGATTCCAAAATGTGTAAGAATGACCTCAAATGTTGTAGGTGTCTTTTACTGCTGCTACTACAGTTAGTTTCATTACCTAGCTTAGTTCTACTGACAACAAATAGTATCAAGGCATAAATTCAGGTACATATCTAGATTTTCTCTGCTTGCACCTTCACTGCAGGATCTGTGTAGTAGTAGAAGGGAGCGCAAATGTTAACATCCCTTGTTCCCACCTACCAGAAGCGATCCTTCTCTATTTCACAATAATTTCATTTTAATACAGAATACAATGTAGGAAAGGATGTTTGTCTTTTGTGAGCTGTCTAGCCTTCTGAGGTGAGCATGTGTCAAATATGCCTTGAATATTTTAACTACTAGTTTTGCCTGAACGATTAAATAAAAAGGATCTCTTTCCCTCTTAAGGGTAGCCAAGGTCATGCCCAGGCACCTTTATGCATTTTCTGAAATGTAATTTGCCTTAGGAAGTAACTGCATTGAAATGTTATTTTCTGAAAACCTTATCAGAAGAAATCGCAGATAAGCTCAGATGAGAATGGCTGCCCTCGCTGATAGGGTAAGTGGGATGCTTAAAATCTTCCAGCTGTTTGTCAGATATTTAACTCTGCTCTGAAACTGCTTTACCATCTGTCTAGCTGAAAAAGGTACACTGAGCAAGAAGAAAAGCGTGTTTCCAATTCAGATGAGTCTACTGCATCCTGAGAGATAATCAAGTCACAGATGATTATGGGAGCAGTGAATTTTAAATTTTATAGCAGTAGTTTCGTAAAAGACATAGAAAGCTGAAGTTTGAATGGATTCAGCTTCTGGGTACCTCAAAGGAGCAGAATCATACCATCCTGAATTTAAAGTAATGTTTTTGACCGCTACATTAATTCATTGTTCCTCAGCCTTGCATGCGGATAATTGGTGTTTTATCCTGTGTAAAATGCATCATTTTCTTGAAATCAACAATACGTGCCACTTATTATTTCTTGTTAGATATTAAATGCCTTGAATTTGATGAATAGAGACTTATAAAACTTATGAAGAGATCTGAAAAGTGTGGCAGGAGGACAGCGCAAGTTTTATACATTTGAAACAATCAAGCAGATTAAATGCTGGTTTCTGCAGTACCATCAATTAACATGAAATGAATGAAATTTAAAAAGCCTCCGACATGAAAAATATATTAAAAAAATATCTAATCCACTATTGCCATCTGCAGGATATCACTGGAACAGACTGGGAACATAGAGGAATAGAAATTTGAATGGCAGTTTACTGTTACTGATGAAGAAAGAAAGTATCACCTCCAAGTAAACCTCAAGAAACAAGCTTATAGCCTTTGTATCAACGCATTTTCAGTTTGTGGGTTTGCTAGGTAGGATGTACACCACCTCATAAAGTTTCTGCATTGTATCTTGTTTTCTACTTCTGCAATAGCACGTGGCTTCTTTAGGTTTCTTGAGAGAAATATCAGTTATTTAAAATTGTACTTCCCCTACAAGTCATATTTGGGATACGTGGTCCTATGGCTCTGCTTACTTTTCAAAAGTTGTTTTCTCTGACAGAAGTAACAGATCTTACATATTTTCCTAATATTATTCCCACCATCATTCCTGTAAACGCATCTCTTGGAAATAATGAATTAAGTGTGCGGCTTGCCTGCTAAGTCCATTTTTTGTGATATTAGAAGAGACCAGTAGAGACCACAGACCAGTAGGCAAGCAGAGCACAGATACAGGTTGCAAGCAGTAAGCAAATGATGTCTATGTGAAAGGTTAATAACCAAAAGCTGTGGTTTTAGAAGGGTAGGGAAGAGGGGGGTTGGGTGTAAGCCTTGTGTGCCGGCTCAGCTGCAGCGGCTGTGAATTGAACCTGACCTGCCTTTCCATGTTGACTTCCTGCAGAAGTGCAGGTTAAGGTATTGGTCCTTAATATTAATATTCAGGGTTCAGAATGCATGAAAAGCTGCAGGAAGGTCCAAAGGGAAGCTGAAAGTCCTGCTTGGCAGAACTTTTTATGCAACCAATTTGTTGCCAAAGAAGTAATTCCCCCCTGGGGCTAGAAACCTCTTCAACCTGCATTGGGTAGTTTTCTGATGGACGTCTGCTGAATACAGCAAGTTAGTGGTGTAGGTCATTGAAGCATCTTGACTTGGGATCCACATTTCATGCTTGTGAGCCTACGTGTCTGTTAGGAGTTAATTTTTTTCCATGTCAATGTCTGTCTCTGAGGTTATGTATTGCTTTTAATAACGAGCACAGTGAAATGAATGTTTCAAAAAGCATCCTGTGCTGTTACTAGAGAAAGTTTGTTGGTTTCTTTTCCTGAGGAGGTGTGCAAAGTGGAATTGAGCAATGCCTCAGGATTACAGACATTCCTACTTCAGCTAAAACTATACGAATATGTGAAACTCATCAGCCATTCTATTTGAAGGAGCCCTTAAATCAGTGTAGGGAAGTGGGTGTGGGGAGAAAAGAGTCCTGAGTGAGACCAGAGATCCACAGAGGACTTTACTGCTGCAGAATTGGAGATCAGACCATGTAACGATGGTGTCAGATGTACAGTTGATCCTGTACTTTCATCTTGTTAAGTCCTGAATCGAGAGATTCTTTTAATCCCAGGAAATCAAATTTGTCCCAAATACACACAGTACCACAGAAAGGGCGCCAAAGTGTCACAAACAGAAATTAGCTTAGTAAAGCAGCTTCAGTACTGAATGATATCTTTACTCATGAGGCTGTTCTCCTGATCTTCTGAAAGCAAGAAAGAAGCACTTCAGTTCCTCACTGTTACAGGACCATGCAAGTAAGCTTCTCTTTCCCCCCCCCCCCCCCTAAAAAAAAAACCAAACCCAAAACAAAAAAGAACTGTAGTAAGTATTTGTGCACATGGTTGAAAGACTGTGCTTCTCTGGCTGAGTTTACCTGGCATCATCTTTCAGGATTGTAAGAAGTTTGCAATTTCTGAAGCAGTTCTTCCCTCAGACCTGACAAAAAACCATAAAATTTTGAAGCAAATTATTGTTCCTATAAGCCCTTGGAGGAAAGAAAACAAATAGAAAACCTTAGTTGCAGTTTTAAGTACACAGTTTTTGTCAAAGTGCACATTAAGCAGGTTGGCTCCTTGTTTTGAGTTCTGGGAATTCTGTCTTTTTTTACTCTGTCCTTTTTGATGAAAAATGAAACATGAAAGTGAACCTCAGATGTGGATCAGTCATTATGAAAAAGCGAAGTATGGAAATGATGCTGATAGTCAATGAATAAATTATGGGAAAGTTGCCATTGGGCACTTACTCATTCTGCAAATTTGAAAGGCAAGTATCTGCTCATAAGGGAGTACCTAGATTGAGTTGTTTGGATACAGAAGGATTTCTTTTGACAGTACTTTTAACCTGTAGGGTACTGGTTTTCTTTGTTATTGCGTTACTTTGATTACATCTTAGGATAGAATATTATTGGTGTTAGAAAACATTCAAAAGTAAATTCTCAAATAGTAGTTTGTAGTATGTGACATCATTGTTTCATTCAAAGGCACCCTGACCATTGGTATATTTTTTAATCTTAAATAGATCAGTACTTGTTTGCTGCTGCTTATAAGTAGGAGTCATAAGTAGGAGCTCAGCAGAGCAGTTTGGGCAGAGCAGAAGGTGTTTCATTATGGATGCCGAAAGAAGTGCTGTGTGCCCTCGGTTAGCCGAACTTACATGGATGTAACTTTCTCTCAGTGACTGATTTCCAAAGGGCTGTGGATAAGAATAATTCACCCACAAGTTCTTGCAAAGAACGTGGGTGCGCTTTTGGCCCGCGTTCTGCTCTAATTTGGGATTTGAATGGTTTTCTTCACAAAGAATTTGCCTCTGAATGCGCGCACAGAAAAGGGAAGGTTACCATTAGCATGAAAGAGTAAAAGCAGATGCCAAAGTTGATCCTCGATTAGAAGAGATTTCCTCTCGGTTTTAAGTCCCTCACAATGGCACCGTGGGGAGCGTTTTCAGCGCAGTGCGGCCCTGCGACAAAGCCTTGCTGCTAACAAAGGGAGCTGCTTCGCCAAATCCTCGCGCATGGCGCTGAATGGCTGTCACATCGCTGCAGTTATTAAGCTATGAACCTGCCGGGCCCAGCAAAGGCAATGCTTAAAGCTGTTCGCAGGATAGTGTTTTCTACAGATGTTGGGAACTTTGATGTTAGCACGACACTAAGTTTATCTTAAAGTGTAAGTGTGAATTTTTTTACTTTCTAGGACCCTTTATATGTGGGAACTGAATATTCAGCCCTTTGTGTGTGAAGGCTGAAGTTATCTGGATCAATAATTAGTATTTTTAAGTTGACTCTCCGCTTATGATAATTTCTTGTTCTGCGCTGTTCTTGGGTTTCAATGAATGAGGCAGCATTTAAAAAATCTGTCCAATAGAGTGTTTATGTCCTTGCAACCTCACCAGTCACCATTTGGATATTTTTATTCAAAAGGAAGAGAGTAGAGGAAGATGGAAGGGTTAAAGAGGAAGTCTTCCAAGGTAATTTGAAAACAATTATTATTCTTCCTTTTTTGGCAGTGAGTGAGCCTGCCTGGACCATGAAAACCTTGAGTCCAGAATTTTCATTTCATCTCCCAGCTTCTTGGAGAACAACTCTCCTATCTGCCCTTGTTAAAGAAAAAACTAACTAGGGAAGAGCTCTCGAGCCACAGGAAAGAGGGCATTTCAATGGTGTGGTTTTCCGGTTCAGATGTGAATGAAGGCACTTCGCATTCTCAGAGCTGTGACCTGGTGGTAGGATGTTTTACTGCAGTACCGGGAAAAGAGACCACATCCATATGAAGTCAAGCCGTGTGGAGAAGAGGACTCGATTCCAGTAGGAGACCTTTGCTCTCTCCTCACCATTTTCTTTTGTACAGCCCACTAGTAAATAGTTACATGTTGTTCAAATAGTTTCTGAAGAATCTTATGTAAGGGGAAAGAGAGGAGCTCTGATCAGGAGCAGAGATTTTCCAGGTTGTGGACTACTGTGCTTATCTTGGGGACTCTGAAGACATTTATGGGTCCATTAAAACACTTAGAAAATGAGCAGCTGAAGGATGCTTTTAGGGAAACATTTCCGTTCTCTGTCTTAAACCGGAACATTCCAAGCTCTCACAAAATTAATTTGGGTGTTCATTTGGGTGTAGGTTGTAGGAATACCACTTCAAGTGACAATCGACACTTCCAAAAATGGTGTCATGTTTCTATTCCGTTTATAAAAAGGATTCAAAATCCTACAAGAGAAGAGCTGGGTAAATATTAAACACAGACCAGCAGTAGCACTTACAATGAAAATTCTGTATATTCCTTTCTTTGCTTTGTGGCGCTTCCAGCTGCGCGACAGTGATCCATCCAGCCCCCCCCCCGCCCCCCAGCAGTGTGCTGAATTTTCAGGCTCAGTCTTTTGTGTTGCTAGCGGTAGCATGCTGCAACTGTATCTCAGCACTGATCTTTAAAAGATACTTGTTTATAATGGATGTGCAGTCAGGTCACTGCTCATAAAATGAGCTGTAAACACTGAATAATGTGTATTCACCTAGCCCAAAGCAAATGCAAAATAATGCAATGTAGCTTGACCTTTTCTCATGGCAGGTTAACCTGAGTCTAATTATCTCGGATTTGCCTCAGGCTAGGAGTGGACAGGAATCACAGCTTGGCTGAGTAGTAACTGTTTAACTCTTCCTAACTTGCTTTTGTGTTTACGCCCTATGCTGCTAGGGGTGAGGCGAGGAATTTGGGGCAGAACAAAAAGGAACAAACCGAAAGTGCTTGTAGCAGCGGTTCCAGGAGCTTGCTGGAAATGTTAAGTGAAGTTCGGGTCCCTGCCTGGTGGGTGTTGCGGTAGATGTTTCAGTAGCTTACAATCCAAAGCGTAATAGGACCGACCCTCAAAATTCCAGCAGCGCTTATTTAAAATAAATATACATATATAAAAATAAATATTATATAAATATTTATATTATTTTTCATTTTAACATAATTCACAAAATGCAGCTGAATTGTAAGTGTGCAGTGTTGAAATTTATATAAATGTCTAAAGCAAAGTTCTCAAATGTAATTTGGAGTGGGGGGACTTGCAGTAGTGGAGGAGATGCTTTTTAAGCATCACGTTTGTATCATTAAGCCTGTGTCATTTTTATTAACGGTTATGAAGGTGGTTTCATTTCAAAGACGTATTTTCACCTCAGACTCCAAATGTGACATCTGAACAATCTCTTGTGCTCCAATGAAGTATACTTTTTTGTATCTCACTTTGAGAATACCCTACATGGTATTAATGAGGTAAGTTATTGGCTATGTGCTGTGACTGAGCTGGTGCATTTCACCACAGCTATGGGAGCTTTCCCTTCCAAAACACCAGTGGGAGCTCTTTTGTTTATTTGTTTTTGAATGTGAAATACTTCCATTACTCTTTGTAATTTTTGTAAGGTCTTGGTCATTGCAACTTGAGATATCAGTTGAAAATCGTGTAGCTTTTACTATAGTTACTACTATACTATAGAGTTTGATGCAAATTTTTGAAGTTTCTATTTGTGCCAGTAGAATCATAGAGTCATAGAATTGCTCAGGTTGGAAAAGACCTTAAAGATCATCAAGTCCAACCACAGCCTAACCATACTACCTAACAGCCCCCTGCTAAAATTGCGTAGTATAACTAGAAACCCCAGAAATTTCACTACCTCACTGCAACTAATGTGTAAGGTAACAAAACTGAGAAAGGTGCTGCTACATACTGGATTTGTGAAGTGTCATATAGCTCAGCATGGCATTCTATCTCACAGGAGATATACAGATATAAAAGTCACTGTGTAAAGCATTAAAAACCCACACTTAGAAACTAAGTTTGTGATGGTATGTGCCAGGTATTCTCAATGTCTTTATGCCTTTAATTTGAATGTAGTTTAAAATCTCAAACACTTCAGTCTAGCTTTTGTAGCTAGGAAAAAATATACCAAAGAAGCAGCTTTCAAAAGGGAATGGATTTATGCCACAGCTTTTAATGTGGCCATAGCAAAATGAGAAGCGTGATGGGGAAGTCTTGACTAATGAATTGCACTGCTAACTAACTATGTTAGCAGCTTTGCCATAAGGCATTTGGAAATGTTGTGTTTCTTGAGATGTACAAGTCTTTTCGTGACAGGATATGAACAATTTAGTGCTACGCTTACCATTCATGCAGCAGCTACATTGTCCCTGATGAATTGTTGAGTAGACTAGGGAAAATATTCTAGCTTTATTTTAAAGAAACAGTGCTCTTTTCTTTCTTGTTGAGATCATGGCTCTCTTCCATTTTGTCCTGTTTTCAAACTTTACTTTGAAAAAGTGATTTTGGTCTGGAAAACAACCACTTTTAACCTCTAAAAAATGTCTCTGTAGAACTAGGGAAAAGGACAGAGACTCAATTATGGCACGTTTGCAACTTCGTTGCATTTTTTTCCTTTTAACTCAAAACCCAGCTCTCTGCTTCCCTCTGAAATGGGTTTACTTGAAAGTACTTTCAGAGTTACTTGAGTAGGGTGTATGTATAATTTTGAGCTGAATTCTGCTCATTGTTTTTGACACTGGGAAAATGTGTGCTGTGTTTTGCAATTGTAACACTGAGCTGCGCATCTACTAGTATGCAGTAGTTTGTTGTTCATTCGGGGAAAAGAAGGATTTTCCTATTCATCTCTTAAATTAATAACCAACACACTCACAAACCCCACCCTCAAAATTTCTCTGAAAACGTCCCTCTTTAAGTGGAATAAGAAAAGAAATTTGATTTTTAGGACCTACAATTAACACAGTATAGGCCGTGTGTTTTGTTGGTGTTGGGCTTTTGGTTTTGGATAGGAACCTACCCTGCAAAGAGGCTTGCTTTCTCTCTGCGGAGAAGTTGATTGGCAGTTGGTTGTGCAAGAAGCTTTTCTGGAATAGCTTCCCATGTAGAGTATCTTACAGAAGATGGGAATGGCTTTATTCCAAAACAGTAGTTGCCTCATCTGGACAGTGTTATTTAAAATCACTTCATGCTGTGGTGTTCACCTGTAGTTGCTGACACGAGTGGTTTAAAGGCCTGTAACGGTGGTCCCCAAGCTGCATCTAGTGAACATCTTGCTTCTGCGACTGTTTGTAGATCTAGAAAAGGAAAAGTCAGAACTGACACTGCCATTGCTATGTTGATGTGGAGATCAAGTTGCTGTGACAATGCTGGAGGCCAGCTTGCAGAACATTTTCACTGGGTTAGCAATGATTTGTATCACTGCTCCTTGGCTCTCGCTCATAAACTTCATTCTTAATTTTGTTTTGTTACATTCTTACAAGAATGTAAGAGAGAAAACAGTTGTCATCTTTTTAGCTGTGTCTGGTAATGTTCAGAATGTGATGAATAGAGCACTACGCTTAACTGAATCACATGGCTGCTATCGTATAGGAAGCCTGGAGTGGTGGAGTCTGTGAGAGGTGCTCAGGCCTCCTCTTGAGGAAGAAAGCAAGGAGAGCTGCTGAGCAACGGCGGTGCCCTCTGGTAATGGATGTTTTGATCTTCCTCTAGTTTGCCTGACTCCTTCAGCAGTGCAGTGGATTACCTCATTCTGCTTGCCACCACTGGAGCTTAAAGACTCTTAAGGACTTGTTTAATTTCTGCCCAGTCTCTATAATTTTAATGATTTTGCACAGAAATGGGGGTGCTGGTCGCTAACCTGCAGGATGGGGTAATGTTAGCCAGCAATGTTGCGTACTTGATTGTATGCAAACAAAATGAGGTTGTCTAAACCTTCTCAGGTTTAGAAGAGGACACATTTAAAGAAGCATTCAAAATGATTGAATGACTGTGAAATCATGCAAGAACTCAGTGCTGATAGTGCTTGTATCTGTCCATAACCTTATGACAACAGTTTGCCTGCGGTGGTATATGAGGAGGAGATCTCTCACTCTTCTTCTCATGGCTCTGATCCTCCTCCAACAGAACAGAGCATAATGGAATAACTATTACTCTCCTGCTATGGGCACTCCAGTGACAGCTTCTGAGCTCTTCTGGGATAACGTAACCACATTTTCACAATAGATATGTGAAAATAGAAACCAAGTATTGTTAGCCAAAGTCCTCTTGCTCTGATCTTCTGGGAATTGAATACCAGAAGAGATTTAGGCAAATTTTGGAATTTTATTGGCCCTAGATAATACTGAAACCTTTCTTAGACAGATCCTTCCTTGAAAGAATATTAATAACCATGATCTTCCAGCAGCCAATGAGGGAATCTTCCCTCTAAATCTGTTGAAAGCAAGTTATAGTAATTGGAAGGGGAAAATAAAGCTTTTTCAGGCTGAGTTTTACCCTAAAATGTATCAGATGCCAGAGACCAAACATACTTCAATGCAAAGTTTTGATAGTTTCTTGTGACAAGAGACAAGAAGTTGTTACATATATCGTAGGATATTTAGAAGAGAATAACACAAATTTAAGAGCCGATGAAAATTTTTCTTCTACTTTTCCCCATGTGCAATGCTTTTCACTTCCATGTATGTTTGATAGAATCCCTAGGACCATAACATTAAGTTGGATTAACAAAGGCTGGTGCAACTGCCACTTCTAGATGAAATAGCTTTTTCAGGGCTGCTTCAGCAGCCTGTCTACTCCTCCTCCATTCACACAGTGGGCTTTTCCTAAAGAAGCTGCTTGTTATGAATCCACCTGCAAGTAGCCTCAGCCACAGGAGGAGCAGCTGCCACAGAGCTGTGAGCTGTGACACAACCTAGGTCTGTCCTTTTTTTCTGCTTTCAGTTCTTCCCCTTCTCCTTGGGTGGGCACTAAGAGCAGAGTAGGAGCTTTTGGATGTGTAGGAGAGGGAGGAGGGGGTAGCATCATGGAGGACAGGAAAGAGGTGGTTAGGAGCCAGCTCTGTAGGATGCATGAGCATGGGCACAGCCCAGAGTTCTCCAACCATAGAAACTGCCAAGATTTTACCACCTCAAGCTGTGTTTTTCAAGAGCCTCCAAAAAGTTGTAATCTAGGTTAAGAAGTTAACTTCAAACTATGTTATGTTTCTTTATGGAAATGAAGGATAGTGACGACAGAAAATAATACCAACTTAAGTTTAAAGCAAAGTTAAATTCCAAGTTAAAAACAAAACAAAAGCCACCAAAGAAATAACAAACAGCATTTTGCCTCAGTTTGACGCTGACTTGCATTTCCCAGCCTCTTTTCAATGGCTCAGTCATGCTACATTGTGTCATTGTGTATATACTTCTGCACTGGCTATGTTTTTTATTTTAATTTTCTGGATTTAAAAAAAAAAGATTCTTTTGTTAGTTGTAGATTTTACTAAGAGAGCTCTCATTTGAGTGGCTGAGTGTTTCACTGTGTGTCACTTACAAGGACAAAGATCCTGGTGGTGTGTCTACTTTGACAAGTCATTCCTCTCCTTTCCCCACCATCTTGACCTTCAATAAAATTTTGTGAGAATGTTGTTTAGGAAGGAGCAAACAGTAAAATGCATGGCCAGACATTCAAAATTCAGGAAGTGCTGATGTGTTTGTAGTCTTGTATGTATACTTTGAGAAGTCATGGTACACCATTAGGTAAAAGATTAAAAAGCAAAAGACGTTTGTGGTTTTCTTTTTAGCTGCAGTTTAATGGTAGGATAATAGCAGAGCCCCAAGGATGAGTGAGCATACTAGAAACACTGTCTATGCTATCTGAAATAAGAGGTCATTTTTTATAAATAATACTTTGTCCTTTCATTAAATCAGTCCTGCAAAAAAGTACAATTGTCCAGTCTTCATCACTCTGTTAGAGCTACAGGATGCAGCTATTCTTCCTGCAGAATTGAAAGGAATTAGAAAATTAGCAAGGGAGCATTTGTTCCTGCCTGCCCGTATTGTGAGTTATGTTGAAAACTTCCCTAAGAGGAAATAATTCTAAGAGATTGTCAGAAGAACTTTAGATACAGAATCCTAAAATTGAGTAATTAGTATTCACTGCAAACCATTTTTTTCCACATGAAATTGATGGAAGATCATGACTCAAAGAATTGTTTCAAGGTAAGTTCCTATTGCCTTGACGTGTTATATGTTGACTACAGTGATTTCAATATCAGAGTATAATACAGGGATATTCTGTTCTGAGCATCTGTTTTCATAGGACCATTATATTTGTATATTATGAGCATGACCTCTGTAAACATAAAGTACTGTGTAATTCTCGGATGACTAGAAGACAAAGGCTTTGGCCTGCGTTATAGATTGTTGTAAGTCATCAGAATCTGACATGTAAATAACCTTCTATATACCTAGAATTAGATGATACATGTGTTAGTTGTCATTTATACCTGCTAACTTTGTAATTTCCCTGCTTGATGCACTGAGATGCTGCTCTGCTTCAGCGCTAAATTGAAGTGTAATAAATTCTTAAGTCTTAGTTTTGTGGATTTTGAAGATGGTTGTTGAATCTGAAGCAGCATTATTGACTTATGAAAAAGTATTTTCGTGTTTCATGTTTAAGTGTTACCTCATATGAGTGCTGTCGTACAGCTCTGGTATTATATTATTTTACAGCAAGAATGTGTTGACATTTTGTATTTTACTACTGCTGCAGGCATAACAGGTCAGATAAGAATAGAACACCTGTACTACAAAATCATTGTCACACATTATGAAGAACTTGCAAGTATAATTTAGAGACAGTAGGATATTGGGATTATCTCAATTTGTAGACTTTGAAAGAGGGATTGCCTATGCACTGGGACACTCATCAAGGACAGCACATTAATATTAAATTTACTTCAAAGTTACTTGATGGAGCAGCCCAAGAATTAGCGTGTTTTTTATTGCCTGAAAGAAGCATTTATGTTAACTCATGACATTGTCATTCAAGTCTCTAGATGGCATTAACAGCGTCCTCTGACAAAGTCACCAGTACTAAGACAGAATAGACTCTGTTTCTTATCACAGTGGCCTCAGTGGATTCTATTCTAAAAAGGTCAGTAAGGGGAGCTAATTAAACTTTACTTGTTGAGAGTTTGCACCAGGATTGACATTCTTCTGTATATAGTCTATTAACATTTACGAGTTCTTATTTTTAGATTTCTGACTTATCTATAACTTTCCGATGCACCCCTGGAAGTTGAATTGTCAGTTTCAGTCATTCAAACTGGAGAACTCAAGATCAAACTAAAGTTTGTTGTCTGTCTGTTCTGGATAGTGAATAGAACTAGTTGTTACTGTTGTAAGTAAACTCAGTTACATGAAACATTCTAAGTCTTGCCACAGGGAAAGAGTTAAAACACCCTCAGAAGTTGCTGTAAAATTTTCAAAACAGTGACTTCAGTATATGAAGATGAAGGACTTCTCATGAACAGGTACAACTATATGTATTTGCATTGGTTGAGGATGTGGAATTCTTCATTCTCTGTATTTTTGCTCTGCACGTTGTTGATGAAACCATATAGTCTTATCTGAGGGATAATAGGGTGTTAGTAGTTTGAAGTTTATTGTCTGTCCAACATGGAGAAAACTGAGAATTTCTCCAAAGCTGTTGCTTTTGGGAGATTTTCTGCTTGTTGAGAAATGTCACTGTGGTACTGTTTCTCTGTTTTGTAGAATTGTATTTCTGCAAAGAGGATGGTGGTCTTCCAAAAGCGGGTGAATTTCAACATGGGCCTAAAGGATAATGTTTGATTTTTATCTGTTTCATTCTCGTACTCTTAGTCCTGAAAGAATAGAAAACTTGACTCATAACTGATTTTTGAGGTTTAGCATGTGGGGGTTGGATTTTTTTTTCTTTTTTTCTTTCATTTTTCTTTCTTTCTTGTTTTTCTTTCTTTCTTTGTTTCTTGTGGCTTGCTACTTAAGAGTTGTCCTCCTCTAGTTAATAATGTAGTGAAAGAAGAAGTGTGCTGGGTAGCTTGATGAGACTGAGCTTGTGCCTGGTCTGCCTACATGGCAAAGCTCTTGTAAGTTTACTTTGGAATTGGAAACTGAAAGCCCATCAGATTGAACAGAAGAGTTGGTCTCTGCCTCAATGGGTATTTTTAATGGCCTTTCTTATCACTTGCTTTTGCAGGTTTATCTAAAGATTACATTGGTTATAAAATATAATATGTGTGTTCTTGGTGGTTTTCTTTGTTTATTTCTTTATTTCTTTTGTTTGTTTTTCCTTTTGTGAGACTGAGTAATGTTTGTGGCAGGAGACTCCTGAGGTTTGGCTTGTAAGAATAAGCGTAGATGAACAGAAGTATACACAATTATCTACATTATTTCTTACTTCTGGGTCAGACTGCATTATATCTGGAGATTTTTTAATAGTTTCTACTTTATATTTTCCAGTAGAGTAAGTGTTTCCAGTTTCCTGATAGTAGGGTTTCATGCCTCTGCTAAAATTTGTAATAAGAAGGAAGGCCCTTATAAATTTTTAATTGTTATTATTATACTCGGGGAACGAGTAGCTAGAATAGAGAGGAAAAAACAACAAGACACGGAATCTGATACCGTTTTTGTCAGGGAGAATCCAGTTTCTGTGTTTTCTGCCTTTTCTTTATTTCTAATCACTGACATTTCACCACAAAATCGTGTTTCATTTTAGAAACCTCAAGATCCGCTGTGGCTGACCTCATCAGCAGAAAGGAGACCTGTGAGCACAAGCACAGGGGCACTAAAAAGTTGTAGCATTCTAACTGGCTTCTTCATAGTCTAATGAAGAGAGTGAATGAAATCTCCAAATTATTTTTGGAATGGCATCTAACAATGCTGAAAGCAGTATTTTCCAACTAGCAGGAGCACAGTTGATAGGTAAAGAAAATTGTTGAAAATGCTGTATTATAATTGCAATGCTACTTTTTTTTTCAATTAAAAAAAAAAGCTTTAATATATAATTCTAGTGACATGCTTTTAAGATATCTGTACATTTTTCATTTACATTTTGACATTTAAATCGACATCGTTTTATGATCCTGTAATTTTGCAGCTCATTTCGCATACACTTTTTTCAATGGCAAATTGAAATCACAGATGAAGTGCGCTTAACTTGAGCAAGGAAGAAAAAATGTTTAGTGGGATGGGGAAAAAGTTTGTAGCACACAAACATATTCCTTGGCTGCAAATGTGTATGTGCAAATTAGGCTCACTTATGAGAACGACCTTTTCCTTTTTTTCTTGTGCTAACAAATCCCAAGGGAAGTGCATATGGTTCCTTGAAGTATTAAAATGTATCCCGCTGTTGGCATGGTAGAGAACACGTTTTGTTATACTAAAGAACTTGCCAGCATACTACAGTTAAAGTATAACTGGACTGTTGGTTTTTTGGTGGAAGGTTAGCAAGTTTGCCAAAGCACTTTGACTGTGATCCAAAGTTAGATTCTATCCTTCAAATGTAGGATAACGTAGGAGGAAAAAAAACAGAAACTTCTTTAAACCATGCCTCTTTGTCACGTTCTCTCTCTTAATTTTCTCATCACTATGTAGTTTTATTTTTCTAGGTCAGGTACCTTGTAGGATTTTTGTCTGAAATATTTGCCTTAGTATTTGTATTCTAAAAGAAAATTTCATATTTGTGAGAGCTGCTCTGAAAGTAATAAGCTCTATTTTATTATGTTGTTCCATGATGTTAGAGGTGGTGGTATAGCAGCAGAGGTCGAACCTTCCTGCCAACATCCCATTACATGTTGTTGCCTTGTGACTGATTGCAGCAGAGGGGTGGGCTGACAAAATGGTGTCTGACATGGAAGTGTGTATGCAGCAAAGGTGTGTCACTGAATTCCTCCGTGCAGAAAAAATGACACCAATTGACACTGACATGCTGAACACTGATGGAGACCAAACAGTGGATATGAATACAGTGAGGCAGTGGGTGGTGCTTTTCAGCAGTGGTGACAACATGACAACACGAAAGGCAACCAAGCACAGATGTCCCACCACAGAATAAAGAGCATCTCAATCAGCTCATCCACAGATTACAGTCAGAGAACTGTGTATAGAACTGAATATCAGCTTCAGTGCACTGAAGAGATGGTGGCAACATTGGAATGTCACGGAGTTTGCACGAGGTGGGTCCTACGAATGTTCGTGCAGGAACTGAAAGAACACCATGTGTGAATTTGTCAGGGACTATTGAATCAATATGAGGCTGAAGGTGACAGTTTCTTGGATTGCATCATTACTGGTGATGAGGTGTGATGTCACCGCTATGAACCAGAGTCTAAACAGCCGTCCCTAGAGTGGCAGTGTTTGAATTCTCCATTGAAGAAGTTCAAGAGCCAGTCCTCAGCAGGTAAAGTGATATGCACTGTCTTTTGGGATAGGAAGATCCTTCTGGATTTCCTCAAACCAGGACAAACCAACTCTGACCACCGCATCACAACTAATGACTAAGCTGAATGCTTGAGCTTCAAAGTCAGAGAAGAAGACACCCTTTCTCTTGCAATACAGTAATGCTGGGCCCTGTGCCACTTTGAAGACCATGAAAAACATTGCCAGTCTTGACTGGACTGTCCTGCTGCACACACTGTATAGTCCAGATTTAGTACATTCTGCATTCCATTTGTTCAGGCTGATGAAAGGTTAACTGCTTGGGCAGCGTTCTTCTAGCAATGACATTCTCATGACAGCTGTGAAACAGTGGCTCACCTCCACTGGTGCAGATTTTTACGAGTGTGGTATGAAGGTTCTTGTTCACTGCTGGCGAAAATGCATAGCTAATGGTGGTGACTTTGTTGTAAAAGAGTGTTTTGTAGCTGAAAATTTGCTCTATCAAGTAGCATCATTGTGCTCTTTTTATCTGTTGTATTTTCTACAGAAATAAAGAGGAGGTATAACTTTCATAGTGACTTCTATGTATGTTGGAAGTAAGAAACACCATTATGTGCAGTGTAGCAGTGAGGAAATCTTGTTTGAATGCATGGTTTTGTTTCAACCAAGGATAGCAGTATAGAAGAATAGATCAGGCTAGCACTGATCACAAATTTAAAATTTTGAGCATGCAACCTTATTGTTGTTTTTTTTTTCCCCCTGGACTGAAGTTTTTTAGAGTGTGTCATTCATGGTATGAAGCTCAAGCTCCTCAAGTAGTTGAATAATTTTATGTATGATTAGTACAAGATGGCCATTTCTAAAATCTGACTGAATGAAGTAGAAATTGATGTGAGGGTTTCAGGGCTGTTTGGTTCTGCAGAGATGTTAGCTTTCTCCTGAAATTAATTCAGGTTTTCTTACAGGAAAGCGTGTAGTTGCAGGTCATAACCAGAATGTAGTTGAACATAGCTGTGATGGTTAATCAGGTCAAGCCACATCAAAGAGTGTGTACATTAGGATTTTTTTTTTGTTTTCCTCTGTCTCATGTGGAATAAATGAGATCAGACTTAGTTGGTGTTAAGCTAAATTAACAGCTGGACAATTAGAGCAGGGAAAACCAACGTTAAGAGGAAAGTAGGACCTTATTTTTTCTGCAAGTCAGCACTCTATTAATGTTGACGAGTAATTTGTGAAGTACTGTTGCACAGAGGCTTCTATTTTTGGGATAGAAATTTAAGAAAGATCCCGAATTCAGTTTTCATGCAAATCTTTCTACAGATGAGATGCAGCACTGCTGCTCCTGTGCAGAAGTTGTGAAAAGTTTTCTGCAACATTTTTGCTGGTGCTGTTTTTATTTTTTTCTTCATTCCAGTAGTGATTTATATAACAAACAAACAAGCAAGCAAGCAAAAAAAGAAAAATGTCTTCTTGTCATCATTGTGTTTGATTTCAGAAGCATTTGGTATGTTTTGTCAGTAAGGTGATGGTTGGATGGTAAGATGTTGGTTTGGATAACATCACACTGTACAGGTACAAGGTATGTCCTGTTTATCTTTGCTTTTTTAAGCAAAAAAGGTTAAAAGGTTAAAATTAGGTTCTTTTTTCCTAAGATAAGAGAGCTCAGATATTTTTATCACAGTGTTGAGTTGCATTTTTTTATAAATGAAAGTATTAAGCAGAAACAGTCTTTCAGATCTTCAAAGAAGGAACAGGTATTCTTCAAAATATGCTGAACATCGTATTGCAATTTGAGGCTGCGTTTGTCATGCAAGATAAATTTTGTCATTTGCTGAAGATAAGCTACTGCTAAAAATGCCAATGCTATTCTGGGTTGCTGGTAATGGGAACTTTTAGTGTTGTTTAGAGCTACGTGGCAAAATGAGTGCCATGTTAGAATAAAATTGCAGGTGTGCTTGGATAATCTCCATATTTTTATAAATTGTGTAAGAATGTTGGTTATCTTCCTTGGAAATCACAGCCAGAAATTTCTGTCTCCTCATTCCCATTTCATCTTTTGTCTTAGGAAAGATTTAATATCAGTGCTGTATTCCTTTGTCAGAACCTTTGTTTATTGTTTGCCCCTCTATGTCTCGAAGGCAGGATCAAATCAGCAACTTCCAATTTCTTTCCTTGAGACTTTTAATAATGGAGTAATTTTCTTTCTGGCAGCTTCACCAGTAGCTCTCTAGAGCTGAAGTTTCCCCTAGGTGATGGACCTTGGAAAATCTTGATTTTTCAGAAGACACCTGAAGAAGATTCCTCTATTTTGCCTTGTATCTTAGGATATTTGTCTTGGAAGTTTTTCCAAGGTTGCCTGGCTCTGTAGTGAATAACAGTTTTTCCTTGTTCTGTAGGCACCTGAAGTAGTAAATAGGCTTCTTTAAAGCAAAATGACAAGCCTAGCATGTCATTCTTTTTTTTTTTTCATTTTTCTTGATTCTTCTCCAAGAAAAACATTTTAGTGAAGTGCCCTCCTTCTGCGGCAGCTCTGCTGTAGCTCTTTTCGCTGTTAGCAGTGTTGTTTTCCACATGTTTGCCATGCAACTGAGGTCACTCCATTGGAGAGAAATGAGGTTCCTGCTTTGCATTCCTGCCTTGTTTTCTTTTGCCTTTTTATTTTCTTTCTTTTTTTTTTTTTTCCTCGTGTACTCCAGTAATTCCACTAGACTACGATCCTTAACTTTGTCCTTCAGACTCTGGCACCAGGCAGTCCAGGAAAAGTTGAGGTGATCAGTACCACTACTGCCTTTCTAGAGTAACTGCACAGCTCTATTACAGAACGTCATCTCTTTGTGTCAGTACACTGTTATTAAGTTGTGGTTATCTTTTTTGTGTCATGTTTTCTCTAAAGTAGTCAGTGTAAGGGTTAGGTTGTCTCATCTCTTGCATGTGAAGCCTAGAATCCTGCTGAATGACACAAGCCGTGTTTTTGTCCTTCACTCCATATTCTGTTCCTAATTCTATTTTGCTTTTTAAAACTCAGCTGGCTGTTTTGGTTTTTAAAAAAATTTGAATTTTAATTAGCTGAATTGAAATCCCACTGATTTGGAATTCATAAAGGTTTTGCCTTTGCACCTCCACCTGTTGTTGTTTCGTTTTTCTTTAATGTATGTTTTCACATACAGCAAGAAGCAACACTTAGAATCATAGAATGGTTTGGATTGGAAGGGACCTTAAAGCTCACCCAGTCCCACCCTCTGCTGTTGTCAAGGCTGCCTCCCACAAACTCAGCTGCCCAGGGCTCCATCCAATCTGGCCTTGAACACCTCCAGGGATGGGGCAGCACAGCTTCTCTGGGCAGCTGTGCCAGTGCCTCACTGCCCTCTGAGTAAAGAATTTCCTACTAACAGCTCCAGCCCTCTAAACATGCTCTTCATCTCTGGTCTCACACCAACAAGTCCAAGTCTTTCTTATGCTGTGAGCCCAGGAGCTGAATGCATGTGGGGTCACAATTAATGCAGTTCTGTTGATAATAAAGTTCTTCCTCTAGTCTCAGCTATAGAAATTTTAGATTTTTCAAAAATGAGCCTTAAAACATTTAGAAAAAAATAAATAGCTAAGTAGTAGGCAGTATAATATAGAATGAATGTAAAAGCTTGTGCTTAATTTCAATAGTCCTTCTATCTAGAACCAGTGTACCTTTTCACTCTGAAACTGCTATTCAGATGCACTTTAAATGCACATACCTTTTTTTCTCTTCACTCAAGGAAGAATGGGATTTACATTTTTTTTTTCCTTCATAAGCATAGCACTCATTAAAATTTTAAATTGCATGGCTATTGAATAGGAGAGCAATGCTCTAGCACTTCATATTTTTTCCAGTAGATGCTGACTCTCATCCCCGTAGGCCTGTTTCTTCTTTCCAACAGTTGCACGCTCTTTTGCATTCTCACCAAACTTTCAGAACACATACACCCTTGTTATTCAGCTTTATGGTTAATGCACATAAGTGGGTCAAATAGTAAATGTTTGCATTGTAAATAAAAGCACAAAGTCACTGACTTTGGAAGAGCCTTCTGTAGGCCAGCTAGTTCAACATGCACCCTATGCTCAAAGCACAGTCCCCTAGAATAGGTTGCTCATGGTTGTGACCCATTGGATTTTGAGCTGGGGCAGCTTGTTCCAGTGTAAGATCACACTCAGGATTAGCAAATATAAATTCTTATATGCAAATGACATTTCTTCTCTTTCAGCTTTTGCCCCTTGCTTCTTGTCCTTCCATTAAACCATTGTGTAGTGGGAAAAATTCAGACTTTAAAAATTCTATTTATTTTTAGCTGCTTTATGAGAACTTCCTGTGCAAGCACTGATCGAAATTGGAAAACGATGTGAGTCTGCTTTACTTCAGTGGGAGCTGGATCCATTTTTTTAAATAATTTGTTTATAAAGCATTTTTTTAATCTGGTTACAGGTAATACTTTGATCTAAAATGTCTGTGTTGGACTCCTGAAATGTTCAGTGCACCCAGGAGTTCTACGTCTCCCTTTTTTCCTGTTTTCCTTTTTTTTCTTTATTTATTTTCTTTCTTTTTTTTTCCCTGAGTTATGGCACGAGTCGTGTTACACACCCAAAACACAGGAAGAATAAGCTGAATGCAATGGCAAGAATCTCTGTTAGCATTGCACTGCTGGTAGCAGTGCTTCAGTGCTTCAGACTTTCCCAGAGAGGTACCAAATCAGATTCAGTAACCAGTCAAATTCTCTTGATACTTCCAGCCATCTGTAAAACAAAAACACCTGCACATTATATACTGTAGCTACAATTGAAGGATTGAAATATAAAATAAATGTGATTCTTTGTATTTTACAAATCACCTGCCAGAATAACCTCTGCTTATTGAGACATAGGGAAGGTGAGTTTACAGTTTGCTATGTCTTCTCTGAGCAAGTCCAAATGTAATATAACAAGAACATAATTCTAAAGCACACTTTACTACCAATCGGTGTAAATACAGTGACACTTTTATTTCCTGTTCAAATTCATTATTTTAATCCCTGTCAGATACATATTTGTGGTAGTAATGTACCCTGCATGGCAAGTGCTGAGAAAACATTTATAGAAAGCTTTGCCAAAGAAGTCTGACTGTATAGACTACAGTGACTTTACTGTTGGGGCTCTTCATGTGTTTATGGAAAAAAAAGGCACTAGTTAAGCATGTCTGATTTGTAGATTTTTGTTGCTCAAATACCCAAGTTACTTAATAACTCCAATACGTTAGATCGAGTAGCACAGCAGTTCTATTGATATGCTGGCAAAGAAGCAAACATGACCAGTCTTTACCATCTGTTTATAATGCTATATAAAGAAGACCTTACTGGTTGCCATGGAAACCAGCATTTCCAAAACCACAAGTGTTTGCTTAAATTCTCAAGCTTTCTAAAGTCTTGTCTTTTCCTTGAAGAAGAAATAATAGGAAATCTCTAAAGTTCTCCAGCGATTCTCTTTTTCCTAACAGTTGCTTTGCTGTAATATGCTTTCAGCATTTTTGCACTGTACCTTGTTTCATTACTTCATAAATTTAAGGAGCGCCATTTGTAACTTAATGACTCCATTTGATGCTTAGCAATGATCCAGGAAAAGGAGGCAGATATTTGTCACGTGTCGTGTTTATCTTTGTCAAATGAGTTTTTCCTGTTCACATGAACAAATCCTCACTGTGGTATTGACAGTGTGGAGTGATCCTACAGAATTTGGGTAAAGGTCAAATTAATTTTTATTACTGGATTAAAAAAAGAAAGATCAATGATCACAGTTGCCTACTCGGGTCTCACTGAAAAGTGACCCTCTAGAATGAGTGGTCTAGAGAAAAAATGTAATTAAGATAATACCAGTAAGAGCTATGGTCTGGGTTTGTGTTCTCTACTGTTGGCTTAAAATTGTTTTTCAATTAAAATTATGAAAGAAGCCCTCAATATGTGGTATTTGGAAGAATATACATTTACTATAGTATCTCAGAATATTTATATTTCTTCCTTTTTCTAACTGTGTGTACGTGTTGCTGCCTTGCATTCTGTCCCAGCTCTCCGCTGTGGTTTAAGTTGTTTTTGTTGTTGTTCTGCTTCCTTTCAAGTTTGTGAAAGGCTTTTACTGTGTATAAGCACTTAACTTCAGTAGGTAGTGACAAATGTAAAGCCTTTAGAAAAGGTGCTGCAGTCAGATTATTGGTGCCGGTTGGTTTTCAGCCACTTAAAACAACTTCTGTTTCTTTCTATTTAAAAGGAAGATCTGTATTTACAGGGTTCTTGGTGAATATGGATTAAGCTACTTGGACTAAGTGAAAAAAATCTTCTGAAGCACAAAGCTTGAATGTCGTGTTCACCGCTACTCAAGAGGTGTCAGTGTTTTTAGAGATTATATATCTGTAATCCATCTAAATAGTGCAGAAGATCAGTTAAGTTGTTTAGAAATATTGCTGAGTACAAAAGGTTATAAGAACTTCTTAGATCATTCTATCATGACAATGCGTGTCTCAACAGTTTCGTCTTTTTCTACTTCCTACATCTGTAAAACATATTATGAGCATTTTCATTGTGAGATAATGGCCAGGAGCTGACCTATTTTGTTGTTGCATTTTCCTAGTAGAGTTTATTTAATACAAAATACATCTTTATGACAGGCCTTACTGTCAAGGTGACACTGGGCCTCCAGAGGTGTCTGAAATCATTAGCCTTGTGAAGCTAATGATATTTCTGTCATTCAAAGTATTTATATTCCTTTCACTTAGCAGAATATTCTTGCGTCTTTTCAAAAAGGTAGCCTTGTGCTTGAGTAGATTTGTTGATACTGGTTGGCAGTGGGGTGCTATGCTGTACCTCCCACTGAGTTTAAATAAAGTAAATATTGACGGAGAAATCAGACACACAAAAATTAGGCTTCTGTCTAAGTATTTGTGGTTAGAAAAAATAGGGGTGCCAGGCCTGCAAGCAACTGCTGGTCAGAGTAATTGCACTCAGACACTGACTGCTTTTTGTGGTATTAGCTTGCCTGTTATCCACATCACATTCCAAGATCAAGCCAACACTGACCAGGAAAACCAGCAAAGGTTGGCAGTTGGCTTAAAAATACTTCTTTTTTTTTCTTTTTTTTTTTTTCCCCTTTTGGTGTCTTAATGTCAACCTTAAGGTAGTGCTTTTGCACACCTCTAATGCTCATCTGATGGGGGGAAGCTAGTATTATTATAACAAATCCGTAATGAAAAGTTTTTCTGAGTAATTAATATCTTTCAGATAATGTGTGATTGTAGCCGCCTGATATTTTTATTGCAGGATCTTCTTTTTCAGTGTAGGTTGTTTTCTGATCTTAAAATGACCATGCAACCTGAAGCCAGTTCTACTGAAACTTTAGTAAACCCAGTGCTGTGTTTTTTCAACTCATGAAAAAATCTAGTTGTCCTCTTCTTACCTTGTAGAGCTCTATCCTCTTGGTACTCAGCTGCTAATAAATTTTGTGGAAAATTAGGAGCCCAAAAGTGTTTGGTTTTGTTTGTTTTTAACAAGAATTCTTCCCATTGATCTTTGGAGGTAACCTATTGTAAATGAAGTCAGTATATCAGAAACTTCAAAAAACAAACAAAGAAAAACAGTACACAAGTATGTCATCATGGTAATGATTCACGTAACTTCTGCCTTTGGACAGCCCATTAAGTCCAGTAGCAGGGGATGGCAGACTGATACTTATGTTTGAATGGAGTTATAAAGGCTCCAAGAAAAAAAAAATCTTTTAACAATTCAAATGCTGTATCAATTTGTAGGAGCCATAAATGTCCAAAGACAGCGAAATGCCGATTAGCCATCATCAAGTATCACTCTTTGCTTTGCACTTGTCCCCCAGATCTGTATTTAATTTACAACTTTTAATTTATTATTATTTTTTTTAATGGCATTGACTTTTGTGAGGCCTTGCCCATTTGAATCTCCACAAATTTATCTAAACTTTTTATTTCTAGAGTTTTCTAGAAGGTTCCCTTATTTGTGATCATTGCTGTGCTTAAAAAGGTGTTGGAATATTATTTTTGAAAGTACTACAGTATATGGCATATATACTGAAGCCAGAAGAAATAGGTGTAAGTAACTGCTCCAGAAAGAATTATAGAATATACTGAGCAGGAAGGGACCAACACAGATAATTGAGTCCAATTCCAGCTTAAACACCTACATTTCCTATAATTTCCTATAAACCCTGTAACTTTAATGTATGTTGAATGTTCTTTGGTCAGTCTCCCCATGTGTGTGACCAGGCTGCCCGGAGAAGCTGTGGCTGCTCCATCCGTGGAGGCACTCAGAGCCAGGCTGAACGAGCCCTGGGCAGCTGAGCTGGGGGATGGCAGCCTTGCCCGTGTCATTGGTGGGACTGGGTGGGCTTTAAGGTCTCTTCCAACCTGAGCCATTCTGTGATAACAATGCTCAAAACATGTGGCATGATAAGGCTTTTTTATTATTATTATTAAATTGGCAAGTATTTTTAATGTGTTTGAAGATACGTTGTGTAGAGGGTTATTTAATATATACTTGAAAGTTCAGTAGGTGAAAATAAGTCACTGTAGACGGCTGTTAAGAAAATATATCATTAAACGGTGTATGCCTGTTTGAGTGTGGTAGTATGGTCAATCGTGTGATTCAAATAAGTGCATCTGTAATAGAGTGGTTTAGCATCCGTTCAGAAAATGAATGTCAGGAGAGTTTTCTCTTATTTACTTCTGACTAGCCATTAATAAAGCAAATTGGATAAAAGCCCTGAGGCTAGTAGGACTCTTACATTTCCAATAAAGTATCCAATATTCCCACCAAATAGCCCTATGATTTGCTTCCAGCACTACATATAGAATCATCAGTTATAGTTGATTAATCTAGATTAAAATTAATTAGACTAATTTTGAAAAAATGTTTTTTTTATATGTAGTTGCACCTGTAACCATGTGTACATTCTGATAATCCTTCTGTCTTGGACAAAATAGGCGTTGCTTTCCCTAGGTTTTACAGATTTAAACTGTGTTTATATTGTCACATCTGAGATTGTCAGGTAGAATTGAGATGTTTCTTTTTCAGATCAGTTTTTATTTCAGCTTAATACTAGCCTGTGTTTTTCAAAGACATTATCCCAGGTTTATAAATCTTTTTTTTATCAGCATAATTGATTCTGGTTGTTACAGTCCTTTCCCGTTGCTTTTTATTAGTGCTGTGTAAACAGGTGATTTTTTTCCCCTCCTTTTGTTCAACATCTATGTGGGGAAGGCTGAGGAATGGCTGCTCAGCACCCGGTATCTTTCCCTGGCTTTCATCCCCGTGTAAATAAACAGATCTCGTGTATGACCCAAACCAAAATGAACGATTCTGTCAGTGGGACACCATCAATAAAATGCGTGGAAAGGGCAGAATCACCGAAAGAGAAGAGAAGAGGAGCCATTTGTTCACTCAGCCCCTGGCCATCAGGGCGGTGACTGGAGCACCCACCTGGGCTGTGAGAGAAGGTCACCCTGGGGGCCTGCTGGGTAAGTAATGGGAGGGCTGCAGACTGAGCCTTGCCTCCTTGCATTGGCAATGAGCAGAACATTTGGAAAACAGAAAAAATGTTTGACTGAACGTTTAACAACTCTCTTTCTGACCACTGTAAAATACCTTATCGTCTCTGTTTTAATTAGATCTTTTTTTCCCTGCATTCTTAGCGATTAAATTGGAACTAGCACTCCTGCACATAGATTTGATCTCTTGTACATCCACATTCATTCAGTTGACTTCATAGTTGGCTGTGGCTTTTTTCCCCTGCCATATTTCACCCACATCCATCATTTCTTTACAGTCACCACTCTATTTTGCATGTTTCTTATAGTTTAAATTCTGGGTATGATGTAATGAAAAAAAATGGTAAGAACATCAGCTGCATTTGTCTGCTATAATGCAAATGACTTTAAATCTTCACGGTATTTAATCAACATTGCTCGAAAGTAGGAGTGGAGCTTGCAATCAGTACTCTGTGTATTACTTATTTCTTTCTTTATAGAAACGGAAATTAATGCAGGAGTTAAGCCTGACGCTTATTGGGGGTTAGTATTTTAACTGCAGAATGTACCGAAATGGCTGCACATGTGGAAAAATACACAAAGCATTAGGGGAAATGCTTGTGTTTGCTTGATTTATTCGCAGCAGCAGAGGACTCTGGTAGTAGGAGGTGTAATTTGCAGCACATTAGCTATTAGCCAGTGTCATTGCTTGAGTGGGTGGTGTGAGTCTCTTGTGTCCGTATGGTGTCACACTGCGCATGTTTCAGAGCTGGGCTCTTCTCCCCTGTGCTTTCAGATTAAATTTTTGTGAACAATACTGTGTTTAAAACCGTGTATCTGCGTTTTCAGACGGGTTATTCTGTCACATGGATAATAGCTCGAGTAAATGCTCATGCCACACCTCCCCTGAAATTCATAATGTTGTGCAAAACTGAATTGTCGCAGTGTTTGACTTACCTACTTCTTTTGACATGGGGTCCCCTGAAGATGTAATGTGTTATTTGCAAGTTACCCAGCCTGTAACTCCACAGCAAGCAAGGAAAATTACACTCCTGGGTTTTTGTTTTGTTGTTGTTTATTTGTTTGTTTTTTTGGGGGAAGGGAGGGAAGCTACGCTGTGCATGTACGTGAACACTTGTGTTCAGCAGAGGTTTTCTAAAAGAGTCTGAGCTTGAAGCATCTTTTTTTTCCTGTGTGCACAATTTCACTTGGGTTGCTTTTAGTTCACTTTTTTTCCCTAGAGGCACCTGTCTCCTGCCACGTACCCATCAAGACTAATTGCACCATCTGGAAGACTTTTGTGTAGCTGTTACTTGTGCAGAATATCTCTTGGGAGCTTAATTCTGAATGTGAATGTGACCCCTGAAGCCATGTCAAGTAGCTGCAGTAGTTTCCAGCCTCTAAAGGATGATCACCGTAGGCTTTATTTGTTTCAAGTCTCATGCGGTTTGCTTTAGTACGGATATGTTACATGTCAGTAACACAGCTTCAGTCATGTTTTGAAGGGAATTAGACTTTGAATGTGGGTCTGGTAATTCATAGAAAATTCTGTCTAAAATTGCATCCAAACCATATGGATTTGGATTTAGTCTATATGACTAGGTGTAGAAATGACAGACGTATTGCTCCTTACCATTACACTGTGTAATTTTTATGTCCTGTTCTTCCCCCACCCACATCTGCAGTTCTCATTAATAACATTCTGCTAAAAATGCAAGGCATTCTTTTGAGCATGGTTGCAACCCCCCAGAACAGCTCTAAAGCAAATTGTTTTCCTTATTGCTATGAATCTCTTCAAGTATTTTCCGTACAGATAATTTTCTCTCATTCCTCGCTTAAGCTTTATTAAGTTAAAAGCACTGCAGCACTTCATTTCCACCAGTGTCCCTCTGGGCAGTGCCTTGTTTAAAGGTTAGTGCTTTGAAGTCTTGTGGTGGTCTGGGCAGTTTTCTTCTTTCTGTAATAATGTGTCTGTTGGAAAACCGTGGAGCGCTGAGCATGGAAAACCAAAGCTAAAACCAAAGATACTTAAAGTATCAGCAACATTTGTTTTGTTTAAAAAAAACAAAACAATACTACTCTTTTCTCTTGGGATCCTGCATATATTGTGTCGGGCATACTCGTTCTACCAGTATATTTATTTATATTATTTATATCTATTATATATCTATATTATTTATATCTATTTATACTTAGTTGCATCAGCTGTGTAACTTGTTTGCTTGTAAGTAATGTGGTCAGATGAAGCTCAAGCCAGAGAAGCTATATATTTGAGCGTGGTAAGAATAGCCAGCCATTCCTTTGTGTGCTTAATGGGAAGGAAGGTATGTAAGGTGAAAATTCACAGGATGCTAATAGTAAGCAGCTTTCTCCTCCTCTTTAAAATCCCTCACCGTACATACCTGGTGAGCAAAACAAAGTTGTACATTGCAGTACCGCTCTGTGTCTTAGGAACCGACCTGAGCCGTGTAAGCTTTCCTGGCTTTCAGTGGTTGGGAAGCACTGCGTGAGTGGTTTATAAAGAGAAATCATTGTCTGCTCTGGGAAGCTGTACAGCATCTTCCTTTCAGCAGTTGTTATGCTGCTGTATTCAGTTTTTTAAAAGGATCTTTGTGGATGGAAGAAGTGAGAGCTGATGGCTGTGAAAGTTGAGTCTTGTGCTAAATACTGACGTCTGTGATGAATGTAGTCTCCCACAGAAATACCGATTACCCATGTTCTCCTAATTTACAGAAGCATTTTGATTAGTTTGTGATTTGCCATAAGGTGGCAAGGTAACGTGTTCATAGAATCGCAGTGTCCCAAGTTGGAAGAGATACACAAGGACCACCAAGTCCAACTGTTGACTCCACACAGCACCACCCAAAATCAGACCCTAAGAGCACTGTCCCAGTGTTCCTTGCACTCAGGGCCATGCCCGCCACCCTCTGGTGAAGAACCTTAGTGAGCTTGCATGCAGTGTTTTACTTATTCAAATGTACTTCCAAGATAGGCATCCTAACCTTTCAGTTATCTGCTTTACAAACTGGTCTGGACTGATTTCCTTCAGTGATTAGGCTAAAAGTACACAATGGGACAAAGTGAGTTGGAGCTCTTAGTAATCTGTGATGTAATTCTTACCTATTCAGCAAATATTTACATTATATTGGAGATAAGGGTTCTTCCTGGAAAGCAGTTTCCAGATTTAATAGCATCTGGGATATATTATCCTTTTTTTGGTAGCTATTTAGCCTTATTGATGATCATGGGAAGTAGAAAGCAACTTTGACAAGGACAGAAAGAATATAATTTGAGATACTGGACGATGTGGTCAAAAAGGAAAGCAAAGCTTGCTTCAAAATAAGTGAAATTCTAAAGTGTGTGGGGGGTGTGGGACGTGAGGGGTCATTTGGAATTGCTTTCAACAGATAGTTCTGGGAGCAAATGATACAGGCTTCCTTCTAACCCCAAATTTAAGGGTACAATATCTGAAGCAGTTCCTTTGTTTAGAACAGTCTGTCTCTACTTCATTGACCTTCTGTTATTTTGACTTTTCTTTTACTATTTCATCAGCATCGACAAAGTCTGTCCCTGAAATGCTTGGACATTACTTTGATATATTCATTTTGCGACATCATATGAAGCGCAGGATGTCTGTTACCCTTTGAAAATAAATGACATTTAATCCCAAATACTCAATTTGCTCTGCAATAGTAATATTTCATAGTAAGTTACAGGTGAAGGGTGACAAAAGTTTGTGATTAATAATTACAGCTTATTTTCATGCAAACGTGATTATTAAAGACTTGGAGAAATGAGGGGAGATCGAGATCTGAGTCTTTATTTGTTTTGTTATAAGCAGTGAAAATTGATTGTAAATTATGTGCTTTTTAAAAATTAATTTTTTTTTTTTTCCAGGGGTTTTGTGTATGACAGTCGAAATAATTTACAGATGCGAGGTTTGGTTGTATTGCTTATTTCCAAAGCTGCTGGACCCAGCACAGCAGAGCTGTCTTTCCAGCACAACATGGTCAGTGGGATTTATTCCAGGTACGTGGTAACTTTCTTTAGCAAGATACACACAGATGCATTTGATTGGCAATGTCATGGTGATTTCAGAGAATCCTAGTGGCCTGCTCAGCTGTTAAGGAAAAAATCAATACTTTCCTAATTATAAATCCTTATTCCACAGGATTATTATAAGCTTTCCACGGTGAAAAGCATTTCCTGCCAGTTGTGTAGCTCATATAATAACCATGCCTAAGTCTTAATTGGCGTTTCTTGGTACAGTTAAATCAAAAAGATTTGAATCAAGTTAGGTATTTGAAAGTTTATGTGAAGAGGTACTCAGAATCGAATATGTACATACATTAATTGAGTGGAATTTTTCTGAGTTACTCAGATGTAATTTAGGTACACCTACTTACTAGAAGTGTCAGAGTCAGATTGACAGTTGTGTGGAATACCAGTTTGTTTCACTGAGCAAATCATTTTTATTACAGCCACTTTGAAGGATATCTTCCCCTGACACTGTATTGTAGAATAAAGTTCCTTACCTCCCACATGTGAGCTGAATTACTGAGTCTGTCACTAAGGTACCTCAGGGCCTCACTGATATAATCTGGTTTCATCCAGTTCCTAAATATCTTTTTAAGTATTTAAAGTAAATTATTTAATACTAGTAACAACAGTGATTAGAAATAGTGGTTGTTTTTTTGTGTGTGTGTTTGACAGTTAACTGTTCCTCTGAAATAATAAGTGGTGTTAAAAAGTTCTGCTTGAAAAACTGTAAAATCAAAATTTTTGAAGTTCTTTTGAAGACCTGAGTGCCAGTGGGTGAGGAGATTCTGTTGTATTTTCAGCTAATTCTGCTTCTGGCCTCTGTAGGGTATTAAAGGAAGATACACAAACTTAATGACGGGTTTGTATCTTAATTCTTTATATAAGGGCACAAATAGCATTTCAAAACTGAAAAGACCAAAACAAACACCATCCTTAAAATACATATAAAACCTTAAAGCAACAGAATAGAGAAAGAAAATAAATATGAATAGGGAAGGACAGAAATGACATTAAGTAAGGAAAAAGACAGATATAGGAGGCTTGTTAAGGAGGGGCTATGATGCCTCTGTAGCTATTTAATTCCATTCTTGCTTGATTTTGTCCTTAATGTCCCCTTAGGGTTGTAATGTTTTTATATTTATATGCAAATGATGCTGTATGAGAGCATAATTCTATTTAGTTAATTATGGTACAGAAAGTATTTTAGTTGATTTTGTAAATGATTCTGAAAGTTTTCATTAAATGTGTCTCATAAAAGGAGAGAAAAAGCATTATGTTTTCATAACCAACTTTTTGAGTATGATGATTCTGACTGTGGAGGTAACTTGTGAGCATTTCAAGCTGCCACTGGGAAGATGACTATTGGAAGTATTCAGTGAGGAGCAAATAAGACCTTGAATTAATAATGAGCCAGTTGGTGTAGATGGACATCATTGGAGCTATGCCAGTTCAACCAGCTGAAAATCTAGCCTAATAATCTAAGTTTGAGCAAGTCAATAGCCATTATGATACCTAGATTAGAGTTACCAAGGTATTCCAGAAATGAAGCAGCTTTGAATGTGTCCGCACTGGTTCACTTAAGGTTCATTACTGTCTGTGAGAGTGATAACTATGGAATCATTAATTTAAATGAATTTTCAGTGTCAATTGAAATCTGTATTGTGGAGCAGATACGAGCAAACTGATGCATACTAGCAGAATGGCAGTGCTTTATTTCATTTTGTGCCATAGTGAGCCAGGTATTGCCTTCCACTGAAGTCACTCTGAGCTTTGACTTGGAACTCTTTTTTTTTATAATTATTTTTCTCCCTCTTTTTAATGATTTTGTGGCTGTGTACTTTTCCAAATGCACTCTTCAGTGCCTGTCTTGTTTCTGACTTTGATTTCTGTACTATATAAAGCAAAGAGAAGTGACAGCTTGTAAAATCATGAACTTAAAGGGCTTTTGCGATTGTTTTATGTATTACAAATAATGTTTTATAAACCGTTTTCCCTTGAATAAGTACCAAAGGACATTTTCCCTTAGTACATTTTTGTCTGCTGTCTTGGTTACAGTGTAGTTATATATGGTGTGTGTATTAGAATTGTATAGCAAAGGCAAAGTATATTCCTCAGTGATAGCAGTGAAGAAATGTGCTTGATCCTTTAATGCTTATATAGAGCTCCAGCTTTGAAAGTATTTTTTTGAAATTGATTCTTACAGAGTTTCATCTCAGCTGTAAACTATACAGCTCTTTCTGTTACCGTGCCATATAATTACTTCATCTTTACATATAATATTTTGCTGGAAATATTATTTCTGGCGCTGTAACCAGCATCTTCATTGTCTGATACTTACATGTTGTGAACAGTGCGTTGTGGACTATTAGCTGGGATATGGCTTGCTTGATTTTAGGGTACTTGGTAAGGGTTAATTGCATTTCTGAAATCTGAGCACGAGTTAAGTTTGATCACTTCTCAGTGATCGCAACAGTCCATTGTGTTTTTTTTTCCTACAGTATATGTTAGAGTCAGCTCTTGTGCTCTCTTGAAATCTCCTGTCCCGCAGTGGGTAGCTAAGTTACATCAGTTTGTTGTATCTGGTTGTATCACATCTGTTGTATCACAAAAAAAAAAGAAAAAAAAGACTTTCCATTTTGTGATGAGGCATGTTCTGCATAACCTTCTTTCCCTATTTGATATCTTGAATCACAGTATAAATGAAGAATGCAGTATCCATAATTAAAATTTAAGGACACTAAATTTGGAACTGCCACTGTTTTCTTTATCCTATTCTCCCAGTCTCTAGATGTGTCAGTGACCCAAATGCATAAAAATAGATTAGCTGGATACTTAGCTTGCATCTGTTTTTACTGGTACACAATGGAACAAAACTGGTGCCTGCTACTAGAGAGCAATCTTTTTCCAGAGTAATGAGGATTACAGTTCAGGTAGTTAAGGGAGCAGAGTTGGTGTAGTGATATGATGCTGCCTGTGGCCGGCACTGCTTCCAGCTTGGCACTTTGTAATTAGTAGATGTGAACTGTCCACGTTCAGCTGGGGGGGAATTACAAGCCATTGTGCATTGGGATATGGTAGTAACTGATGGTTACCTTATGAGTCATGCAGAAGATAAACAGGAAAGTGTTACAAGTGTCTGCTTGGCGTGCTTTTCTCTGTACTGCCACCTCCCTGTCAGGCTGCCAGCAATCTAATTTCATTGCGATTGGCGGGGAAAGGAACCTGACATTACTTCCAGCTCAGCACCAGTGCTCCCAAAAGAGGATGCAGAACAGGAATGGCAACATGATAAACAGCCCTATTTCACCTGCTGGACAGATTTCCTAAAATTGAAACTTCCTGCTGGTCTCTTACCATTTAGGTAAATATTTCCATGGCTACAGAACCATGGCAAATGCTATGATGAAGAGCAGCACTCACAAGAAGTTATGCAAGCAGTGTCATGTAAGGATTGATGTCATTGCCCATACTCAAGCAAAGCGTCATCCTTTATTCAATTGAACCTCGTTCGTGTTCTTTCCCTGCTGAAGAGAACACAGAACACACATTTACATTTAGGTGGAATCTAGCAAGTTATAATTTATCATGCTAATAGTATCAGAGAACACCTTAGATGTGATGCTGCAGCCAAGAGCTGCATAAGAGTTTGAGACCCATTTCCAAACTTGTGTTTATGTTAGAGATAGACACTGCTCTCTGTTGCCTTCTTTGAGAGCAAATCTTGCTTGGATAGTCATATGTGCAGCTTGCTGGTCTTTGCTGCTGAAGGTTTTTAATAGGTGTTCCAGGATTGTATGGTTTCTGAACACCTATAGCTTTCTGCTTCATAGCTGGAGCTAGGTTCAACAACTAAATTACAACTGAAGATACCAAGATGGGCTTGGGCTATATACCCTATATACTTGGGCTATATACACATTGGCTGAGGACTGAGGAATCTCCTTGGCTTTATACTGTGTAACAAATTCCTCATGTAGCCTCTGTATTGCAGCTGAAAGTGTAAGTGATGCCAAAGAACAAACTTCTGCCATTTCTTCAGGCACTAATATCCTTGGCTCTACTATAGCAAGCTATTTTCTTCTCTCTTTCATGTTTTCAATCTTTCTTTTTTTTCTTCTTCCTTTAGTACCAGTTTCAGGAGTACCCTCTAGCACTGATACCCATTGCCTCAGCTCTGCAGATTCCTTTGGACACTTGTCAGAGGTTTTTTCTAGTTGTTGAGTTTTTGGTATGTTTTCAGCCAAGTCTACCTACGCGTTCACAAGGTCAGATCCTGTGGACACTGAGAAAGTAAAGAGACCTTTTCTTGTCAAACTCAGCAAGTGTGTGTGTAGAATGGATCACAGAAAGTTCTAATTTACCAAAAACTGGTAAGTGAATCACTAGAGGTTTCTGGATTAGTACTTTCAATACTAGGCTCTGCCTCTGCCTGTTCTCCCTCAGAATTATGCATCTGGCCTTTAAAAGCTCCAGGAATTCATTTCTTGCGAGGCAAACGTGCTTTGTTACGTGCTTTTACTGCCTAAACCTTTCTCTGAATCCTTTCTGCTGCTTGAAATAGTGGCAGTGAAACTGTAGTGACAGTCAGCGTGAACATGTACTCCTTTTCCTGAGTGTTTCAGCAATGATTTTGGAACCAGCACTGATGCTGCTTCCAACAAAAACCTATGAAGTGGCAGTTAACAGCAGATACTGGTTCTTGTTATGGTGCTGAGTCCTTCACTCACCAGGTTCCTGTACAAATCCTTACTAAGTGTCCCAGATACCATTTTTCTTTTTTCTTTTTCTTTTTTTTTTTTTTGGACACAACACGTGCAAACAGATCACACTATCTGATTTCACATGCCCTTTGTCATCACAAATATTTCAAGTCATCTTGCCCTCCTCATCTCTAAAAGAACGTTGATTTGCAGCATAAAGGTCTCTGGGAATTACCAAGTCTTGACCAGGATGCTCATCCATTGGTTGTTCTTGCTCTGGAAGTTTCTCAAGTTTCGTGAAGTTAGGGCTTCTACTGCTTTGTCCCTTTGCAGTTCCATGAAGTTTACTCCCAGCTTTTCTTTGCTAGATATGAAAACAGAGAAACTTTCCATACCCAGATTTTCCAGATTAGTGGTATGGGCCGTTCCCAGGCTGATTTTGAAAACACAAGTGTAAAGTTATCATCAGTCTTAGTGACTTCTGATGGGGTATTCCTGAATGTTAGTGGAGATATAAGGAATCTCCTGTTTCTCAAAGATATCAGTTCACAATCTGCAGCTTTGTCTGTGTTTTTCTCTAAAACCAATGCCATGACAGACATAAGAAGTGATGCTGTGCTTGTTGGAGCAGTCTTTAACAGCTGTGTGCATGAGAGGCAATCAGGCTGCCTCCAGAAAATTGAAGCTGTGTGAATGATGATATTACTTGGACTGCTTCAGACTACACAGATAAATAAGAACTAGCATAGTCCAAGATGTTGTGGTTGTAGGCTTACTACTGTTTATTTCTGAAAGCTGTGTTCTGCACAGATTTATACAGATGGACATTGGTTTGTTGACTTCTTCCTCTGTCCTGGACTGCTGTTGAATTGGGATTTTATAGTTGAAGGAAAACCAAAATGGCAATATTCCTCTTTGGTTAATTCGCATCATAGCATTTGAGGTGCGAGCACATCTTCTTTGAAGACTGAGGAAAATAAAATGTGTTCCAGTTGGAGTGATCAACAGAATAACTGTTGTGCCTGGATATGCACCTTGGGCTCTGCATTCCGTGGGGGCTTTAATTATTGATAAATAGCCTCTGTCTTGTCCTCCTGAGTGAACCAAACAGATGAGAGTTGTGACTCAGAGGGCTGTTGCATCTCTCAAGTGAAGTAGGTGACTACAGTAGCAAAGGGCTGCTTCTGGTTTAGGAAAAGGTAACAATTACTCTGGCTGAAGGACCTTCTGCTGTTCTGCTGTTTTTAAGCTTCGTACCTCTCATGAATAGATTTTTAAGTAATTATTTAAATGTGTTCCATCTGAGATATGGATGCCTCTATGTAAATCTATAATGACTTTATCAATAGCCCTATACTAAGAAATCAGATGGACTCACTTTAAAAGGAGGAAAGTGCAAGTCTGTTACAAAAGCTCTTCATTAATAAGCAATGGCAAGCATCAGTAAATTTTGGTGAAGATGAGATCAGTTGTATTGTTACAATTTAAGCATCTTTTAGAGGTTTCCTTAATCTGTTTGCCACTAGGTGTTGAAGAAGCCTTCTTTCTACCTTGCCCAGATGAGCTTTTATCTTCATAGTCAAAACAGGGAGATTTATCTGTGAACAAATTCTGTTTGAGATTTCTTGTAAAAGACAAAACTTAGATGAAATAAAAGAATCACCATAAAAATGATTTCTTTGGTACCTACAAAAATGTAGAGTATGAGAGCATGACTTTTCACCTCTCCTTCAGACGTTTTGCTTCTCTCAGTTTCTCTGAACTATATTGTATATTAAAATGGAAGATTGCCTTTCACTGTTTCTTAGTTCTGTGTTAGGAAGTAAATGAATGATGCTTAGTTGCATCTTGAACTTCTTTCACATGGAGAGTACATACAGAACTGCAAGAAGGTTTTGTTTTTTTTCATTGTGTCTTGTCTATCACAAGTGGAAAACAAAACTATATTTACCCTGATCTGGTGCAATGCAGTAGGAGTGGCCAAAAATTAGAGTTTGAAAGACCTCATACTGCATTCCTCCTGTCCTCATGAATGGTGTAAATCACTACATAACATGTTTGAAGAAAATAAAAAGCAAGAAATGAGAAAGATGTTGCAAGATCTGAAGTGTGTGTAGGAATGCAAAGCTCTAAAAAGGTAGAGCTTTTTTTTTTTCCTTTGTCTGATCTAAGTATGCAGACTGAGAGTTTTATTGCAGAATGGCTGTTGCGCTTTAAATTCATACCGCCTTACTGCGTACAAGCCCTGGGCCTCAGCTGCAGATATTGCAGAGATTAATCTTATTAATGGAACTGCTAATTGGTGTTTGACTTCTAATTATAGTAACAATAGGCCTTAAAAATCAATCCTCACCTTTACTGGGACACATTAGGACTCTTTATCATAAAAAATATTTCCTTTGGGTGTTACTCATCTTATTCCTATCTTCTGCAAGGCTGGCTCCCAGTGAAAGTGCAGTATCCTGACTGCCATGTTTTTGGAGCTTAGCTAATTAGCTGGTAGGGAAAATGCATGGTCCTAAAATATTCAGTATCTAAGTATTTAAGGAATATGAGGCTCTTGACAAAATTACTTCTCTGGAAGATAAAGGAGAAAAGCGTCTCAAAATGTAAGTAGTGATGTCTTTTATAATCTTTAGGAAATGTACAATTTTGTTTCCCAAACCTTGGTGGCTTTCTCTTAGCTTTTAGTTAGAAGAAATCTAACTGATTATTTTAAATTATTCTGTTTAGTTTTTGCTCTACAGGATGAACCCTGTGAGATTCTTCATCTCATTTACAACACAAGTCTCAGGAGATGAAAAGCACATACAACTTGATTACATATTCCTATTGATCATCTTCTACACACAACAATAAGAATCAACTCCAGATACAAATTTAACAATATTACTAATTCATTACAAGCAGTACTTTTCTTCATTAACTTTTTATTGTTTTCAGCATACACAGCATGTGCAAGTACAGCAGTTTTGTGTTGAATAAGAAAAGGTCCTCTCTGCACAGCATAGAATAAATCAGAATACTCTGCAGTAAAGCTAATCCAAGACTGTGGGGGAATTCAGACTTGAAACTTGTTCAAAATAAGTCTGTTTAGCACTGGGTAACAGAGCAAGGTAAACTCAATATGAATACTACAAACAATTTTCATGTTCACAGTAGAGAGGGTTTACCTTGGAGAAAATACTGTGCTGCCTGCTGTCTGTCTTTCCAGTCCACTCTGTTTCTGGATCTTCCTCCTCCTACTGCTTGTGGAGTGAGTACTAGACTGCAAGAGTTTGCAATGTAGCAAACTGCACTGACAAAAATGTGTAGTGGGTCAGTGGTACTTATGGGAAAAGCAAATTCTGCTTCATTCTGGTGGGAGATCTTCAAACATAGGCAACCTGTTAATAGGAGGACCTAGCACAGCCTTCCTGGGGAATGGCACCCCCGTGTACCAGTGCACTTCACAGTTCTGTTTAAGAACTTCTATGCTTTCTTAATAGATAAATTATGTGAAGAGTAACTTCTGTCATGTGAGTGCAACTGCATGCTGTGATGACAGCACTGCAAAGCTGCCCTAAGATGGCAGCTGCTTGTCACTCACAACTGCTAGTGGGATGCCAATATGACCAGTTGTATCACAGCAAAGTTTTGAAGTAACTGTATGTTTATAATTAATTTGTCCTGCAATCCCAGAATGTCTCTTATGCTTTCCCATATGCTAAAATAACAGCTCTCCTTTTCTCATGCCCAAGCCATTAACTACTCCCTTTTCTAATTTTACAGTGCAATTGCAAAGTTTCAATACTAATTTCCACAGTACTCAGAAAATTGGGAAGTTAAGTATTACAAAGGTTGCTGTACCAGTTAATTTATTTTCTTATATGTCTCAGCACACTGATATAATAACTGAAGTAACTGAAGATATTGCAAAACTTTCCAACTGATGGTGTGGAATTGAGGGGAAGATGCTCGTACCCCACAAGTTTAATCTAAAGTATGCATGGGTCTTTGCTGTATTTGGCTGTGTATGAGGAATATGCTGTTTCTCTTGTGGAAGCAGGTTGTTTTGTGATGGAATTTAAGTACAAGTAAGCCTGATTATTAACGAACGATGCTCTCTCAGAAAAGGTAGCCTATTCTAGCTCATTTCATTCTACTTGAAATAATGGGTTGTTTTAGAGTCTGGTTATGTTATATATGAAGTAAATGAATATTTCTGATCCTTCAATGTTATCTGGTTGTAAACTTGTGGTATATTTTCATGTGGAGTTTGACGGCTCTGAGATGCTTCTAAATCAAAGTATATTGTGGTGGATGTCAACTTTGTTTTGTAGGGGAAGATACATCTGAATGTTCTGTCTTTTGACTAGAAATTAACAATTTCTCTAAAATACAAAGTTTATTTGCACTGTAAGTTTCTTTATTGAGTGACTGCTAAGGCCAGTATAAACAGGGCGTTTTTGTTAGACAAAGCTTGGTTGCTTGTGTTGCATTCCAGTATAGTAGCAGATCATTGAGTACATACGGAGAGCAGAAACAAAGAAAACTCAAGGAAAAAGAGAGGAGTTACCAGTTATTGTAGCACTGTAGCTCAGTGTGTTCAAGGCATTAAAAGAATTTCTCTATCTGACCATGTTATCAAAAAAAAACAAGAAGAGAGGCAAGTGCAGAGTGTCAAACTGTGTGTGGATTTTGTGTTTGGTTTTGTTTGTTTGGAGTTTTGTTTTTTTCTTTTTGAAGATGGGAAGAAAGGATTTTAAGTTAAATTCTTGAAGAGAGTGTGAAATAAGGAGGTCCTTAATTCAGAGACATTTTTTCTTCAGTGGGTGACAGATGGGTAGGCAGAACAACTTGTTTGACTGACTCCCTCTTATGTAGACATTGGTCATGTTTATTTCAGTGCGTTATTTCAATGCATCTTGACATCATCTTTTGGTAGATCTTTATGAGCAAAGTGGTTTGTATTTGATATATTCGATAAGAGAAAATACTGAGGAATGATTGCAAAGATTAATGTGATGGAAAAGACTCATCAATAAAAAATGAACCATCTTTGCAGAAACTTTTTTGATGAGCCTGAAATGATTCTTCAGTAGATCAAAATAGAAAATATTAGTCCTTGTTATGTTGTACATTCATTATTATAATAAGAGGAAAAATTATTACTTGTATGGGAACTGCTGAGTCACGGCCTGAACCTCTGATTAGTCACCTGAGGAGCAATGTGTCAGCCCTGGAAGCACAGGTGAAAGCAATTCACCTGTGCTGCAGGAAGGGGTGGAGCCAGGCTCCACCTCTCCAGACCCATTTAAGAGCTGGCTACCAGTGGGGAAGGGTCTCTCTTCTGGAGATGCCCTCTGGAGTTTCCTGAGCGAGCCCACGACACGGGTAAGCATCTCATCTGTTCTCTTTGTCCTTGCTTTGTGTAACTCTCTTGTTTATTTCATTATTGTACTTTGATTATACCTTTTGATTATACATTAGTTAATACAAGATTTTAGGAATGTGCGGATTACAAGACTAACAAGCCAGAATTTGAAGGTAGTAGTTGCATTCTGAGTTTAAGTTGCTAGAAATGATTGATAACAGTCATTAGTGATTTTAGAAGAGAAATAAGGAGTTAGAAAAATAAGGATAGAGACTTCATGACTGCAGTTCAATAATGTTGTATGAGAAGGTGGTTAGGCAGTCAAAAAAGAAATCAGAAAGGCAGATGATGTTTTTTCCTAAGGCTTGCAGCAGTTGCAAAGTTCTGATTGGCACTGATGGTATGATTATGGAGCATATTCAGTGTAATGAGATTCTGGGAGAGCTTAACTGCCAAAACCTGGAAGTGTATTATAGTATTGGCAGTTGGAGTTTTTAATTTTTCTAAAGACTGACCCAACTTTGGTAAATTTTTGTGGAAAGAGATGATGTAGCCAAGGAAATAATGCATCTAGTATTTCCAGAAAAGGAGGAAAACTTGAGTTTCAGATATTGTACAATATTGTACATAATTACTGTGTTTCATTAAAACAGTGTTCTGTGGAAAGCTTGCTTCAGACTTGTGGCTGAAACTTCATTCTGGCTTCTGAAACTACGCACAAAACCAGTATAAAAAGTTCATGTAATTCCATGTGCTATTTTAGTCAACTACCTGAATGTTATCAGGAATGTAGTGGTAGCAGCAAGCAATAGTAGGCCCTGTTCTGTGGACTCAGAGAGGAATTTTGCAGAAAATTTGCTCTTAGAGATGTTTCATTAACATACAGCTCTCTCTCCACCAGTGCTTACTTGGGGTTAATGTTCTGGGAATTAGTTGATAATTTTTGAATACCACCTATTAAAATGTGTGGATTGAATTGTTTTGGGATGAAAAGACCAAAGAGTGCAAGAATGAGATTTTCAGATTTGTAATGAACTGATGTAAATGAGGTAAAAATAGATGGAACTTGGGCCAGTAGGATAATGGGAAGTAGTTTTGTTCATCAAAAGACACATTTTCATAGTCTTGTATTATACTCCTCCTCCTCCTACTAAAACTTTGCAGATATCAGTAGTGCCAAATGCTTGTGCTGTACTGATGTGGTCCCAGAAGCAGCAGTCGTTGCCTTACTCCCAAAGGTTTATTATCATTTCCCTGCTGGTGCTTCTGTCAACACACCTGCTCCAAGAGGCAAAGTCTCTGAGAAAGTCTCCTGTCTCCCTCTGGCTCTCTGTCTCTCTTTGTTCATTGCAGGCAATACCCCCATCTGATGAATACTTCTGCTCTGTGAAAAGTGAAAGTATTCCTATAGTAAACAACTTAAATGTATGGTATTAGTGTCCTTCTCCAATAAAATTGGAAAATTCAGGAATGGAGAGGAGAGCAGGTGTGCAAACCACAGGTTTAACTCCCGAGTAATAAAAACACAGTTATAAATGCTCAGAATAGGACAGCTGTCCTTGTTCGCATGAGGTATCTGTGATTGTGCTGTGTAAATTTGTGGGTTTTTTTCCTCTGTGAGTTGGATATTTGTTGACATTTCAGAATATACGTTATGATTTTATATGAGCGTGATAAAAAAATTGTAACTACCTTGTAAACTATATTCTGGTAATTCAGAGGATTTTGTTTCTTTTCCCCAGTGCCTTTTTCTTATGCATTTAGACATGCAAACCATCAATTCTCTTAACAGGACTGTTCATTTATCAGGTTTTCTTCACTGCATAAAAAAGGTTACCTTCTTTTCTTGTGCATAAAAAGGTTCGATGTATTTCAAGTGTCATTAGTAGCAGAGCTTTAATGTCAAGGTTACTGCACCTTAACTTCTAGCTACATTGAATGCAATTATAGACAAACTCTTCAGTGATGTTTCAGAGAGACACTTAGAGTGATAAGTCATGATGGCATTTGCTGGAGGTATCTGCATAGTTGTCAGTACATAGCAGAAATTCCCATCACTATGTTGTTTCAAGCTGTCCCCTGTACTCATTGCAAATAAAATTGTATTCATGCTTCAAAGTCGTGGGGGATTGAGAAGTGACTAATATATAGTAAGAGAAAATATGGTCATAAAATTAGAATTAGAATCCTTCTGGTGGAAGCGACCTTTCTGAGTACTTCAAGGGTTAACCAAAAGCTGCAGTATGTTATTGAGGGCATTGTCCATCTGTCTCTTGAGCTCTGACAGGTGCAGGGTGTCAAACACCTCTCTAGAAAGCCTATTTCAGAGTCTCATCATCCTCACAGTAAGTAAATTTTCCTAATGCCCAATCTGAGCCTCCTCTCATACAGCTTTGTGCTGTTCCCACTATTCCCAAGCATCTGCAGCCTCTCGTCACAAGATATGCCTTCTAGTCCCTTTATCACCTTTGTTGCCCTGCACTAGACACATTTGAGGACCTTAACGTCCTTTTAATGTTTTGGAATCCAGAACAGCATACAACAATCAGTATGAGCCTGCACCACCACTAAAGACAGTGGGAGAATCACTTCCTCTGACTGGCTATGTACCCCCAAAATGTGGTCCATTTATCTGTAAATGTCAAACTTATTTCCCTTTGATTATTGTTTTTGCTAAAAAGAATAGTATTTTTTTTAATCTGTTATGTGAAATTTGTTATGGAATAGATGTTGTATGGGATGTAACTGAAGGCTGCTTGTTGTGGAGGGTCTATAGAGTACATCTGAATTAATCTTGGATGGATGGACAGACTGGATGATGCTTAGTCATTCCATAGGCAGTCTGTCTGACCATGCTGCTGTTGTAAGAGAATTTCCGTAACAAAATTCCTGATTTTCTTCATTGCTGTGTTCCATTTGACTTCTGTTTTAGTGGTAACAGTATGAATTCACAAATTATTTAGTTTATGCCTCATCTTTTGAGTGTTTTCTTCACAATACTTTTTTTGGTTCTGTGTCTTACTCTCTCTCCTTGCATCATGTATCTAATTTTCTCCAAGGTCATGCTACCACGACTGTTGCTGAAGCTTTTGTTCTCCTCTTATCTTCCTTTTTTTTTTTTTTTTGGACTCCTGGTTATAAAACCTGCAACTCACTCCCTTCAGTAAGCCAGAAGGCCCTTATACTAGCTCACCTTTAAAATACTCCTTTTGGTTTGATCTTCTTGCATTTGATCAAGTTTAAACATTTTAATCTTCATATTTTTTCCAAGTTTGTACAGCTGTTTTAAGGAAACAGCAGTACTTTTTTTTTCTTCAAGATTAGCAAGATTAGATTGTTGAGCAGAGGTCTTCAGATTCAGAAACATCACCCTCTATCCCTCATTTGGTGGTTTTCATAAAATGCCCATTTCATATTAGAGGTGCATTTGTCATAGAAGTAAAAAATGCAAATAAATAAATAAAATTCACTGAAGCCAGTGGTGAACCTGCACGTATATCCAGTACATTTGCATAGCAGACATAAGCTATGACTTCTGACAGACAAATTTCCTCTGCAGAGTCAATGGAAACATTTTTTGTCCAGTGCTGAAATTTGGTTGTTGGCTTTACTAGGTGGTCTAGAATGATCTCTGCAGAAGTTAGCATCCCTTTGGCAATGAAGAAGTGGATTAATTGGCAGGAGAGGAGAAGTCCTCTCTGGAAAGGCTGAGGGTTGGCATACAAAATAGAACATCAGTCCCCTTAGTCCAGAGGATATCAGAAGACAACTCTGGCTTTCGTGCTTGGGTGCTCTGGCTGTCTGAAGAGGTAATCTGTGTGCTGGCATAGGAGCTGGCTGGCAGCAGGCACAGGTTGTCAGGCAGATGTAGATAAGTAGAGGAAGAAAGTTTAAAACTAGTTTTAGATGGATTTTTAAATTTTATTTATTTATTTGTAAGACCTTGTTAACTAAGATGTTCTTTAGGAGCATGGACCAAAATGCCCATCTTCTTCACTCCTGTTGTCAGCTGATGTTTGCAGTGCTCAATTCTTCCATCTCTTCCACAGTTTTGGGGTTGTTTTTTTTTTGACTTCTGAATACTCACTGTCACTTGAAAGCTTGGAAACATCTGTATGTTTTTAATTGATAAGACTCATCCTTTTTAGTGCTGGCAAATATTCGCATTGACCTCAATACATCTTTTTTTCACTCATGTACTTCTGTAAACTGGACAGGCAGGAAAATGTCTGCAGCAGACAATTTTAGCTGTGAATCAGCACATGCAGCTGGGTGGAAAGGTGTTTTAAATCATACCTTGTAATTTTTTTTCTCAAAGGCGACATTCTTGTTATTTCAGGCAACTGTGCTTCTAACCTACTCTGAAAGTGGCCTTCTGGACACTTGAATTTTCTGTGCTGTCAAAGCAACAAATTGAAATGCAGATAAGAATGTTCAAAACTGAAAGTTCAGTTTCACCTTTTAGTTTTACGACTCCTGTCACATGGTGTCACAACTTAACTGTTGTTTTCACTAAGTGTTATTAAGCGATGTGGAGCTTGCTCAGTTAAAATTGTCTGCCTTTGTGTCAAGTCTCTGCTTACAGTGGCTTTTACTCTTTTTAGAATCCTGTGTTAGATAATAGTTCAGAGAAGAATAGATTCCAGGGACTTTTGATCCACCATTACTATAAAATAAAAATGCGGTTTAGTTTTTTTTCCCTCTGACCGTAATGATTTTAACCTTGTGTACTAATTTGAATGGGCTTGCGGGGGCAGAGTCTTAAATGAGACACAAATGAAGGAAAAATTGCTAATGCTGCCACTGTATATCTAATGAGCACTGTGTAATAAACCATAACCTCTTCAACATTTCTGTGGAAAATGGTGTGATTATTTTGGATGGCTGGCCCTTTGTGTATGGCTCATTACCGTCTGGCATAATGTGTATTGATATAGCCTGTAATTGTCAACTCTTATTTGACATGCTGCCTTTAATAAATGTGACTTGCATGGCTAGAACCCCCAAATGGTCATATGAAAAATTGTGATTAAAGAAAGTATGTATACTTAGATAAAATATATACCCTTATATACATAAAATAATTTTGTAGATGGTCTCAGTTTTGCTTTATCTCATTTCTTTGTTTTGGTGTTTTTTTTTTTCAAGAGTACAATGCCAAATACATCATGTTACCAATGTGCCTGAATGTGTGAAGATGAACATGAATTCTGGACAAAGGTTGTTTCCTCTTGTAGAACATGTTCTCTTTTCTCTTTTTCTTTTTTTTTAAACATTTATTGTCTGCAACAGCACGATAGAAGTAAGCTGTGTTAGCAGGACAGGTTCCCAGCCTGCTGGTGGCTTTGGATGATCCTGTATTGTGAATGCAAGGTAACTCTACTGAGCAAGGTAGTCCTGCTTTTGCAGTCTGCCGAACAAGGTGGCTGAAATGCATTCAGAAATCCCAATCCTGAAAATGTCTGTGCATCCCTAAAAGAAAATAGGCTACTCACCAATAGTAAATTTCTAAATACAGGGACCATTGCTAAGTGGTGCCAAATCTTAGTTGTTGTTTGTTTTCTGAAGTTTTCCTCCCTTGGCTTTACAGTTCAGAAGTATATGAATAACAGACATCATTTTGATAGATCAGCTTGCAGTACAAAACAGGTCATAGGATTTCCCCAACATTAATCAGCTCCAATCCTTATATTTCAGTGGGATTTCATGAAGCATCATCTTCAGTTTTGCCAGTGTTGTACAGTCCATCATTATTCCTGGTATTCCTTTTGGAAAGTACCTTCACCTTATTCTTCTCTGAATTTGCTTACTTTCAAGCTACTGGACTGTGTTTTATCTTTGCCTGATAATCTCAGTGGAAACTGGGGGAGAAAACACCCCCCCCCCCCCCCCCCCCCCCCCCCCCCCCCCCACACCGGGCGCCCCACAACACCGGATATGTACAAGTCTGTGGGGCTGGATGACATGCATCTCTGGGTCCTAAAGGAGCCACTCTGCATCATATTTGAAAAGTAGTGACTGCCAGGTGAAGTCCCTTGTGACTGGAAAAAGGGATACATCACTTTGAAAAACTCCAAAAGTGCCCCCATATGAACGTAATGAGGTTCATCAAAGCAAAGTGCTATGTTTTGCACTTGGGTCAGGGTAATCTTGGATATGTATGCAGACTGGAAGAATTCCTTAAGAGTAATCCTGCTGAGAAGGGCTTGGGGGTCCTGGTAGATGGAAAACATAACATGAGCCAGCAGCGTGTGCTTGAAGCCTAGAAGGCCAGTGGTATGCTGGGCTGCATCAGAAGAAGGCTGCCAACAGAGCAAGGAAGATGATTGTCCCTTTCACCTCTGTCCTCGTGAAGCCCCATCTGTAGTACTGCATTGGAAAATGTTGAACTTTTGGGGAGGATCCATAGGAGGGCTATTAAGATGATCAGAGGGCTGAAGCACCTCTCCTGTGAAGACAAATTGAAGGAGCTGGGCTTGTTCAGTCTGTAGAAGAGAAGGCTTCAAGGAGGCAACATTACAGCCTTCCAATATTTAAAGGGAGATTATAAATATGAGGGAAACCAACCTTTTATGTGGGGAGATAGAGGACTATGGCTTTAAACTAAAGGAGGGAAGATTTAGATATCAGTTTTTTACTGAGTGTCATGAGGTACTGGAATAAGTTGTCCGGAGAGATTATGGATACCCCATAACATGGAGTTCAAGGCCAGGCTGAATGGGGCCCTGGGCAACCTGATCTAGTACTTCATCTAGTAGTTGGCAGCCCTGCCTGCAGCACGATACTTGATGATCCTTGTGGTCCCTTCCAACCCAAGCCATTCTATGATTCTAACAATCCTATGGTAGTCCAGGTATTTCCTTCTCTTAAATTTGTTTCTAAAGTCTAGATGTGTACATTTTCTTTAAATAGCTGTGAACAGATTGGTCTACAGATTCAATACCAGCTTTCTCTTTATGTTAATTGATGGAGTTTCTCACTGGAATATGTGTTTTGTGTTACTCTGATTGTTAGTGGAACTCTTCCCCAAAATCTTTTTTTGGCTTTCCCTCAATTCATTCCTCCTCAATGAAGTGCAGTTTCCCAGTAATTATTTGACTAGTATCAGAAACCAAGAGTTGATAGAAACACTGCTTCTGCTGGCATTTTTATCTGAATTCATTGTGTAATGTATTAGCCCGTTTTGACTACAGTGGTATCTTGTGTGATCCTGTTAGACCTGGCTGATTATCTAAGATATCTCTTCCTCTGCTTACCTCCCACACTTCTAACCCTTAAGTGTGCACAGACTGGGAGTGTTTTCTTTCAGAAGGAAACACTCCCTTGTCCTGCAAGTGTATTGTCTGCCTTCTGTAATTCTGCCTAACATCTTTTGACTGTGGGCATTTGTTTGTTTCATTTGCTTTTTCCTAATCTGTTTATGACTTGAGAAAAGCATATTGAATCAGGTTGGCTTACTTTGTATTGAGGTCAGTTCATTCTCCTTGCTGTTTATCCACTATGTCATTCCTTTCCTGTTGTCTTCTCTCCAGAGTGCAATTTCTCTGGACCTACTGACTATAAAGTCGTAACCACTGCTGTTTATGAGCATTATTATTCACTACTGGTCTAGAAGATATTTGTACCTGGCTGTGTAAATGTAACACTTAGAAATATAAGACTTTCTAAAATCCTGTGCCTTTCTGTTATGTTTCTGCCAAACCCAACCTAGTGGATCAATGCAATGCTTAAAATTCTTTTGACTTTGAGGGGGTTTTCATATATTAATTTTAATTTCCTTTGCTTAGTTTCATGTCCTTCTTTACATTTTTCTTGTTCCTTTTGTCAGCTTCCTTCCTTGCGTAGTTTCTCTGATTTGCATTTGTTCCATCCATTTTTCAGTTTGTTTCAGACAGAGAGGAAGGGAATTATAGTTGGTTTGGCTTTGTCTAGGCAACAGTTTTTTGGCTTTCTGTTTTGCTTTTAATCAGCTTAGTCTTCCTGACTAGGGAATTGTGGCTTTTTGGTTATATAGCAAAATATTCTTGAACAGTATCCAAAAGCTGTTTGTGTTTTACTGTTTAATTTATCTATTGGTTTCAGCTTGTTTTATCGTTGAAAATAACACTTACTTACAATGTTATATACATCTGAATATTACATGTCACATTTGTAAGAAATGCTTGTTTACTGCCCTGGCTATGATTATATTGTTTTTGTATAAGAAATGTATTTGGATCATATTCACTTGTACCTAAATTATTTGTTCTGGTAGGAACTCCTTTTTAGCAAATTAAAGTTTTAACAGAGAATTCAAGTTGAATCTAACACTTCTTGAGATAAGAAGTTTTCTTTTAGAAATAGAAGATATTGACAATACATTATATTGCCAATATAAATTACTGAGTACCAGGAAATTCTCATGTAACATATTTACCAAATGAGGGAAGTAGCTCTTCAAGGAAGTAAACATTTTAGCTCTTGGTATGACATGATTGTAGCATTTGATATGGTCTGCATGGCTCTTGATACGGTCTGCAGCAGGCAGCAACTAGAATTTCAACTTGTCTTTTATTTACTGGAAGTTTTAGGCTTGATAACTGCCTTGTAAAAAAAAAAAAAACAAACAAAAAAAAAAACAATGCTGCATCTGACAATATAATAATATATATAATTCATTTTGGAAGCATCAGTATTCCCATATTGATTTTAAAATGGGGATTATGGTACGTGATTCCTGTATGAAGAATGGGAACAGGATGCTGTCCATGCACAGTGCTTGGGGAAACAGTTGTACTGAATTCACTGAGTACAACTGGAATAGGTGCTGATATTTTTTTAGTGTATTTATTTAAAAAATCCTGAATGCAGCATTGTACATTCAAATTAATCCTTTCTGTATGGAAAGGAAACTATTGCATTGACAATCACAGACAGAATCTTCAAATCTTGGGTGTACAGTGTTAGTTACTTTTTAATAAACGGTTCTATGATAATTCTTAAAGAATTTTTAATCTCTATTCTGCACTGTCTTCATTCTAAGCAGTTGTGTTCATTGCTGAGAAATTCAGAATGTGGTTTTAGTAGCTAGTGTTATTCTGTGTTTATTTGGTCCATTTATGTGAAATATTATCCTTAATATTAACATAATTTTAATCTATTAAGTGGCTCTTTGTGTAACCTATCTTGTTCTGAGAGGGGCAGTATATTTCTGATAGTTAGCTCATGAGGAAAGGTAAACTGACTCATACTTTACAGCTGTTATTGAGAGCTTGAGGTTTCCATCACAAATACTGCAGAGTATTCAGCTTGAAATACTTCTTTGTTCACAGCAGATCAGGTGAGCTGTTTAATGTTTTTATTTTATATATTGTGCACAATGCTGTTTTCTCTTTAGAGGAGGACTTGAAATTAGGGACTGAAGTTGCTTGTAAGAACTTCTGAAGAGATCGTGCCCAGTAAGGTTTCACAGCTAGAAGTATTTTGTGATAACACAGATGACAAATGGGGCATTCCGCACTGAAAAATGTTTTTAAAAATTGCGTGGGAAATTTGTTTTAAAAACCTATTTTTATTTTCACAGAATTTTGTTGCAATATTTTACCAGTCAACCTTGCCATTTTGTACAGTTTTGTGTAGGATTCAACAGATTTGTTGACGCCTTCATGAGATAATCCTCTTTGTAATACTATCATCATAGCTTCTTTTCTTTTTTTTCTTTTGAGGTCGGAGCATATTAACTGTTTGCCTTATTTTTCTTCGTGGGTCTGGTGCCTACCTGCGTGTGGGTTTCATACAGAAGCTGTCTTCCTTCCCCAGGCTGATGGTGTCACAGCAGCACGCTGTTGCACCTCCTGGGTCGGTTTGTAAAGGCAGATCTAAAGGATTTGTTGAAGTATGCTCAGCAGTTTATCAAGTTTCACCAAAACATACGTGAATGCCAAAGGTCTGTGTTGAATTTACTGGGGCAAGGGAGCAAAGAAGAACAGAAACAGCTCTCCTTGTTCTGATGTGGGATGCAACATTCTATATAACTCCATTTTGTATTTTTCTAGTATTTTCCTGCAAGCTACTGTTTCATAGTCTCAGAGTCAGCCTAGTTCCAGACCTTGCTGAGAAGGTGGTGTTATTGACTTTTACAAATGTCAGTCTTTCCTTTCTACTTTTCAGGACATTTTCAGCCATGAGGCGCTGTTTTACACACATTTAGATTAAGTTACAGGTGCTCTAAACTTGCATAAACAAGGAGTGAGCAAAAAAACAGGAGACAACGTTGATGCAACGCCATTTTTATATGCCTTAGGCAATCTGAGGCTCTGAATTGAGATTTTCATGAAGAGTAGAGCAAGAAAAGAACTATGAACAAACTCAAGGATCTTATTAAAGACTGGAAGAGAGAAAATAGATATTCACTGACACTGTGGACAGTAATTCTGTTGAAAGGCTAATGTCCTGTCCTGCTCACAGGCTGCCCAGAGGCAGTCTCCTCCATGGAGAGCTTCAGAAGCTGCCAGGATGTGGGCCTGGGCACCCTGCTGTGAGTGTCCCTGCTGGAGCAGGGGTTGGGCTGGTTGGGTACAGAAATCCCGTCCTGTGTTTCTCTTAGTTGAGGTGGAGGGAGGAGACTTTTTCACACCTAACTCCGCTTAAGTAATGCAACTAACAGTGGAACTTGTGCCTTTTTGACTGTGACCCATCAAAACTTCTTGTTAAGGTCCCCCATGTTCTGTCAAGCCTCTGTACCATCCTTTCTGGAATGGCATCACTACACGTAAGTTGTTTTCTGGAAAGCGAAAAGAGGAGATTGAGTGACTTGTGGAGCTTGAAATAAGGCGGTCTCTTGCAGTGTAATGCCTAGAATTTGGGTCTCTGGGGCAGTTGGTGGTGGTTTACGATGTGTCCCTGCTTTAGTGGCAAAGGCCATGAAAGAGAAATGGAAGTTTGTTGGCATTGGATGAAAAAACACTTCTGCTTCTGTTTTAACGATATACAAACTTGGCATATTGGAAAAAAATATATAAAAAGCTGATTGTTTTCTGGGTAGTACCCTGTGATGTCAGTGATTCTGGTGGCTACTGTGCTCCCTTTTTGTTATATGAGAATGGAAGCAGCAGGAGTTCATAATCTGGTTGCCCTATTGTTCTGCCTTGGTACTCTTATCAGATGTTTCTGTCATAAGTCCAGCATTTCTTCCAACACTAGCTTTTTGTATGTGGGGATTATGTGCTTTCAAATACAGAACTATTGAATCGCTGAATTGTACCTCAGATTGAGAAAGCTCTGTATAGTATCGCTTTGGGCATTCAGTAGCAAGCTCATAAGTGTTGTGTGTTGATTTGTTTTAGTTTGTTTTTTGTGGTGTGCTTGTTTGTTGGGTGCTGTACTTTCCAAAGTCATGGCAAGACCTCCTGTGTATCCATAGCAGCACCATGCAGTTCATTGTAGTGCCTCAGTATTGTGAGTGTTATCACAGAAAGATGCTAGAAAAGGCATTGCCTGGGATTTCTACAGTGGCTTTGTTTCTTCTATCTTTAGCTGGCTCAAGAGAGAGGGTAGCAGGGCAATGTGTAAGATCAGGATTAGATGCAGATTATCTCCATAATATGGTTCTCTTGTTAGTACAGATAATACAAGTATCATTACGAGAACAAATGGATTATAAAAAAATGAAATGAAAACATCTAGATCCTGTGCATTTGGAAAGCGTGACACTGATGTATTTGTGTAACCTTTGCATGAAGAGCAATGCTGAAGTCAAAGAGGAGATTTTGATTTCCTTCATTAAAAGCTTATTAAAGGAAGAAATGGGACAGTCACTGCTTTGCTTCAGTGGCTGGAGGTCGCAGAGGCGGGCCCAGTCTCCTCAGGATATTAATGTCTGCTTTCAGCTGGGGGAAATGAACCATCACCGGAGCTGGCGACAGCGCTGTGCTCGTCACCAGGGATCCCCATATGTCCCGGGATCTGTGCAGCCTGAGGTGGCAGGGCTGGCTGCGGGCAGTGGGCCCTCATTGCTATTCATGCCAAGTAGCTCTGCTCAGTCTGCCCAGAGCAAGGCTGTTTCATGTTGATCAGCTGTCCATCTGATAAACCGAATTGATAGGGACATTTCCTCCAAGGGCTGCTGTGACAGTGACAGCAGGAGCGTTGGGATGTCTTGTTAGTCTTTTCCTCCAAGCTGGCAATTCTGTTAACCCTTTGTTAGAGACAAGCCAGCAGTGATTACAGTACCGCTCTGTGAATGAAGGCTGTAGAGGCTGCTTTTCCCCTTTGAAAAACACTATCAACCCCTAATTTTCCTGTCTAAAGGAGAATGGCCAGCTGTTTTCACATTTTCTTCACATGAAGCAAAAATGGTGACTTAAAACAACTTAGCTTTCTGTGTGATAAAACACGTTGCGGACTACAGCTTCCCCTTTTCCCACTTGCCCACCCTGCTGTGCTGCAGCAGCCCACATGGCTTTGCTGGCTTCTTGTTCTGCTGGATGCCACAGCTTGCAGGCCTGAAGCAGGTGCTGCTGGGCATCATTGTGTCTGCAGCCATTTGAGGCAGGAGATTGTTAGATTCAGGTCATTTAGGTGGGTGCAAAGCATCTGTACCAGCCAGAGGAAAAATATTGATTTAACTCAGTGCTTTGCAAGTGCTGAACTGGAACCTAACCTGTGTATGCATATGTGCAGGTTTATGGATATGTGAACATGTGAGGTAGTTTATTTACTCAGTGAATCGGGGCTTGTTCACTTTGGAATAAACACAGGGAGCACACCGTGATCTTAATAGAATCATGGAATCATTGAAATTGAGAACACCACTAAGATCACCTAGTCCAACCTCCAGCCCATCACCACTCTGCCCCCTGACAACCACATCCCTCAGCGTCACATCTACGTGTATTTTGAACACCTCCAGGGGTGGTGGCTTCACTACCTCCCTGGGCAGCCTGTGCCACTGCCTCACCAGTACTGTTGTACTAGGTTGCAATTCAACTTAAAGACCTTATAATCAAAGATGTACATTATGTTTTTGCTGATAACATTAAGTCTCTGTGACACAGAGGGATCTGCTTGAATAAGAAAAAACATGAACATGCTGATGATTCCATCAGAGCAGCCCTGTGCGTATCTAGCCGAGCAGAACCAGCAGGACAAAGTGCTGATGCCTGCTGCTCTGTTCCCTCCCCTCGTCTCTGCCTACTGTTAGCTCATCACTTGCTGTGGGTGGGAGCAAGGGAAGGACTCATCCTGGAGCCCCTTCGGCAGTCAGTAGGGTACAGCACCAAATTAGGATGAGGAGAGGAGGGAGAACTGATTACCTGACTCTTCTCATGCCTTTTCCCAAAAGAAAAAAAAGTGAAAATAGAGGACAAGTCTCAGGAAAGTGAAAATACTGTGCCTGGTGCGGGGGTTCTCACAGGGATGAAGCTCCAGAATTCAGAGGGTAGCACACTGTGAGCTGGAATGAGAAACAATTTGTGAAGCTACCCAAACAAAATCTGACCTGTTCCTGTGTTGAACAAAAATCACTGTGTCTTCTGACTAGTGAAATGTCACTAGTGTGCCATATGAAATGTCTGGCTCTCTTCCACCCCCCCCTTGATGTTATGAAACTGCAAAGTATCCTGTTATTAATTTAACTCTAATTTGGGTGGTCATTTACTGTAGCATTCTTACAGTGTTCATATTAGCTTGCTTGTCCTTTGTTCATTCCCATTGACACTTTCTGTTTGGCAATATAAGCACTGGAATAGGCTCCATAGGGAGGTGGTTGAGTCACCATCCCTGATGTGTTTAAAAACCATTTGGATGTGGTACTAATTGGGGACATGATTTAGCAGAGGGTTGTTAGAGTTAGGGTAGTGTGGTTAGGTTGTGGTTGGACTTGATGTTCTTCATGGTCTTTTCCAACCTGAGTGATTCTATGATTCTAATTTCTTCATGCTGTTGTCCCTCAAGCTTCTCAAGACAAAACTAAAAAGAAAATGCAATGAGAACCGTATTGATGACTTAGCTTTGTTTTCCTGGAGAATTCAAACAAAGGACAGTGTTCCCCCAAACAGAACCAATGGTACCAGCAGCCTATCTGGAAATGCTTGGTGGTGTAATGTGATTCTCTCTATGCTTAATGTTGCATCTGGAAATAAATAAGCAGTTGCTTAGTATATAGCGTGGCCTTTTTTTTTTCCTCCTGAAATCTTTATTCTATTCATAGCTTCAAAGTAATTGTACTTTTTCTTTACTTTCAGTCAAAGGAGTCTTGCAGAGATTACGGAACTGATCCACACTGCCTTTCTGGTGCATCGAGGCATAGTGAACATTGGTGAGCTCAAGTCCTGTGATGGCCCACTGAAGGACATGCAATTTGGGAATAAAATGGCAGTTCTGAGTGGAGATTTTCTGCTAGCAAATGCTTGCACAAGTCTTGCTCAGTTACAGAATACCAAGGTAAAATTTAAAAATAAAAATTCTTTTACTGCCAAAGCAGCTATTAGTAAATCTTCCAAAACAGAAGTCCATTAAAAAATCAGCTTAATTATGATGTGTTGTTTATGTATGGAACATACTTTAAAAATCAGCATGCTTATACTGTAGCTGTGGATGGATTAACAGGATGCTACTGCTGTGAACATCTACCACTGTCCTGTAAGATTGCTATGTTGACAGCGTCAGTGGATGTTCTGAAGCAGTGTAGCTATAGGTAGTGATGAATGACTGGTTAGTTTGGTGGATTTTAGCTATGTGCTGTGGCATCCTCGTGATGCAGGAAGTGACTTGAAGTAGAGCGCCTCTGGCAGGCTGCCATCTGAAGACACTTTGGGTTTGTTGTTTCACCTTCAGCTCTGTGAAAAGTTTGACTGTCTTAGAGAATTCATAAGGGAGCACACTTAATCTCTTGTCTATGCAGCTCTCAGGTAATAAAATTTTGTTAGGCATTTGGTCACCCTTGAGTATTGGATTGCCCAATTAACATGGATATACTGGCTTCCGAAAGGCATCTGCAACTCAGCTAATCCACCAAACCTAACAGGCAATGTTTTTCATGATGAACAAGTTGTGTATATGTGTGATCTTACAAAATGATTTCTCAAGTTTTCCGTGAGATTCATCTTTCTGGTTGGTTTGCCTGTCCCCACACAGAATCAGCTACACTAAATCATTCTTGATTTGTTTGTCTAGCTTCTTAAAATTTGTCATGGAGAGAGATTCATGAGCATCCCTGAGCAGTCTAGTGTAACACTTAGCTACATGTATGGCTTGAGTTTTGTGGACTGAAAACTGTTGTTCTTGGCAGGGAAACCTTAATTCATGTGAACGTTACTGCCGTATCTTAATGGAAAATAAACATGTCATGTGCATGATTGTCAATGATCAACACACTTTTAATCCTTAGCTTAATGAGTCCATAGTTTTTAACTTCTTCTGAAGTTTCTCATGATGGTTATAGTTGAGTATTTCCATAATGCTTTGATCATCATTATGACAATGTCTTACAAATGTGGTGTCATTCCATAGTGTAGAGCTGAAGTTCAGAAGAAGGGACAGGAGATTACGTGTCAGTCTGCTTGAATATTGGGTTAACCTGTTACAGGGAGAAATCGATCATAAATATTTTTTAGAAGTTTTGTAAAGAGTTTTAATTATACCATAACAAAAATGGGTGATAATTAGTTTAAGTAATTACTGTTGATTTGTGTCCATTAATTTTTTTTAGTACATCATAATAATCTCAAGACAAAGCAAAGCACTTAACTCTACTTAATTTTTTGTTGTTGTTTTCTTTTCTGTGGAAACACTTTATAAAATGCAGCTCCTATTACTTTGCATTTATTACATCATTAAGTATTGCAGCAACAACTCCCTTACGGCTTGCCAGGAAACAAGCCTTCAGTGAAATGAAACAAGTGCAAAGAAATATTTTCCCCCCTTTTTTTCCTTACTATTTTTTAAGAAGAAATCATATTGTATGTCTGAAAAATCCTGCCAAAACATTTTAGCACTTTTTTCATTTTTCTGACATCTAAATACTTTCATAGCTTCCAGATACGATAAGTGGGATGCCATTATGGGAACTGATTGACTTAGTAAATTATTCTTTTTCATATGTCTAACCCTACTAGCAAAGTTAGAAAAATTGAAGTACAAGCTATAGAAATTTCTTGACAGGTGCAATGATTTAAACATACTGTATTTATTCTTTTGTAAATGATGAATTTTCAAATCTGGCATCTGTTTTTCAGCAGTGTGAAATAACTGTGACTTTTTTCCTTCATAATGTTTTGTTTTCTTTGATGGAAAAAGTAAAAATCTCAGTGCTGCTTTTTGCTAGCACTCATTTGGTAGCTCAGCAAATTGGCTGGTGAAATGAGCAGCGTGGCATTGTACATGGCGCTGACCATGGTAGACTATAATCTCTGTTTAGGCATGCATAATTGTTGTAGCATCTAGAATTTAAAGGGGATTTGAACATTACCTGATACCACTGCTACCAAGATAATTTTATTGTGCCATTAAACTCTTGTCTAAGCTTGCGTATGATGCATTTATCTCTTTGCTTCTCTCGGGGCTGACAATTAGATGTGAAATTCTGTAGTCGTAATGAAATGCAGAGCTATTTTATAATTGCCAAGGGTAAAATTAGCAAAGTCAATTATTTTCCCTTAGGCTTTTCCCTGTAGATATTAAAAGGCTGCAAGGTAATTGCCTTAGGTAACACTTTGATTTTTAAATAACATTAAATATAGGAATTGTTGTTGTTAATTTGTAGTAATTTTCCTCTTCTTGCTAGTGCTGTAGAATATAACTGCACTGATGTTAACAGCATTCAGGGCTCAGGGTTTGTGGGCTTTTCTCCTTTTTTTTTTTTTTTAATCAAATGCTCATAGTTCTCATTCATACACTTGCTTATGTTATGCAAAAGGAGATTTTTAAGGTGGAGGGTTGCTTTTTTGGGTGGGGGTTGGGAGTTTTTGTTTGTTTTTTATGTGTGTGCTACAAATACTCAGGATTTCTTGGAATATCAATTATGATACCAGAAACAGTACAGCCTCCTATAATACAAATACTGGTTTTGTGCTGTGGTAAAGTCATGTAAAATTTGTTTGAACACACACAATAATTTGGAAGAAAGCATTCTCATTCTCTACTCTGTGAAATCGAGACATTAATTATGATTACAAAGTTGGCATTAATTGAGTCTTAAAAAAAAGCTACAGAAGGGCAACTGCATACTATATTTGTGTAAATTACAACAAAGTTCTCAGTTGATTTGAATAATAAAATCTGTTTCAAATGAATGATGATTTCTTCAGCTGTAAAGTCTTACATTGATCAGATTGCATATTTTCTGTTCTTTCATGTTAATTTTTTGACTGCCTTTTTTTTTGTCTTGTATTTTTGATAGTGGCTTTTCTTGGCTTTCTGATTATCATGATAAGCTGTGTTGTTGATTGAAGATAATATGGATATAACCTTATTCCATAACTGCACCCTGTAGTAGATTGGACACTGGATTTTAAAACTGAATTGAGCACAAAGAGCATCTGGGTGGGATTTTTAGTAGATGATGTATTGGCAGTGGTTTTAGAAATTATTAGCCCTCAACAAGGAAGAGGATGGGTATTTTTTGCAAGTGAAAAATTACACAGTAACATCTGGTAACATGCTGATTTGTTGGACTGGAAAGTGTTTATTTGGGATGATGGGAGAGGGGGTTGCTTGCGAGGTTTTCTTGTTTTGTGGTGTTTTGATTTTAGAATTTTGGTGAAGTATTTATAGAAGTCTTTGCAAACATGTAGACTGTGGGAGAAACAGAAAAGCAAATGATGCTTACCTAACAAGTGATGGTACCTCCAATGTACTTAAAGAAAAATCGGTTGGTTCTTTGTTGCCTTCTGAAGGTGATGTGACCTTAACATATGTTATCTTGCTTTGCTTAGCCATGGATGGGGGGGGGTTGAAATTGCTAGCAATTGATTTTGCTGTGTGAAAGTGCTTCTTTAGTAGTGAAAAGTATTAGTTTGGTCTTTGAGTTCTGCTTAAGTAACCTTAACCTCTTATAATAATTGTAGGCTGGTGTTCAAATGTGAATGCAGAAATTGTAGCAGGCATTAATTGCAGTTCTGCCATCTGTTAGCAAGGAATGTCATATGGACACTTTTAACACAAGTAATGTATGAATATTGACCAGGGTGTTGTCAAGTTTTTTTTTTCTTCAGGGTGTATTACAGATGAGTTGGATCAAACTTGTTGCATCTTCAAACCTGGAGCTTGTTAGATCATCTCTAATGTCAGTTCTCTCTTATCAAACTATGGATAGAGTTAATGTAAAGATGTTGTGAGCAGTTTTGATGCTCCCACAGTCTGAAGGCAATGAACTTGAGAAGGATGAAATGAATCATTTTAGTGCAGTGCATACTGTAATGTATTGATGGCTAAAGAAATGATAAAAGGATCTAAATGTATTGCTTGCAACTCCATAGACAGAAAGGAAGGCAGTTTAAAAAAAAAGAGGAAAAAAAGCTTAATCCAGAGCACTTTGACATACCTGTAATGGTCATGTTCTTTGTACTTCTTACTGAAATTTTTGGAATGGCACTGTTCTTCCCTCTGTAATTCAACAAGCTTTTGTTGAAATAATTGAGCTGCACCAAAGCACTTCAAATCTGCAGCCTGAAAGCTTGGAATTGAGTTCAGGAATCTTGTCTGTCAATGCAAAGCTCTACCAGCAGACCACATCACAGAGCGTTGTTTTATTAGGCATTATTTGTTTATAAATGAACAGTAGCACAGTTGCAGTACTTACATAGTGGATGCATTTCCTTATGTTAAGTTTGTGTTCCTAACTGCATGTGTTATTTACCAGATAGGGCTTGTATTAGCATAAATGTTAACAACTTATTCATGTAAATCCTTCTATTGAAATAGTCTGAATGTGCACTTTGCTTCCTAAGAGTTCTGCTTGTCTTGAGCCCTGGTTTATACTTACATAGCATCACTTGTGGTCCTATGTGGAGGGAAGGGGCATAGGTTTTGAATTTGAGGGACTTCATTCCTTGTCACCAGAGAAGAATACAGGGTTTCCCCTTTCTGAAATGAATTTTTGAGAGGGGATTAAAAAAAAAAAAGAATTAAAATGAGCTTCAGAATTAACTAACTTAGCATGTCTGCCTTCCTGTACCTTCATCTGAGGGCAGCATACTGCGCTGAGTGGGGAGTAGGGCAGCTTCTATATTGCTGAGTGGTTTTACTATAATTTAGTATTTAGGAGCGCCACGGAAACATGTCTGAAAGACAGTACTGAAGATTGCAGGTAGGGTTGAAGAATTCTGAAAGTATTTGTAGAAAATTATGGTTAAGGAGCACTGTTTTCTCTGGGAAATGGAGGAGAAGGAAACCAAGTAAGAAATGCAGTGTTTTAAACACGTAACCTAATAATATGAGGTGACATAAGACAACACAGTTGTTGTGATTGAGCGTTGTTATAGAATGAAGTTTTTGTTTGGGCAACTCTAAGAAAGTAGGTCTGTATCTCAGCATAAGTATCCAGCTTATCATAAATTCTATTGGAGAATGTGAGAAGTTTTCAGTACTGAAAAATGAGTTGTTATAATAAGTCAACTAAGAATACAGATATTTAATATTCTTAGAGTGTACCAGAATCCAGTAATTCACATCATTCTGAGAAATGAATTTGAAATCTTGCATATGAAAGTCAAAAGATTAACATTTGAATTGATACTTGATAATGTTTTCTCCCGTGGTACTACCTTAAGACTTTTGTCTAGCATTTCTGCTGTCAGTAGATGTAACAGTTCTCATGGTGATGATGATAAAATTGTAGAGTTATGCTTGTGAATCTCTTAATTAGTTCTTTCTGCCGTCCCCGCTGCCCCTTTGCATGTCTGTGTCAGTGGAATACTTTCTTAGCAAGCGTGTCATTTGCCTTTGTTTTCAAGAAGTAAATTTATAGCCTCTTAAAATAACTCATGAGCAAATGAGGCATTCAGTTTTCTGAATGTTACATTTTTTTCTGTTTTACTTTTGTTATCTGTAACTGGTAATAAAATACTTGTAGAATTTCATTACCTTAATGGCTGTGATTACATGTTTGAAAAGTAATTTTTTGGAGAAGTTAAATTGGAGGATTAGGTGACACAGCTTATTAACTTATTAATTTAACTGAAATTCTAAAAATTAGAATTAATCTGTAATTGTGGTAATAGGTTAGAAAGTCTCCTTTTTGATGATCTGTAAAAGAGTTCTTTTGCATTGGAGTGAACACGGATTTGGGGATTACAGTTGCCTAATTTGGTTTTGTTTCCTAATCAGTGTTCTACGTGTGGGTCTCTTCTTACCTAGGTAACCTTTTGCACCTGCACTGATTTTTAAAGCTAATACTTACAATAAACTTTCACAAAACAAGGCTACGCTGGGATTAGGTTTGCTTCTATAAAATACGTCTCTATTGAAAGAGTTTATTTTCCTGTTATTCTTGGCTATGGCAGTGCTGGAAAATTTTGTTTAGATTTCAGTCTGTTTTCTGTCCTCCCACTTCTGCATGAAAAATTAGTTTAAAAAATAGAGAGAAAATTCTACCATTTCCCTTATGACATGCATATGACTTAGAACCAGTGCCTTGTAGCAGAGCGACTGCTGCAGAACATGGAAGGGCTGAAACTGAAACTGGTACCAAAGTACATTCTCATAGACATTGCTGTGAATCATCAAGTCTCAGACTGAAGATCTTTGCCAAAAATATACCACAAGGGTTACTGCATCCCAGCTGCAGAATCCAGCACTTGCTCTTGTTAAACTTCATGTGGTTGATGCTTGCCCAGCACCCCAGTTTGTCAAGATCTCTCTCTACAAGGGCTCTCAGCCCTCAGGGAAGTCAACAGCTCCTCCCAGTTTACTATCATCTGCAAACTTATTTAGTATGCACTTGAGCACTACATCCAGATCATTTGTAAAAACAGTGAAGAGAACTGGCACTTAAATGATACTGTCACCGTCCAGGTTTCTTAAAACATGGATGTTCAGTGCAGCTTTTCCTCCACCGCCATGAATAATCATCACAGGCAAATTCAGTGCTAAAAAGTTTTAGTTCACACAGAAATTATGAAATGAAAGTAGATTTTTTTTATAAAATTGCAGGAGGTGATCTCCTCAGTCAGTGATATTTGCATATCACCTCTGTTCTTTTTATAGATCTAACAGTGGAACATCACAAGTTCTGTATTCTTGGCTTTATTTAAAGTCTGTTTCTTAACCGTAATAGAAGACTCATATTGAGAGTATGCAGTAGGGTGAAAAGCAATCAGATCTGTTTGTGGTGAAATACTGTATTGACAGTATTTTCTCAAAGAGCCTTTTTTGACTGAGGACTTAATGCATTTTGACACTCATCTTTCTTTGGATAGGATCTTAGGACACATTTGTTCCAGAGGTGGACTTATATTATTTTCTAACAACGCAGTTAATAAATGATTTTGCAGAACTGAAGGTAACAGTGTATAGTTGGCTGTCCACCTGAAATACAACTTCAGTAAAGAATATGCTTTTAAAAAGTGAAATTGGATTTTTGTGGTGATTCATTTGCAATTCAACACTGAGCAATACTGATAGAGATCTAAGATTTGTCTGGGTTGCATGTCTTAATCTCCTGAGAGCCTGGCTGCTCATGGAAGGGAAATCTCTTCCCAGGGCATACACTAATATTTACTGTTCTCTAAGGGAGTATTTAGCATCTGCTTTGTCGTGCTAGTTTTCTTTCTTTAGAGAGAAAATTCTTACTATTAACTTGTGCTGTAGAGGTGTGTATGCTGAATCAGCCCTGGTCCTTCTCAGCCAGCTGCTACTATCACAGAGTGATTGCGGTTAAAAGGGACCTATGGAAGTCATCTAGACCGAGCCCTGGACTCAAGCAGGGGCACCCAGAGTGGGTCCCTCTGCAGAGCCATGTCCAGCTGGGGTTTGGAGCTTTGTCTCCTGATGGAGAACAGCCCCTCTGAGCAGCCTGTTCCAGTGTTTGACTGCCCTTACTGTAAAGCATTATTGTGTGTCCAGATGGAATTTAATACGTTTTAATTTGTGCCCATTGCCTCATCCTTTCAGTGGGCACCACTGAGAAGAATTTAGCTCTGTTCTCTTCATTCCTTCCCTGCAGATGTTTTTACACATTGTACTGCTAGGAAAAAACATATGTTGTAAGTAGGGTGATAGATTAAGTATCCTCCCCTCTTCTTGCACTGCGAGAGTGCTAGTCTTTGAAGCAGACCTTCCCAGAGTGAAGAATTTTTTGGGTAGTGTCTTTATATCAGGAGGAGCTTTACTGCAATAATGCAGTTAAGTACATAATATGATAACAATTTTGAAGGTAAATTAATTGTATTTTTAAACAAAACGTTCTTGTTGGCTAGCAAGAGGATTTAATTTTTGGATTGACAGGAACTGCTGGTTAATAATAGCATTTTGAAGTTCAGCAGCGTTTCACTTCAAGTTTAGAATCTGATTTCTGCTCCTGGTACATCAGAGCAGGCTGTTGATTTGCTAGTTTAACAAACATCTGCAGCTTGGTTTAGTTGATTCCATCTGTCAGATGCTACATGATAGTGCTGCTGATCCCCATTTATTCAGATGTAGTCTATGCAAAATAGTTAATATCACTTGCAGTTAATCATTTTTGTCAACCTGAAGCTGATCAAAAATTGTTTTTGTTCAGTTTAATCCACAATTTATTTCTGAAAACACTCTGTTCTAATGGTTGCCTGCCCCAGCATGACTGGGCATAGTGTTTTTTCAACCATGCTCTCTTGCATCTTTTATTGATCAGGAGGGTTTTATAGCTACAGTGCCCTGTAGTCCCAGTACCACCCTTGTTCGCTGTTTTTGTATGTAAGACATGCAGTGAAACGGATACCCCTTCCAAAAAGGTCAAGTTGAAGGAATCACATACTACTTTAACCTGAGTCACTCAATAATAGATGGCTGAGCGCTTCAGTGCAGAGAGATATGTAAAGATATCTGAAGGTATTAGCATACTATGTAAGAAACCAATTGAAGGTATGAAAGAGAGGGCAACATTTCTTCTTAGTTTTGTTATCATTAAGGAAAATAACTGAATTATGCACTGAAAGTCTTTCTGCTTGTGTAAACCTCTTCTGTGGATAGTGTTACATCGGTATAAAAAGGAGTCACTTAACATTGTGGAAAAGCCTCAAGATAAACTGACCTGAAGTTATGTATTACAAATACTAACAATGTTCAAATTGACTGCTGATATTTGTTTTGGATATCTATATATTCTTTTGAATATGAATATAAATGCATATACTTATGGCTAGGAAGTACCTTTTTTATCAAGTTGTGTGTGTGGATGACGTGTGTACTTTGTACCTTGTATTTTTCTTCCTTCATTCTTAATAGAGTGAAGAAAACTATAAATTTGTTTTCAGAGTATTTAAAATTTGTTTAGAAAGCAGATTCCTGTGAGGAGTCCTTTTCATGTGCTTCAACAGGAAGAGTGGCTGCTTAAAAAAAAAATAAAAGGAAGAAAAAGAAGGAAAAAAGCTCAAATAGTAAATCCAATAGGGTACAATAAAGATAACAAAATCTTCTAGCTGGCATGCATCTCTACATGTATGACTAATGATGTTTTAGGAAATCACCAGGAAAGAAAATTTCAGTATTCTTGGCATTCCTTAGAGTTTTTGCTCTCCTTTTTTTAGATATTATTGAACAATCAAAATCCAATTTCACCTGCTTACTGAGTTTCATCTGTAGCTTCTTAGTGTGGCAGTGTGTCTATGTCAAATGCAGGAGAGTATACGATTTTAAGAACTTTTCATTGAATTTGTGTGAAATATTTCCAAAAATTAAAACTTGTTTTGAGAGGGGGGGTAAAATAGCAATATAGTCAAATGTAAGGTGAAGGAACTTTTATCCTTATATTTAACATTTCTTGACTATACAGTTTTGTTATGATGGTGAAGTCTTGCAACATCTTTAATTTTGTTCATCATCAACAAGGGTTAGGGTCTGTCACAGCAGATGTCTAAGAAAAGAGTATCATTTCAAGATCAGCAGCCCAAAGAGAGAGAAAGAGACTAAGAAGGAAAAGAGTAACTTGTGGCTCTTCTTGAAAGCAATTTGGCAAAGCTACAGAATTTTTTTCAAATAGAAATTGGGAAGGATGAGGAGCAAAGACATACCTGTTGTTGTGTTCTTCCTACTGCTGTTTCCCATTTCTCCACAAAAAGTTCATCCTTTCTCTGACACTCCCCTTGAAAATATCTGTTTGAGTCTGGAGTGATACTATACTGCTGCTTCTAAATAATCTGTATAATCAATTTCAGTTTGGCTGCTGACTTTAAAAAACTAAAAAAAACCCACGTATTGAATGGAACTCAAATTCATTCTGTCTTTAAACTAGGGAAATGGGAAAAATATATCTATTCAGTGTTGTGTTGGAGTGAACTTGAAAAAAATATTTCAAAGATGAGTGCTTGAGTTGCTAAGCTGATGGCAGTAATGTCTTCCTTTCATCCAGTGTGTTCAGAACTCCTGTGAAAAATGAGCATGGCTCAAGATCCTTTTTTTTTAACTATATTTGAAGGAGTTTGTCACATCTACTAACTTCTGAAGAAAGCATTCTAGTCCAACCAAAAAATGTCTTTTATTCTGTACTCATTCTTGTTTTAAAATTTCACTTTAATCAAAATATGTGGCTGTTTTTTGTGGGCACTGGAAGCAAGAACTGGGCTGTTGCTCCTGTGTTAATGAATACACTTGGCCCTGTTCTTTGTCACTGCATACAGAGAATTATTTGAGAATTATGGATCCTGAACTATAAGTTGGTCGTGAGTGACTTATCAGAAAAATTCTGAGTTCAGGAGAGGGAGAGAGGAGTTTCAGTGTGCGGTTGCTGGAATATCCCAAGCATTTTTTGAACCACGGGGAAAATTACAAGCACTGTGTTGTATTTTTTCAGTCAACATCTGAGCTTGAAGGACAGAACTTAAAGTAAATTTTAAGAACTTTGAAGAGCTAAAGCTATGCTTTTTTAACAAATCACTACCAAAAAAAAAGGGCAAAATACATTTCATCAAACCTATCATCTTCAAACCTACAGACCTCTTCTGATTTTGAAACACAGACTTCTAGACTATTTATATTTGCATCAAAAAAATTAGAATGTGAACTCTACTTTGCTATGGACTCAGGCATCTTATGCTTATGTCCAGAATTTGTCATATACTTTCTCTGTCTAAATAGTAAGGAATATTCTAACTTTATCCATGTATTTCTTTTCTATAGTGAACTGATGGTCTGTGTCAAGCTTTTTATCAGCCATACTCTCCAAGACCTTCTCTGCAGGGCTGTTCTCAAAGTTATTTTCCCAGTCTGTATACATGTCTGGCATTGCCCTGACCCAAGTGCAACACCTTGCAATCAGCCTTGTTGAACCTTATTAGGCTGATTTGGGGCTATTTCTCGGGCTTGTTCAGGTCACTTTCCTTCCTTCTATTGTATCAGCTATACCACTGAGCTTAGTTTTGTCTAACTAGACAACTAACTAGACTAGACTTTTGTCTAGTCTTGCTGAATGTGCTGTCAAGGCTTGACGAGTTAATCGTGCAGCACCCTAACCTCCCTATGGGAGAAGTGAGGGGAAATAGGAAAAAAACAACTTGTCAGAGATAATGGAACTAATTTATTAAAAGGAATGTGAGATAATACAGAGGAAGAATAATAAATCAAAGGGACCGAAAACAGGAGGAAAGAGAGAGAGTCCAAGTCTTTATTGGTTGGCAATCCTCTTAGAAGGACAGAGAGCTGTTTTCTCACCCAGATTCAGAAATCACATGGGGAATACTGGAGAATTCTGTGAAATTTTAGTTTGTCTCTTCTCAGTGTATCCAACTCTTAATGGAGCTGGAACCCTTGTGAGAATAGCTGAGATTGCCAGAGCTTAGGCCCAGGAAGTGCAGTTCCACTATGCTTTGCTCCAACACCGAACAGCTTGCTGCATAATGTCATGATATGGAATACTGATGAAACCAGGACAGTGTGCACTAAATTCATCTGTCTGTGTTGTTGATAAAGATGCTGAAGAGCACTGGTCCCAAGGCAGGTCCCCAAGGGGCATCACTTGTCACCAGTCCCAACCTGGAGATAGAGCCATTGACTACAGCCCTCCAGCTATGATCATCATATGTCTACAAAATATCTTAGGTTCTACTTCAGGGAAAAAAAGGAAAAAAAAAAACCAAAAACCTGACAAAACTGTTGCACAAAATGTGTTAAAAGAGTGTGAAATGATCTATGAGATCTTTAACTTGTTACCTGCAAATCCCTGGCCAGCCCCTGGTTTGCTACTCGGCCTCCTCACTACCACTTTGGGGTGATACTGATGCAGAATGAAAACAAAATATGGAGTGGAAGTCTGTTTTCTATCAATACGAAGCTACTCTTCCATACCTCTAGTACCTAAGAGGGACTGTGCTTCTCTGAAATGCACAGAGGAGTGAAAAATAGTGGGGAGAGAGACTATGAATAGCCTGCCTTTGGTCTGTAGAGATCCTGCTGCTTTGAAGCACTAGTTCTGGCAGTTCTTTCTTCTCTTTGCCAGTCTTTGAAATTCTTCAAAATGGAGCTCAACCTTCAAATGGTAACAGAAGGAAAACAGTTTGTAGCATGTGATTTTCAGCTACCTTTCCTGCTCTTCAAACTCGCTTTTTAGAAATGTCAAAGAGTTGAGCGGGGCACTGGTCAGACAAAAGCACAGATGAGAACAGAGGTGACCTGGATATTGTTTTCTGCTCTTTCACTGGCATGTTACATGACTTGGGGGAAAATCAATTCCCTATTGTTCTTTTTCTCTTATATAAAACAGGAGGAAATAAATTTTACAGTGGATTTTGATTGCTTTCAAGTTTTCTGATGAATAATCTGAAAGAAGAACACGTCAATGTATCATTGACCACATGAGTACTACTGAATCTGTAATAATCTTTCTTCCTCTTTGTCAGTTTGGGGCACAGAGGAAGAATACCTGTTTTCCACATTTTTCATTGCATTCTCCCACACCCAAGACCCCAGGCCACTGATGTTATGTAGCAGATACTTTTCATAGATCAGATTAAGGAGCAATGAAGTAACAGACTCATGCAAGCATCCCACTGTGCTCTTGAAACTGGAACTTCATTCTTGGTAATCATCTATGTGGCCTTGAGTTTACCTTAGAAAAATAATTTGTGAGAGCATAGAAGAGATTTGGAAAGAAAGGAAGTATTGCTGTTATTAAACTCTAACATTTAGTGAGAATATGTCACTGAGGTGTTTAATATATAGAATCTTCTAATTAATAAATGTGTAATTCTCCGAAGATGTTTTATAAACTATGAGAGGAAGAGGTACCATTGTTCACAAATGTTTTCGCTGAGATTGTTTTAAAGTCAGTTAAAATTGCCTTTGAGAGTAGAGTTGCACTAAAAAGAGAGGATAGATGGAAAGAAGAAACACCAAAACAGGGTCTTGCTCAGTCTAGAGTTTCAGGAGAGAGAGGAAAAGGTCTGGTTATCCAGAGCCAGATGCATTGTTAAAAGTTCATACTATCACTTTGACATTTAGAGTAGGACTCAGTGTCTTTGTAAATTCCTCTTCGTATTACCAGTGTAGGTCTCTGAGCTCAGACTGTTTCACAAACCATAACATTTTTTAGCGGGTGATTGATCTGTATTATGTGTCCTAGCCATCAGAAGAATCTTGGGATGTTGCTTGTATAAACTGTAATACAATCTGATCTCGGGCATTTTGTTACAGACTTTCATAGACCTATTGGCGATACTCAATCCTCCTGGATTTGGGAATAGTGCTTATCTGATACCTTTGAAAAAAAAAAAAAAAAAAAGAAAGAAAAAAAGAAAAAAAAAAGCCCTCATTTTCTCTGTTCCCCACTTAAATAACTCAACACATCTGGTAACACTGTAGGATCATTGTCCTTTCAGTTCCTCTGCAGTTCATATTGCTACAATAATTCTTAGGTATCTAGTTTCCTAAAGGGCAATGTGATTATTTTTTTTTAGGCTGTTTTTATAGGTCTTCCAAATTAACCCATATGCATTGCAAGAAAAAACATGACTTTTAATCAGCAGCATTTCTAAAGTTAGCACTTGCTCTGTATGTATGAATATGTATACGAAACCAGCCTTTTAAAAAAAAAACCTACAACCTTTCTGCTCGTACTGAAAACTGGCATGCAAATGTGTTTTTATTATCAAATAAAGTCTGCCTAAATGTTAAAATATCTTTCTGTCAGGGGTTTTATCATTTGACTTCTTGTGTTCAGTTACAAGAAAGATAAAAACTGAAACTAAATCTTTTAATTCAATAAGAACGAGGCTGAATTTAGGAAGCAAAAAGGGGAATCAGATACAGAATCATATGCATAGGAAATGAAGCATTCAAGAAATTAAAACTACAGGGGTAGCCTTAAGGTGTGCTTATTTGAAATGCCTGCATTTAATTTTACAGTAAATCTGAGTATTTTGTTCCAATTAAGACAGTTCATGTGCACAACTCTAAATTGTACAGTAGTTCCAGGGAGACTATGGAATGCTTGTTTTACATTCTGGATCAAGTTCAGATTTTTAGGCTTCACTTGAATAAAATAAAAAGTTTGAACCCTGAAGATAATACAGATTGATAAATCTCATTTAATCATTCCCGTGTTGCAGACTTCCAGAGTATGTGGTACAGCTGAGCCTCGGGCCATGCACTAAATACATCCACAGTGCATTCCCAGGACATCCGAATACCAAATGATCACATTTGAAAGGTTACCTTTCCATGGGTTCTGACTTTTCTGTATTAGCCACGAAGATTAGAATTTTAACAGCTCCCAATGAGAGGTATTGTGAAGTATTTACTTGGCAGGAAAGAAGAACAACAAAACAAAACTAAGCCCAGATGAGGTATTGTCTTATATTCATGAACTGGGATTTAGTAGCTCTGTGAATGTCCTGTGAATACACTCTGTCATTCATACTTCAATTTTTTTAATCCTTTTTTAAATTATTATTTCTTTAAAAATATTGGGTTTTATATATTAATATCCTTTTTAATTTTTTTTAATATTGGATTTTATATATTACTTAAAACTTTGATAGAAGAGTTACAGCAGTACAGGCTTTAGCAGGTAGACAGGATCATGCCTGTGCAGAATATATTCTAGTAAGTCCTGCAGTCCTTCACATCTAGCTTTCTGCAAAGGAAGTTGTAAACCATTTACCTCTCTGGAAATCTGGCAGTAGCTTTTCTTTAATTATGACTAAATTTACTAGTAAAGCTGTAAGCCTGGGTTTTTATTCCTCCTTTTCTTTCACAGGTCGTGGAACTCATATCAAGTGCTATTGGTGATTTAGTTCAAGGTATCTACTATGAAAATTCAAGATCATCTGAGGTAAGAATTTTAGTAATTTTACGTATTCAAGCATCTGGTGATATTAATTTGAGTACAGTAAATGCTGCAACTTTTTAATCTGAAACGGAAGAGGAAGGGGGAGGGAGAGAATGAGCTGCAGTCGTGGTGAGGTTCAGCAGTAACGTCACTGTGGCACCTGTGAACACTGAGCCTTTCCAGAAATGCTTCAGTGTGGGTTTTTTTCAGTGTTTAAGTTTGATAACTTGAACATCTGTTTTGTGCTGAGGAGTTAGAAATGTAGTACTGTGCTTTTCTTCACTGTAGAAAACGCGTATGTATTACAGAGTTGGTGTGGGCAGAGACAATAGTTAGTGTTTCACACCAAAGAATCATTTCTCTCTTCAAGGGCAGTTGTGGATGTCTTGTGTCACTGTCCTGTATTTTAATTTGTGTGGCAAGAACCATAATGAAGATCTAGCAAATCAAATCTAGGTGCTTTTGTCTTTCATAGAATATTTAAGGAAATGTGTAGAGATACAAAAAACTTACATGAAGTAAGTTGGCTTGAGCAGGATGTTGGAGCAAAACTGAGTTCCACTTTGTATTGCCTGTATCTTAGGATGTACAAAAATTGATATTTTAAAATTCTCATAACCTCTGCAGGTCTTAAACAGCAAGTTTTCACAGTATGGCAACGATCAGCAATGTGTGTGTAAATATTATCTTAAAATCTACTGCAGTGTATAGTTTTATTTCTTCTGATGTTTTCTCACATGCCTAGTTTGCCTCAGACACTTGTGCCTTAATGTTCAGTGTATAAGATGGGAGAAGTTTATGAATACATGTGCTGTGTATTCAGATTGCTGTTCTGGCTTTCTATTGCTGTGTTGCAGTGTGCAGCAGAATAAATCATCAGCTCATACAGGTGACTGCCACAGTAGTCACCTGCATTGGCAGCTCCACACCAGGCAAAACCACCGTGGGCAAAGCAGAGAGTGTCAGGCTGTGGATGTGCTGCAGCTGGGCCACAGAAGGGTGGCATACAATGAAGGCATGTTACTTCAACCAACCTTGCTTCAGCTTATCCGTCTTCTGGCTAAAACCAGTTAGCAGGTAGTGCTCACACTGATCTACTGAGCAATTCCCTCTGAGGAGGTGAGGGCCTCTAGCAAGAGAGCTGTGCTGAGTGCTGCAGGCAAAGGACAATGTGTGTGGAGCCATCTCCTGGCACCTCTCCATGGTGGAGGTGTGGGAGTGACACTGAGCACTTCACAGTGCTCCTGCATCTTCTGGGTTAGATCTATGAGTAAGCAGCACTTCAGCCTGTGGGTTGCTTGCAAGGACGGCGCTGGGGGTTCTGCAGTAAAGTAGATGGTATCTTTGAGGTCTTTGCAAAAAAGTTAAACGCTGTTTTCTGTGTTCAGGCAGTTTTCTAAATACAACTAAAGCCCAGATACATTGCATTTAGAAGAGCAACAGCTACTTTTATGGGTAGGAGCTCTACTGGTTGATATCATCAATGAGAATGTATTTTAACAATGGGCGCTGTATAAATGGGAGGTGTTGAGGACTCTTTTGGGATCCTGCCGTCACTGTAGGTCAAACTCTTCTTTTTCTTCATTTGGCAAAGCGCCGAGCTGACAGTTCTGACACAATTACATCATCTTAGAGGAACTTGAAAATAATTGTTTTCTATTGCAGTACTGAAGCACTCCAGATGCAGATTGCAGAGGAAGTGTGAGATACACTAAGTACCGTTGCATGGTGTTTGCCTACCCTGGCCCAATCACAAGTAGAAAATACTTTGTTTTAGTGACTTATTGTGTCTAACAAGAGCTGGAAGTACATTTCTCCTTCCCAGGAGAAATCCAGTTAATTCAAAACATAATTTGTATGATGGCATAGTAGATACTGAAAATTACATGATAGCGTCTGAAGTTTATTTTTATAATGTATGTGGCCTTTTGAGACTGAAAGCAAAGAAGTATAGCATCTTTCTTTCTTTAATTTTGTCCTTTATGAAATGTAGCTTCTTGTGCATTTAGCTGTATCCTTGCTGTTCTTCTTGCTATTCTGCTGTGACAGCGTCCCATTCATATGCTGACCGTCTCTTTAGCAGAGATTGCAAAATGGTTTAAGACAGTTATTAGTCTTATTTATACCTTTTGTCCATCTTCCTTCCATTACCAACTGCAATTTGACCAAAATTTAAATGACATTTCCTGGAGGTAAAACAAATATTTTAATCTACCCTGCAACTAAGCCTCAAATGTCAAGCTTACTTTCTTTTAACGGTAGGGCATAGGGATGTTAGTAATGATATTTTCATTGCTAGGAATAACTTAAATTTAGAAAAGTGGAAGGATGTCTTCTCACTTTTTTTTTCTTTTTTTTTCTTTTTGAGACAGAAAGGTTGTGGTTCTTACGTTAAATATGCCTTTAACACAATTGTTATAAAACAGTAGCATAAAATAGACTCATTTCTTGTTCAGCACTGAGTTGTTTGAGTGCTAGATATTTTTTGTCTTTTACTTCAGATAAAAATAACTTCGCAAAATTCACCTTTCCCCTTTGAGATCCTAAGTTCATGTTTATCCAAGAATGTATTTCCAGCTTGCTTCATTTGGATGACCCTATGGGAAAATTAAAAGGATCTTTTGACCTGACAAGGCTGACCTTATTTACTACTGAAGATGTATAACGAATATAACGATTCGACAGCTCTCATTACCACTTCCCTCACTGCAAAACTGCATGCAGTCCTGCAGCCATCCCATTGTAGTATGTTCTGCTTGGTTGTTCTTGATTGGATCTTCACAGTGGGTCATTAGATCTGTGTAAAATGGGGGAAAATAAAGATTCAGTGTTTTAACTTTTCATCTTTATTTGTAGTGGCAGTTCTACCTATGAAGTGTAGGCTTTGGTTGCAAGTGCAACCTAAAGATTAGGGCTGCGACTTTTGTTGCAAGTACTATATAGATGTTGTGGTTGAAGACATTGCATTAATGGCTTAACCTAATGTTCTGGACTGTGAACTGGAGCAGGAAGGGGCAGTGCAATAAATTTTTTGCAGCTTTGTGCTAAATCTCATATCAGAACTCAAAATTCTGTGACTAAAGGACACCGTTCCTGCTTCCCATCTGCCTCTTCTACATCTAGTTCTAATTTGGAAGTAAAAGTGTATGCCCTTAGTGAGTGCAGTGATTATATTTGCCTAACATGGCCCTCCTTCATGATCAGTGTCTGTTTTTAAGAGAAAACGTTGTGCTGGATCTCTTAATTCCTACTTTTAGAAGATTGAAGGCTTCTGAAACGTTTGCTAGCTCACAGAATACTTTTGCACTTTCAGAAATCTTCTGTCTTAATATCCGAGATCATTTAACAAATACTTGAGTGTGTTGGATCTTGTATGTTACTTGGCAGACTGTTTTTTAAAGTATTATGGATTTCCATGGGAAACTGTAGTGTTCATTTTTTTTTCTCACCTTCAAGTTATCCAGCTGATGCTAGATGTGTGTTACCAAACCTCACTTTTACTATCAGAATGAGACTGTTACATAAGATAATACTTCTTCAAAGATATTCTTTTGGTGGCTGTCAAGTATTTTTGAAATTTCAATTGAACTGTTTGAAAATTGGGTAGAATTAGTATGTAAAACAATTATGAAAAATAAATCTCTTTGTAGCAAGTACTCATTGTACCAGATAGTGAATTAATTAACAGGCACAGACTAATAAAGAACAGAAACTTATTTTCCTGCAAAGCATTGGCTATGTGCAGTGAGCTATATCCATTCCTTCATTTATGTTTGATGACCAGTCCTGCTTTGAGGAATTGTGTTTTGGGATTCTGCAAGTGTTCATCAACTGGAATGCTATAGGTATACGTTGCAAGTAATGGATTTGCTTATAAATTTTACCACAGAAGGTAAATCAAATAAATTATGAGTCATGCTAACCACCTTTTAGTAGGGCAGCAGTCAGAGCTCTTACTTTTTTTTTTAATAAATATGTTTCTTTTGCAAGACAAAGGGGAATGATAAAATATGGAATCTGAGTAAAAAGCATCTGTGAAAGGAATAGGTGAATGTGTTGGAGTGGGGGAATGCATAGCTGGAAAGAAGGCCAATGCTACTTGTTTATTCCTTTTGTTCTTTAAATACTAGGCTTTTCCAGAGAGATTTAAAAGTAGCAGATGTGAAGAGAGATTTTAATTTACTATAATTTTTCAGTTTTTTTTTTTTACACTGTGTCACAGAAAGAAATGTCAGGTAGTCAGTGGCATGCTCTATTGACCCATTTGCAGCAGACTCTCTCCAAAAATACAGAAGACTTATATTAACAGACCTATAAAAGATGCCTTGCCATGTCCAGCAAGCAGGAATACATCTGGTTAAAGCTTGTATGAACCATATGCAAGGTGTTTTGCAAGATCGTGCTGTAGTTAGAGAGATTCATAACTGTATTGGATTTTACTTACGTAAAATAGACGCTCTTCAACTATCTAACGTAAAACTTTTAAATGGTAGGACTATTTCAGAATATTTCTCTGTGTTTATGTGGGTTATTTGGCCGTTGGGAATTGAGCTATGAAGCTCGGTATAAAAGTGATTCAGACATCTTGATCATTTTGTGAGACACCAGATGGCTAAGAAAGAGCTGCCATCGTATTGATTAAAATAAAGCTTCCCTTGATGTGATCTATATCTGACTTCTACTCTTTCCTGTTTTTGCATATGATTTCGTGCACTTCTAAGAAACAATTTTCATTCATGTTTCTCTGAATGTGTTTTCAGCTGAACTGCGTATTACCATTTTCTCTGGTGTGACAAACCGCTTTTGCACTGGGGATACTTGGGGTAACTATGAAGACCTGTCCCTTTATGACTGCGTATTTTGTTCTGCGAGTTCATTGTGACAGTTCTACCTTTCCTGGGATGAATTGTTTCAGACTTACTTTAAATTACAGAAATAGTTTAACAGAAAAAAATCTCTCAACTATCCAGTTTCTTCCTCACAAGACAGTAACTGACCTCGACGTTAATAGAAGTGGGAGCACCCTCAGCTGTTCTTAATTTCCCTCTCCCAGTTACTGCTTTGAAAAATTAGTTTTTAAAACACCGATTCTTGAAGTTTTTAGAATATGAGTGTGAATTGTCAAAACATGTTTGCAAGAAAAGCGAACCTGCTGTTAGATCCTTAAGGACCATTTTTCTTGAGCGTATCTGGAGTAGAAGTGGTGATCAGCAGAGGTGCTTCAGATATTTTCATGTTCTGCCATGCCAGCACTCCTCAAAGTGCATCTGGACCTGGAATTGACTGCTTTTTTCAGGGACGGCAAGGGATTCGGCTGTCTTCATCCAGCCTCTTCTGCACAAACAGCATGAGAGTTGATGGGGATCTGGACCCATTTCTTGAGGGCATTACTCTGTAATGTGGTCGCTCTGTAGACATCAGATGTCCGAGCACTGTCTGCTACAGCTAGAATTAGTAAAGATAATAAACATCACCATTACTTCAGATTTCACAACATCTTGAAACCAGAACTAGTTTCATTTCTTCCTTGATGTTCTGTAGTTGTGCTTAGCTCTTAACATAGGTAGCTGTGTAGGACTATAGTGTCGTTGGCAGACAGTTGTGTAGCATGAAATTTATCTTTGGGAAAAAATGCCATTTTGTTTGTAGGAAAATTCTGCTGAAGAATGGTTGCGTTTGCCTCTATTCTCTTAACAAGCAGAAGCTTTAGAAGTATGTGGTCACAAGTGTGTGTGACTGAAATTAGCTATATTTTGGCTTGCAAACTTATATGCTAAGTCACATCCGTATGAACATACTTCATTTTTAGACCTTGCTTCTGTAACCCAGGGATTCACAGTCCTTAAGACTTCAATACTACATTTTCTAATGTCTCAGATTCTCATCATTTTTTGGAAGTTATATGTCCGTTTTAGATGTATGAAGCTTTACACTGTTCTGATCTAGTGGACAGGAGCTTCTTGTGCAATGACTTCCAAACATCGTAGAATCAATTTCCTCATGTGTATCGAGTTGGAAGTACTGTTAAAGCTGCTTCAATTCCTGCATTATTCGATGAAGTCTGCATTTCTCTTACTCTTTAAGGGCTCAGGCAAGCTAAAATGTTCAACTCGTGGATGTTCTGAAATATATTTTAACTTCATAAACTGTTTAAAGATACCTGAAGAATGTTTTTGTCTTGGTTGGATTTAAAACAAATTATAAAAATTGCTGCCAGTTTCCTGTGTCATGCATCAAGTTTTAGTAAATCCTGTTCTTTCTCTGAGCAGATTGGTTGTTAAACAAAAGATTGTGTTGCGTCTTCCAAGGGCTTCTGATTTTGAGTTTAAAATAAATGGATCTGTGTCCGACTGGGGGGGTGGAGGGAGGGACCTATAGCTTGATACTATTTGAATTAAATGCTCACTTTGACATTTTGCCAGTGATGGGAATTTGCACATGCTCTGTGCTGAGTCAAGATATTAAAACAAAATTACAACAGTAAAATGAAACACGAGGATAATTCATGCTTGACTTCGTAAGTTATCAAATACATAATAGCAAACATGTGGTTTCTCTGATCTTCGCATTCCTTTTATAAGTTAATCATATGTCTGAAAGCAATGGAATTTTGATACAGCACTGCTATTTGGCATTGCAGAATTCTACTTTTTCCATTAGTCTCAAATTATCCTCTCCGTTGTAACGCAGCACTTCTGGGTGATATCCATAAGGGAGAAAAATTAGTGCTGAATGAATGGATTCTATTTCATTTGTTACCAATTTCATGACAGATAATACCTTGTGAGAAAACTATAGGGTCACGCAGAATTACTATGTGCTCATTGCTAAGTAACTTAATTCACATCACTTTGAAGGAAAAGGCTTGTTATGTTGGAGATTTTTGTATTACTGTTTTGAAGAATGTTTTGGTTTAGTGTATGCTACAGGTTTGACTGAACTGAGAAATTACCAACTTTTTAACAGGTATATGCCTGATTTTTTTTCTGGAGTTTCTCTTATTTTAGGTTTTTGTAACAAAACAATCTGCTTATTTGGGTTTTTTTGCTTTTGTTTTTTTGTTGTTGTTGTTTTGTTTTGTTTTTTTCTATTTGGAGAAAACCTACAGGTATAACAGTGATGTGTACATGCGAGAAAGTTTACATGCCACGTCTTAGCTTTGGAAACTTACTAGTAAAATAATGAAATACCAACACAAATGAATTTATGTTTGGGAAAGAGAAGATGGGATTCGTGTTAACTAAAACACATTTCCATTTTGTAGAAAGTAATTCAAATTAATGTTTCAGATATAGAGGATCTGGGGAAATATTAAACATCTTTGACCTTAGAGTCACGGTGATAAAGTTCACTAGAGACATCATTGCAATCTCTGTCAGTGCTCTGGGAAAGTTAATACCTTTTCTAAAATATGGCTTTATTTATTTATTTTGAAATGCTTTCAGTCTTTCCTGAGGAGGAAGAGGTATGACTCCTTCATCACTCCCCTTCATCTTTTTATTGCAGTTCTATATGCTTTTCTAATACTTTCTCCAGTGTTGTGGGGTGGATTTTTTTTGGTTTTTTTTTTTCTTAACTGCAAAGAAGAAATGATAGTGACTTCTGGGATGGCGTCCTGTTTGTTTGGGATTGCTGGTTGTTAGTTACTGGCAAGAGGCTGAGATGCAGACATAGTTTGCTTTCTACTTTCTTTTTTCTCCCCAGTACCGCAGAGGGAGTCTAACTGTTAATGTTCACGGTAATAATAAAGTTGTTTAGAAAAGGATCTATGTGGAATCTGTTGACAACTCCACATACTTTGTTTGTTGTTCTTTTTGAGCAGAAAATGAAAATGTTGTTTGTTGAAGTTTCAGGCATATTTATTCTGATATTTTTCTCTACCAATCCCCAGAAGAACTTATTTTTAGCACCTTGGCATCCAGAGTTTTGTTACTTACCACATATTGCATTTACCTCTGCCGCAATGCTAACTTCCATGAGCTGACACAGTTGCAGTTTTGGTGTTTTCATTTTCACCTTTCTTTCATTTGCAGAACTGTCTTACAGATGACATTGGAATATCTACGTGGAAGGAACAGGTTTTCCTGTCACACAGTGCCTTGCTGGCGAAGAGCTGCCAGGCTGCAATGGAACTAGCAAAGCATAGCACTGAGATTCAGGACATGGCATTTCGGTATGGAAAGCACATGTCCATGAGTCATAAGGTACACCTTTTTCTTTCAGGCTGTGATTTTAAAATTGGAAAAACTTGCAAGACTTGTTGGTCTTGAGCTCTGTTCTGTAACACCACTATGCCACAGACCTTTGTCAGCAGCTTAATGGTACCGACAGACTTGACCACTGCCTGGTATAATGTGTGTAGAAACTGCTGATATGAACAGTGCTTATGAGCTGGCAAAATCACACTTTCTGGCTGTGTGGTTTATTTCATTCGAGGCTCTGTTAAATGTCCCTCTATTTCGTCTGTCTGTAGCAGCTTAAAGCTTTACTTTCTGTGCTCATGTGGTCTTCTTGAAGCCACAGTGCCAGCACCAGGAATTGCAGAGGGATGCAGGTGTTGGGTGCCAAGCTGCCTCCATGCAGATGTTTGTGCCAATGAGTTCAGTTTTCTGCAGCAGCTCATGAGACTGAGACAGGAGCTGCAGTGGCTGAAGTACCTGCACATGTTCCCTTCTGGCTAATCTGCTGTGGAGTTAACTTCCAAAGGGAGTAAATGATGCACAGCGAGGGAGGTAACCAGATGAGGACAGTAGCAGCATAAACTTCTGCAGCAGTAGGATCTCCCAGAAAAAGTCTGACCCTCCCTCATGCTAGAGTGAGACAGTCACTGCAAAATGTCTGTGCAGGTTTAAGATTTCTGCTTGTCCTCTATGGGAACTCATTGGCCTTACACAGAGGCGTATCTCCGGCAGTTTCAGTTCAAGTCAGGAGTGCATCCACTTAGTCAACTTACGTTTGAGTTAAATATTCCAGTGTATGTAAGCTGCATTTTCTTCATTGAAAACTAGATGGAAATAATTTCTTCAATCATTGGAAGTCTTTCAGTCCACAGCTAGAGCTAGTACAAAGCAAAATACAGTAGGGAAATTCAGATCTTCAGCACTCTTGTTTTGCCTCACATAACCACTCCGTCTGTATTGCAGTACTTGTAAATGATGTAAACGTAAATGTTGCTTGAGACAGGCAAACAGACCTCCCATCCGCTTCTACTCAGTTGGTTTATGTGGTTTCTAGTTCCTCCAGGAAAAGGAAGTGGTTTTCAAAAGCAGGACGTCATTGACATACAAATATTGTTATGTGCTATTACTAGGTACTGCTCTGAGAGTAAACTACATCTAGTTCAGACTATAGCTTTAATATAGTGTATGCTTTAATATTAGTTCTTTCTCTACTGACTAATATGGTTGTGTGTGATAGATTACATGATTTTCATAGAAGGCTATTAGCTGCGTAATATTTCCTTTGTCAGAAAACAGGTCGTACTACATCAACTTCTTCAGTTACTGGAAGTAGATAGAATGCATTACCCTTAACAGATGAAAAACTGATCTTCCCAAAAAAGACTAAATAATTCTTTTATGTTTTTTTCCACTCTTTCCATTCAACAATTCCTTACCTGACTGTCCCATCACTTGCCGAGCTCTGCAAGCTGTCCTTTACCTACTTATGTGGAGATACTCTACATACTTGTCTTCATCACAACTTTCTGCCACTGCAGTGCTTCTCCTTCTTCCTTTCCCTCCCCCAGTCTTGAAGTGCAACCAGAACGCAAGTGTCAAAGCAGAAAATGACAAGTAGCTATAGAACTGGGATACGGGCTTTGAATTGGTAGATGTGAATGTATGGTCTGCTTCTGGAAGTTGAAAAGAAGTGTTCTTCTCTTTCAGCTACATTCAGACCTTCAGCCATTTGTTAAAGAAAGTTCTAGTGATGCCATGGCCTTCAGTTTGAATTGTGCTCCTGCAGTCCTTCATCAGGAATTCCTTGGAAGGGATGCATGGATTAAACAGATCAGAGAGGTAAATTAAAACGTTGTTTAGAATTGCCTACTTCTGTCATTTGCATCTTCTTCCTGTCTATGCTTTCAACCTATAGAGAAACTCAGAAACTGACATCAGATGAGATAATGCAAAGGTTATTACCCCTACTCTCCAGTACCTAAAACCTCTCTCTTTCATTATTTCAAGAGGGTGAAATCAGAGGAGCTGGCAAATGAGCTCTTTAAGACTTCTGGGTGTCAGTATAACAAGCAGATTCACTTCCATGGAACATATGTCCCTTACTATCTGGGCAAAGTCCCATATCTTAGCTTAAGCCTACTTTCAATGACAGTGTAGCCACCAGAGTGACCAGAAGGTAAGTACACATTTTCTTCAGCTAACTTTCCTCTGAGATCTGTGATTTTCAGCAGAGGGAAAAGACCTGGGAGACATGGCTTCCTGACCACTACAGAGTATTTGAGCGGTCTAGCTGGTTGATGTCCTCATGCTCAGTTCTCTTCATTCAGTTATCTTTCCTCTAACACATAAGGAAGGATATAAAAGTAAGATGGCTGTGTAGCATATATCTGTTTTACATTACCACGTAGAACTGTGGCGTTCAGGCCTATGAATACTTCCTGTGTGCTGAAATACAAATAGATAACTATGCAGGAGAGCAGGGAGGAGAAAGAGGGGAAAACACAAAAAATATGATGAGAATTAAGCATTCTGTTGTGTTTCTGTATCAGACAGACATGTTTTGCCTGTCTAAACAGCTGTGATGTGTACTGTTCAGAAATTCCTGATGTTGTTACACTGATTCTTCAGGAGAAAGTCTGCTGCCTTTGATAATAAGCTAGCTCCCTGCAAACATACTCTTTTAAGGTGCTTGTTGCTGGTTTCTTTCCTTCTTGGTTTGAAAGCAGAAGTCAGCATCACAGAATGTAAAGTTTGATCTTCTGCCTGATTCTCCATTTATGGTGGCCAGGTTGCAGTGGTACTGTGTGTGTGTGTTTGTGTGTGAATCTTGAACCAAAACAAGCTTTATGTCAATTTGAAATTAGAGGATCATAGTTCATAATGTATGATGAGAAATTTTCAAATTCTGCAGTCTCAACACAAGGCTCAGATGTGAGTTGAATGTAAATGGATTTAGATGATTGCAGTTGGAGAATAATGGTATTACCACAGCGCACTTTATAAAGGCTTTGAAACCATTTCCCATCTGCAGAATCTAGAGGAGGTTGCAGGATTCCAGGAGTGCCGTCTGTCTCCTTGCTAATTCTTATACCAAAAATGGGCATGATAGAAACAAGGAAGCAGTTTTTGCTGAAGGGGAAAATAGTGACATGCTCTACATAGAAGTATTGTACTTACTGTTATTTTAGCTAAATACAAAGTATATGGCCAGGACTTACTGCCTGTAATTCCTGTCTTAATCAAGTATGCCTGAAATGCTGTGTAGCCCAGGACATTTTGTTGTTGTTTCACCAAAGTTCTCTTGTCCCAAGTCCAGAAACAGGCGCTGTTCCTGTGGTAGCTTTAGAATAGGGACAGCCATATGCACCTTCTTGCTGCTGAGCTGGAGACCTTTTAAAAACCCTGTTGTTTCTTTATTTGGAAAGAGCAAAACGCACCAGACCACCACATGTAGAAGGCTGCATCAACACTTTGAATGTATGTATTTTGAGAAGATTAGCTTCAGATTTGGAAGTTCAGAAACTGCCTTAAAAGAAAATTGTGATGCATACAGAGGAAAGCTGTGTCATAAGAGAGAAAAAAAGTTGTAGATTTATGCATATATGTGTGTGTCTATGCATGCATACACAGATACGTACATGAGTGAATGATAATCCACAAAGGCCAGAGACCTATTCTCACTGATTTTACCACCAAAACCTTCCAACTTTTTATATTTAGAAGTAAAATGGCCAATGAATGGTCAGTTGTCTTATTTGAAAAGCAATATGGGCTGGGGAGTAGAGTCCTGAAATGTTTATTTTTTTGGAGGTTTTTTTTCTGTTTTTCAATAAACTTAAATCCAGCCCTGAATGGTTTCCAGAAAACACCATCGTAGACAAATGTTTGAATGCTGACCTCTAGACAAAAGTGTTGAAATAGCTGCTAAATGCAGTCCTGTTGAGATTTTGGAAAGCCTTGCATTCTTAAAATTAAAAAAAAAAAATCCCGTAGAAATAGGTCTAGAACTCATCTTAGCCCACAACATTTTTAATATAATAAGAGAATAAGTTAGAAACAATCTCACTTGGGCCAAAGTAATCCTTGTACCTTTTACCATGTCTTTCGGAGCCTTCTCCGAAAAATCACAACTAGAAGAAAAGCATTTCTGAAATGCTTTGTAGATGATTTATCAGATGCTTTAAGTATTGAGAAGCGTAGGTTTAAGAACATACATAAGAGGGTCATCTCATCTGAGAAAGAAAAGTCAATCTTCAAAACCACTAGTCCTGAAAACCTGCTTCAAAAGCATTGTCAGAAACTGTCTGCTTGTGGTCTGCTTATCTGATGCGTTTTGAGACATTTCATGGGGGATTTAGGGATCTTTCTTCCTGGCAAGGTGAGCTGATCTTACACCACCTGATTATTGATGAAGAATGTCCTAATATTATTGTCCCTCACTACTGGCACGTGTTATTCAGAAGGAAGGCTGAGCTGAGTTGCTTTAGCAACTCTTTAGCATGCTGGTATACAGATCGTTTTCTTTGAGGCCCAGAACCTTAGCACTCCTGAGAGCCTTGGCACAGCCAAGCAGTGAGACCTGGAAAGTTACCCCAATTTGGCAAGAAGGCATACCTTTTGCAAGACAGTCTTTATACCCATGAGGAAGCTAAACCAGATGCAGAAATCTTATGTAAAAGAAGAAAGTCTCTGTGTCTAAAATCAGGGTCATAAAAGTGAAAGAGCAAACCACTATGAGGATAAAAGGAAAAAAGGGCAAATGTGCTATTGTAAAAAGAAAGCTTAGGAAACATTAGCTAAGGCTGCTGCTTGGAGAAGTGTAACAGCTGTTGGCTTGAGTGTTTGAGAAGAGAAAAGAATGAGAAAATGCTCCTGCTGCTTGTAACATCTTATGTTTAGGAGAGGGCATGCCAAACACACCTCTTCTGGTATTACTAAGACTAAAAAGCCTGATTCTGTGAAACAGAACTATGTTGGATAAGCTGCTGATTCCTTCAGTTGTATTTTTTCTGCATCAGATTCCTAAGGAAAGTAAATTCTGTTTAAAGTAGTAGTCTTCTAATTGCATCTTATACTCTTGCTGCTCTAGTCTATAGTAGGTAATGACTTATATAAAATCTCTTTCTCTTTAAGGCACAAGGAAAAGGAAATTTGATGGACTACAAGAAGGTCAGTAAATCACATTTAAACCTGCTTTTTATTTTTAATATTATATGCGATATTTTCAAGGTAGTTCTTGACAGTTGAAACTTCCTTATTTAAACTGCTTTATGCATGTATACATGGAGAGAAAAAGAGAGAATCGGCTGGAAGTAGCTGGAGCATTGTGATGCTCTTAGAGAAGTGCAGGAGATGGCATAGAAGGCTCCCGTGCTTCAGTACTGGAGAACAGCTTAACTGTTGTGGAAGTAGAAGATGAGGTTTGTCCTCAAGTTACTCATAAAGCTGAGTTGTTCTCAGTCTTAAGTACATCATGAGGGTCCAGTTAGCTTTCCCAACATCACTGGGAAATAATACTTAAGTTACTTCTCTCACACAATTGAGAATCACCTCTTGGAGTAGAGTTTGAAGAACATTACAGCTATGAATGTTTGCTACTAATATGTATGCATACAGGTCAGACTTCTAATGTAATTATTCCATATTAAGAAAGTTTGAATTACTGTTTTTTCTTCTTGTTCAAGCATGAAAAGGATCTCAACTTAGTATTTAAAATCACTTTGGTTTGGTGTTTCGATTTCTTTTGTTTTTAACAATAGAAAAAGACTGATACAACTGTCACTTTCTAAATCATTGCTGAGAGTACTATATTCTTTTCCTCAAATATGTGAAAGACTTCTTTGAATGTTCAGATGACACTACTTGCTTTTCTAACTATAGGATGGGTTTCCTTCTTACAAGACTTACAGTTGTGACATGCCCAGTGTCATTTCCATGGTTTAAAACAAAAAAAAGTGGGAGGTGGGAGGAAGGCTTCTAAAGGCTTCTAAAATTGCTTTACTGAATTATGTATTTGTCATTATATTCTATATATATATTCAATATATTCTATATATTAATATATATATATTCAATATATTCTATATATTAAAGCACTTGCATGCTTTCATATTTTGAATCCTTTGTATGAAGTTGGAAAACTTAGTGTGACTGTGCAACTTGGACACTTGAATGGAAGAAAAGGGAAGGGAAGGGAGGGGAAGGGAGGAGAGGAAGGGAAAAGGGAAAAGAAAAGAGAAGGGAAGGAAAAAGGCTTCTTGAGTTTTTTATTTCATGCAGTTGACTTCAGCTGGGAAACATGATTTCAGTGCTCTGGCTGATCATCTCTTTACATACTCGTAAATACTATCAGTTCAGTAATGAAGAACTATTAGTAGTTTATTAGTGAAAAATTCTCCATTGCTTTTGCACACTCAAACAATAATCAACTTTGTTTTTTGTGAGCATCAGTTTCAAAATTGGTGTCACGTCTCTCTCTTCTGTGTTTCTTCATTTAAAATAAAAGTGGCCATTAGTTACATCCATGCTCAGTAAGCTCAGTAACCTGTAGCTCACCTCACTGTAGTAGTTTGACCGGTAGATGCACAGAGCCAATTAGAGTACACATTGTGCCACACAAATTTGTATTTCTTTTTTGTTCTTTGCTGTGATGTCTTTATTTCTGTACCACCAGACTCAGTATTTTGCACATTTGCTGTCTTTTTTTTTTTCTTCACAGCATCAGTGTCTCTTCTCATCTTTATTCAGTTGCTAGAATTACTTGAACATTTCTAATCAAATCCGGAGCCTTGCTTCTTTCTTTGAGTCTCTGAAACATCTCTTTCATTTTGAAAAAGCTAAGGTCACCAAAACTAGATGCAAAACTTCATTTTTGCTAGGAACTTCAGCATGCCATTTGCACAAAGTAAAACTGCTGTTCATTTATTTAAATTCATAACAATATGTATATAAAGACCTTTTGCTGTTTTGTCTGCTTAAGAATATTTCACCTTATTCACTGCAGATTTCAATTAAAATAATGAATTAAGGAAAAGATGAGAAATTGAGATCTATCCATTCAATGTGGCTACTTAAAAGGCTGCTCAAGAACTTTTTAACTGTTCATTTGATGCATGCTATATTAAAATGATATTTCTGAGCTTTTCCAATGACAAAAAATTCTTGATGGTGCCAGTAAATTTAGTTAGGGCTCTGAGATAAAAACAGAAGTGAAATACTTTTCATTAATTTAATTAGCCCCGAGACTACCATGTCAATAAGGTCACTGTTCTGCAAAATTGTTAGTACTTTTTTCTCCCAGCATATCACTCTTCTTATCAGAAGGACTTTGATATCAGAAAGACTCTTATTTTCTTGCATTATTATCTGAATGTTTCACTCTGATTTTTTTGCTGTACTGTCAATCGCATCCAGACAAATTATTGATCCATCGTTATGTTGTTTGACAGTCTCTTACAGAGATGAAAAAGTAGTTGAAGCTCTACTTCAATGCTGTTTCTCAGATAACAACAGTAAAAGTACCAATATATGGAAGAAACAAAGCTTGTGTGTCATTGAAATGTGATTTCCTGTCATCCTCATTAGTACACTGAATTTCAAAAAAAATCTCAGGTTTCTTTGTCCATTTTTCAAATTATTTGCTGTAGTTCTACAAAAACAAATTGAGATCCCCAGTGAATCACTTATTTATAATTTTGGTTAAAAATCTTCTACTACTGAAGTCAAGACTTAATGGTGCTAGGCATTATGCAGTCTTGTTAGGTGAGAGTTAACAAAGGTACAAAAAGTAGCAGGAGTGAATAACTCTAGTTCACTGGCCAAGGCTCTAGAAGAATTACAAGACTAAAGCGACATCCTATGTTTTGCAACTAGATAGCATGCCATGGAAAGGATTTGTTGTTTTTCTTAATGTAGCATTTGTAAAAGATAAATTAAGTCAAGTGAAAGAAGATATGGCAAAACAATTTTTTTTTAATGTAGGTCTGCTCACTTGTTTTCTTGTGGAGTCTTTTCATTCAAACTGGCACAGGAAATATGGTACGTCAGCAGTGCTGTGATATACTTTGATAGTTTGTGTATAGAACCACCACAAGATTTTAACAGAGCTGATTTTATACTGGATTGGCAGTAATATGAGTCAGGAAGTGGTAGATCCATTCATACGCTGCATGGCACTAATGTCCTGGCTTCACATATGGAAGGAAAGAACTAAAGAAAAATGGAAAAGGTCAGATCTGGAAACAATGAGGTTTCTTGGTGGCAATAACAGTAACACAGTGCCATCCAGCTGCACCAGCAAGGACGAATGACTGTTTGACCAGCTCACTCCTGACTGCCATGGTCAGTGCACTTGTCCTACTGTGGTGCTGTCTGCGGAGCAGTTTTACCATCTCGCAACATAAATGACAGTGCTCCCTCAGCTCTGATTAAATGCCAGAGTATCATCATGAGAGGTGTCACGGGACTACAGACAGTAGACTAACTACTGTCCTGCTCCTGAAATGCAGCAAAGAGCTAAAAGCAGAATTGGTATTTGTAGATGGTAATGACCATCTGGTAGTCTTCTGTTAAAATCTCTCTTGTTTGCAGACATTGCCATTAGTTTCTTTTGTTCTGTATATTAAAACAACAGTTGTTAGTGAGTATACTTATTCTTGATGCGTTAGTGATATTACATAAGCAGACAAAACCTCTCAGGAGAAGCAGCTTACTGCACTTTTGGAATTAACCAAATCTCAAAATGGATGATGCTCAGCTCATGGGACCCTGTAGGACTGGCCCCGTCCCCTGCTGGGGAGCCATCTCACATGGCTCCCTGTCCCTTATGGAGCTGTTGGCTCTTATTGCTCATTGGCATTCACTTTTGTCCCTGAAATAAATATATCTTTTGTTAACATCCACATTATTTGATGTGATGAGTGGGGATGGCTTCGAGTTGCACAAGGAAGGTTCAGGTTGGATATTAGGAGCAACTTATTCTCAGAAAGAGTGTTGAGACACTGGAATACTCCCTGCCCAGGGAGGTAGTGGAGCCACCGTCCCTGGAGGTGTTCAGTGAATGTGTAGATGTGGTACACAGGGACATGGTTTAATGGGCAGCATTGGTGGTAGGTGGATGGTTGGGCTAGATGATCTTGCAGGTCTTTTCTAACCCTGATGATTCTATGATTCTGTGATTCTGTGATCACTTGTTAGATGGGGGATGCTGTTATGTTGTTATTTGTTGTAAATTTAGGAGGTTTTGTTTTCTGAGAGACTGTGTTTTTGTTTCTTTTGAAATTAGATTTTGGCTAAACTAAAGAAAGGTAACAGTTATCTGAAGTACTCAAGCGTACATGCAATACCAAAAATCAGCTGTATAATTGTTTTTAATTGGTGGGTGTCTTCTATGGCTTTTTTAGGATGAGAATCCAACTTTCTTTTGTTTCATTAAAACAAACAATATCACTTTTTTTTTTAGCATAAATACCATATTAATTACTTGTATGCGCTAAGATGACAAATTAGTAATGGCTACCTGTGTTACTGTGATTTGAGCATGTCGCACTTTTGGGTTCATCATACACCTATCATTGTTTGGATTTAAAAGCTAATAGGTCTTCTCAAATTCATTGTGAAGGACCTGGAAAGGCATAAGGAAGAGGAGTTAGTGTCTTCTCTAAAAAGGTAAAAGGTTTATACATTCTATCAGATGCTCAGGATGACTTGTAATAATTTGGCAAAGTGTCCTTCTGTAACTGCGTAACAGCTGGAGCAGAAGTGTTCCCTATACACAGGACATCTTTCTGTACTGTTAGGGGTGACGCATTCCAGATTTGGTCTCTTCCCAGAAAGGGATTTTTCTGAGTTTGAAGTAGAAATGTCAGTTGTTTGTCAGATGAGTAAGGAAAATAAATCCTGTTCTAGTAATGGCTGTTATGTTTTTTAAAGGCGCCTTTTTTTTTTTTTTTTTTTACTTTTTATATTTAAAAAAACAATCCTTTTTCAAATGGCATATTATTTTGCATATAAGCACAAAGATTGAAAAAATGTATTCAGTGATAGTATGAAGTGATGCACTTAAATGATTGTCCAGCCTAGATTGAGAAGGAAGAGCATGAATCTGTGTTTGGCCAGAAGGACTGCAAGTGAGTGCTGAGACAACCCAATGTACTTCAATAATATAGGAAAAAAAAAAAAAAAAAATTGATCTGCTAGCTGTAAAATAGGCTTCGAGGTGATGTTTCAGCAGTGTAATATAGTTCTTACTGAGCAAAGAGAGAACGGATTTAGAAAAGCTAGTTCAGAGCACTGTAAACAATGCATTAGTCACAAACCAATTTACATTTTGTATTTGGGGGTTCTTATTTTGGTAAATAATGTATGTTTCAGAAATTCAGAATAGTTCAAGTTCAGTTCATACATGGTGTTTGCAGATTTCAGTAGATAAGAAATTAAGGTGTTCAGGACCATTCAAACAAAAAAAATATATATATTTTTTCTGTAGTTGTTTGTTATCCTGTCACTTAATCCTAAGTTTGATCATTACGAAAAAGAAAAAGGAATTCCTGCATTCTTCTCCATTTGCACATAAAATTTAGTTCTAACAAAATATTTACTATGTATTCATAGTCTTTCCCTCTGCAGAATGTATTGCTCCCTGTAGGTAGAACTGTCTAAAAAGAATCTTGTTTTTCCTCAGGCTGAGAAATAAGGTAAAGATATATCAGCACAGAAGAACTGAAGTTGTTCCTTTATACTTGAACACCTACTGGTTTTTTTTGTCTTCATTGATTCTTCAGTCTCCAAAATCCAGCAGTTTCTAGTTTGCCCTTTTGTCCTTTTGTTGCCCTCAGACAAGCAGTCTTCTCCAGTAGGAGCCCAGAACAGTTGCTCTGGAAGGCAAATATGTTATTTCTGTGTTAAATTTTCTTTTTACCTTCTAAGACAAGGAGACTAGAAAACAGTGCTCAGAACTCTGCTTTAGTCACAAAATGATATGGTAATTGAAGTTGGAAGGGAACTCTGGGGAACATCTGGTCCCTCGTTTTGCTCAAAGCAGAGCTAGTGTGAATTGATTAGCTCAGAGCCTTGTCTGAGTTCTGGATACCTGCAAGAACTTGAGTTTTTACAACTTGCCTGAGAAACCTGTTGGATTGACTTTCCTCCCAGTGGAAAAGAATTTTCTTGAGTCTCATCAGCATTTCCCATGCTGCTACCTGAGCCCAGTGCCTCTCCTCCTTTCCACATAAACCTTTGATCAGTGACTCCTTTGCATTTGTCCTTGAGATAGTCGGGGCAGCAATTCCAGCCTTCTACTCTTAAGCCAAACTAAGCAATTCGCAGCCTTTCCTTGCTAATGCAGCCTGAGGTGTTGTTGATGATCTTTGCTGCAAGGATGCGCTGTTTCAAGAAAAAAATAGGTGTGTAGGTAACTGTGAAGGAAAAAGTATAGTTCAAATATGAGAGAAATGGGACCTATCAACCTGTTAGTTGTTGATTTGAATCTAATCGAAGATTTTGTTGCTTTTTTTAGACTCATAGAGCAGCCTTTCATACAAAAAAGCTTTGTGTTTCTGAGCTTCATGTGTACAGTGCAAAGCCACTAAGCCCGGTAAACATCTGGATAGATTGAGGGTGCTGAGGAAAAACAGCATTGGTTTGTTGGGAGGGGTTATTGCTTCCCTTATGAATCTTAATTGGGCTGCACTATTTTAAAACTATTCTTAAAGCTGAATTGAAACAAGAGCCCTTCTGTGAACTTTCACATGCTTGGCACCTTTAGAAAGAAGTAAGGCTTTATTGCCTGGTTAGAACAAAAGCCAAAAATTTAAAATGCAGTATTCCAACATATCTTGCAGTTAAACTGGCAAAAAAAAAAAAAAAAAAAGTCTAAGTAATCTGTATCTTGACTTGTATTCTGTTTTAATTATTGAATGCTGCTCTGAAGTAGATTGTATTTTAATGATAGATGAAATTGTTCCTACCAATGGAAATGTTAGTGCAAAATGAAGCCATGTAAGTAGAGACCAGAAGACATGATCCTTTTGTTTAGAAGAAATTAACAAGAGAGCTTAATTGAAGTTTATAAAGTAATAAATTAAGAGTTTGTTTTTCTTTTCTATTAATTTGCCTAAAAAATTATCTGTTCCTATCTAAATGAAATAATAGAAATAATATATCTAAACTGGATATGTGGATTTTTTAATGTACTTAATTTGTGGAGTTCATTACATGAAATCACTGAAGTTCAAAAATTGAGAGCAAGTGTGGAAGTGTAGCTCCAGGAAAACTAACAGTGCAGCTAAAGACATAAATCAGTTGTTTTGTGTAAAGCAGGGCTACTGAAGCCTGGTTTCCTATGGAGTTGCATCTTGAATTTCTTTAATAACTTTCTTGCTACAAGAAGCCCAATTTGTACTCGTGCTTTTTTTCCCCTTCCTTTTTAACGGCCGTGTCTGAGACAGAGGTAACATTCACTCTGATTAATCCAGGCTGGTTTGCCTCAATGTGTGTATACTTACTTGAATTGGCTGTCTGGTTCTGCAAGTGGAACACAAAACAAAGTTGTTAAGGACTGTGAAATTGTTCATGACTAAAAAGCTGAGGAAGGTGCCTGTCATATAGGCAGAGATTTTTTTTATTTAGAGGTTCCTTGAATTTTGCCTGCAAACATTCAATAGTAGATTGGTCTGATTTTTTTTTTCATTTGTTTTGTCTTCAAGGCACTGTATGCGTCTACAGGTTTGCACAAGACAAGCACGTAAATAGGTTGTGTCCTTCTGTTAGTTTTTGAATTCTCCCTCATTTCAGATTTTAAAGACTTTTTTTAGAAGTTGATTTCTTTCCAGTTTACATCTCAGTATATACTTACATGAGCACTAGTAGGTACTTTAAACATTTCTAGCGAGCTTTAACAGATCAGCAGTTAGCTTCAAGTGTGTGGGCTCTGCCATCTCTCAAAGTTATGACTCAAGAAAGTAGAGAGGAAATACCTTTCCATGCTGTTCACGTACCTCCTCACTCTCACCTGTCCCCACCTTCGCTGCAGAGCTGTGCTGTACGGCTGAGTCCTGTTCGTTAAAAGATGTGTTGAATTAACGATGCAGTGCAGTTTTGCCTCCAGGTTAGTTCTCCAAAGCACAGCACAGGAAGACTCGAACTGGAAAGGAAAATAAAATTTGTATGAACTGGGACCTGAACACTCAAGTGCTGTAATATGCTTTCAACTAATTTCATCTTTAAATACGGATAATGAATCCACTTCAGTTTGTATTAAGAAATATCATTCATTTTAACTAAATGCAAGTATCTATAAAATGGATGACTTTTACAGTTTGGATGTGGCTTAGATATTTTTGACATGATTTAATTCTAGGTTGCTACAGTTATAGTGATGTGTTTGTAAATGAATTGAGGCATTGTGCTGTGTGTTGGAGGAAAACATAATTTATAGAACCCTGCGTAATTAGTTAATGTAGACACCTGTGTTCAAGAAAAGCCTTTAAAAACAAACAAACAAAAAGCTGATACCGTGATGAAACTGAACAATGAAAGCCATGTGGGACATATTAAGGATGATGAAATGCTGTCATGGTTTAGGGATAATTGTCTGTTTTATTTTGTGGGAAATTCAACCTGTCATTTACTCAAGTTTTTTAGGTACCCGATCTTTCCAGCAGCTTGCTGTGAATGTCACTGGGAATTTTACTTCCTCATCGGGTGTTTCACTGAACCATTCTCAGTTTGCCTGTCCTTATTGAGAGGATGGCTTGGAAGGCCAACAATAATATCCTGGGCTGCATCAGAAGACAGGTTGCCAGCAGGGTGAAGGAAGTGATTATCCTCCTCAGCTCTGACCTCCTGAGGCCCCATCTGGAGTCCTGCATCCAGTCCTGGGGCACCAGAACAAGAAGGATGCAGAGCTGTTGGAGCAGATTCAGAGAAGAGCCACAAAGATACTCAGAGGGCTGGAGCACCCTTCCCTTGAAGAAAGGTTGAGGGAACTGGGATAGTTAAATTTGAAGAAATTAAGGCTCCAGGGAGACTTCACTGTGGCCTTCCAATACTTGAAGGGAACCTACAAGCAGGAGGAGGACTGACTTTTACACAGTGACAGGACAAGGGGGAATAGCTTCAAAGTAAAAGAGTTTCTGGGAGAAAATTCTTTATGCAGGGGGCAGTGAGGCACTGGCACAGGCTGCTCGTAGAAGCTGTGGGTGCCCCATCCCTGGAGCTGTTTGAGGCCAGGTTGGATGGAGCCTGGGCAGCTGAAGTGGGGAGTGGCAGTTCTGCTCGCAGCAGGGGCCTGGAGCTGGATGATCTGTAAGGTTCCCTTCAACCTAAGCTATTCTATCCAGCCTTAGTTGAGTATGATAGAGTTGAATAAACCTTGCTTTACTGACAGAGTTTGCTTTTGTCCACTGTCAGAAATGTAATCACGCAGTGTATTAATAGAAATCTGTAGTACAGAAGGCAAAAGCTCCATGCATGCCATCCTTACTGGGCATTTATAAGATCCAGCTTCTCACTGCAGCAAATGTGAGAGCAACTGTGCCAGTGCTGCTCAGCAGCTCTCAGACAGTGGCATGGGTAGGAAATGCTCAGGTGTTTTGAAGTCTTGTATTGCTCTGTGCCCAACGGAGAGCTGGCAACTCTCAGTGATGGAGGAGTGGGCAATGTGTGTTAAATCACCTGCAGTTTTATTGTAGTCTGGAGCCAGAATAGAGCAGCTGTACGCCTGAGACCATTCTGAGAGCTGTTTCTAATTGCTTTGGTGATTGCCTTTACCTCAGGAAAAGGTGGTGGAAGCACCGCCATCACAGCTAACCGTGCGCCGGCCCTGCCGGAGCAGTCTCTCCATGCCTGTGTTTTCCAACAGCTGCAAGAAGCGATCAAGGCTGGCAAAGGTGTGACTTCTGCCATCGACCTGTGCCGTTGCCATGGAAACCGCGCACTGGCAGCCCTGGAGAGCTTCCCTCCTTCGGAGGCCAGAGCCGCCCTGGCCAACATCGTCCACGCCGTGACCCGGTTCTCCTGAGGCCTTCGTGGGAGCTGCCCGGTGCCCATCGGCAGGGACCCGCCTGGCCTCCCTCCATGACAGGCAAAATTCGGGGAAGGGGGAGAAAAAGGAAAAGAAAAGGGGGTGGGGGTGGGGGGAATCAAAAAAGGTCACGCATTCACTTGTCGTGCCAGAAGCACACTTGAGGCTGCACCGGCAGAAATAATTAATGAGGCCCGTTTCCGTGACCTCAGCAAATGGACAGGAAATAAGTGCGTATTGATTGGGCACCGGCGGGGATGGCGCCAGGGCGGAGGCCGGTGGTTTTCCTGCCCAGGGAGGGCGTGAGGAGGGAGCGGGTGTCACACGAAACGCCCCCGGCCGCCACAGCCAGCGGGCACCCCATCTTCTACTGGAGGGCAGGGAATTAACGGGGGAAAGTCCTTTACCTGTCTGCACGGCCCGTGGCTCCTCGCGCTCTTTCCATGTATTGAAATGTAAAGTTGCCCTGTGTCTAATGTTCTCCCTATCTGAGAAACTTGCCGAGAAAATGTGTCAAGCATGGTAAGTAGGAGCTTTAAGATATTTAATCAAATATTAATTTGGCTCTGCTGAGGGAAGTGGCTGCCTGGTTTTTGTACTGTGCATACAGAATATGCTTCTCTGGGTCAGAGAATTGAAGGAATTGAGGGAATACCCTTCTCTAAGATCGAGCAGTTTGTTTCTGCACAACCTTACACAGAATAATCTCCTGGATTTGCAACGCTTATGTTCGTTTCAGCCAAATAACTGTTAATTTGTAAGGCTAGATGTCAGCCTTGGGCAGAAAAGAACACAGAAATTCTGTGTGAAATTCTTCTGTGAGCACAGTCTTTCGCGGCTCTGAACAAAATGGAGAAAACATTGGAGAAGTTCTGAATCTCAGTGTTCTGAATTTTAAAGTCCAACTACAGAAAGCTTGGGGTGTATCAGGAGCTTGCAATGTGAGACTGTCTCTGTTTTGTTCATAGGAGATGATTTTTGTGGTTTGCATGCATGCAATCTGAGAACGTCGTTGACAAGAAGGCTGAGTTTACATAAATGATCTAGATTGAGACTCAGCTACCTTTCTTCCTTCTGTGGTGTAATTACAGCCTGATCTGGAGACAGCTAGCACAGCAAACAGATTTCATTACATCGTTCACTCAAACACTAAGTGGAGTTATTTCTGTTAAATTCTCTCCTCCCTCCTTCTCCCCCTGCACTCCTCCCTGCTCTGTCACACAGCTTATTTATCATAGACCAGCGTGTTGCATTCCACCGAGTGCAAAATACAAATACAAACTGTATCCTCTAAAAATACACTGAAAATGTATCCTGCATAATGTACATAATATTCCATGTAATATATGTCTATATTATACTGTAATATTGCATGTATAATAAGGACGCTTGAGACAATCTTTGTACAGGAGCAGTGTCCAAAACTCAGGACTTGTTTTATTTTGGAGAATGTCTTCAGCATGAGACCACTTCTTGCTTGCACTTTGTTTTCCATGCCTGCCCTGGCGTTTTCTGTCTTCCCAAGCTCAGGGCACTTCTGCCCACGTTGGTGCTGCTGCTGCAGGAAGGCTGGAGGCTGCAGAAGAGCGCACAGGTGATGGCAGTCATGGGCATCTGCCTTAGAACTTCAGGGAACTTCACAGGTGCAAATGTACACTGGTTAGCTAATGTAGGCACCAGGCTAGAAAGTAAATATTTAAATTCAACCCCAGTTGTATTTCAGACAGCTTTTCTGGACCTGATTTTTACATGTTACACATAGAAGAAGCCATAACCTTGTCTTTATCTTACATCTATGCTAAGTGCTTCAAAATGATTAAAGGCTACAAGAAAATGGGGTCTGCTGGAGATATTCTGAGCCATCTTACCTCGGTTATATGAAGACAAAAATCAAACATGCAAAACAACTGTGTACACCTGGTTTATTTTTTCATGCAAGTACATCTTTTTTATTTGTACTTTTTACTAATAAAGGCAAATCAACAAAAATATTGAGAATGGTTTTGTGTTTTTACCACCAGAAAGCTCTGTTTGCTCTTAAACTGTTCCTTAACAGTAATTTAAAAAGAAGTCAGAATGAGTTGTCTGTACCACTGTTACTGGGTAATTTTATATTCAATATATTTGTCTATAATTATTGAGAAATGTTTGTTGCCTTGGTTTATCCAGGTAAAACACAGGCAAAGAATTACGCCTCTCTGTTAAACTGTGGGTTAATTAGGTTCCCCACACCATATGCAGTTGCTGAGCAGTGGTGGAACCTTTAGACCATTCTGTTTTTATTCTCCTGGATTTCTTTCCCCACCTACTTCTATAAGGATGTCAGGGAGGGAAAGTCTGAGTTCTGGCCATGGAAGGAATTCATAACATTTGTTTCAGCCATCCAGGTGGCAGAAGCTGTGTTGTCTTCAGCTGTCTTAGTAATGCATGTATATTTATATTGAAATTATCATCTGTAAGATTGAAGAAAAAAAAAAGACTGTTTTCAGGGTCATCTGGTATTTTTTGTTTGTTTGTTTTTAATTTTCTGATGACCAAGGGAATTATCAGAATGTACGTTAATTAAAGAGTTTGAGGAGTGAGGTGATTTTGGTTTTTAGCAAAGCTGAGGACATATGCCATTTCCTTTCCATGCCCTTGCATTTCAGAAGGGCTTTGGCACAGAAAATTGCACCTAATGTCTACTTATGTCTACTTTTCTTAATTGCCACCAGTACACTGATCCAAAACACAAGTGACTCAACCAGAAGCACCTATCAGCTGCTGCTCTGAACTTCATCCCAGGATTTGTATTGCTGGACCATTCCATGGGTATGCAAAATACAGGACAAGGTCCCAATTGCTCATAAAACCAAACTGAATTCGTCTGCAAAGAGCACAGCTGCAGTGGTTAGAATGGTTGTCTCTTATGTGTCTAATGGAACTTCCAGCCTGGTTTTTCCAGCTTCACAACTGTGATAATGTTGTATGAGAAGGCTGTAAAATTCAACTTCTAATTGTTTGGAAAATGAGGTACATAGGAGCTTAGAAATTTTGGCTGGAAGGGGAGTGCTAAAGGTCAGGTACATAGATATCCTGTTCACAGTGGGATTGTTGCCAACAACAAGACTGGGAAACTACTTACAGGTTCCCCATGCAGCATGTTCCAGTGCTGCTGCTCCACCTTCCTCGTGAAGGAGTTTCTGATGTCCTTCCTCACCACAGTTGGTGGTGGTGGCGGCTCATTACTTCTGCCACAACTAAAAAGAGTTCGGCTCCCCATTCTTTAATTCCTTATCCTGTGCCTGTAGGCTGGTGGTGTTTGGTTGCCTGTTAGTCTGCTCTCAGTGGTCTAAGCAACCCCAACTCTATCAATCCCTCCTGGTGGCTGTCCTTGCAGTGTCCTGAGCAGCACGGTAGCCGACAAAAACCATTTTCATATTATGCTTGTTGGGCTGCAAGCCCAAAACAGGCCGCTTCAGGAATGGCCTCTTTGGTGGAGAAGAGAATAAAAACTTCCTGTGATGCACTGGACGGAACTAGCTGGGATGGAGCCGATTTCCTTTGTTGCAGCCTGTATGGTGCTGTGTTCTAGATTTGTGACCACAGCAGTATCGGTAGTGGACCAATGCTTTGGCTGAGCAGAGCTTTCACAGCACCCAGGCTTTCTGTGCATCTCACTCTGCCCCCACAGTGAGCAGGCTGAAGACAGGTGGACAGCTGACTGCAGCTCACCAAAGCGATAATCTGTGCCATGGAACATTGTGCTCAGCAATAAAAGCTGGGCTGTCTTCCAGGGGAGCTGCTGCTTTGGGTTTGGTTAGGCATCAGTTGGCTGGGGTCATTGCTTCTGCATCACTTGGTTTTTTGTGTTTTTTGTTGTTTTTTTTTTCCTCTCATTAAATTGTCTGTATCTCAACTCACAACTTTTCTTTCTTTTGCTTTTCTGATTCTCTACCCCAGCTTGCTTGGGAAGTGGGAGGTGATGTGTGTGAATAAGCAGCTGCACGATCTGCCATACTGCCCTCCAGGGTAAGCCCACAACAGTCCTTTGTGGTGCCCAACTCAGGGCAGAACAGAGGTAGCGACAGATTTGGATGGAGCATGTTAGAGGGAGAGCTTCTGTTAAGACTGTTGCTGGTCACAGTGTTTATTTACATGTTCCCACCGCTGATTTATTTGTTTTCTTACCTACTCCATGCCAGGCTCCTTCTCTTGCTGTACATCAAATTTGAGAGCTTGTTAAAGGCTGTTCCTGCCTTTTGCGGTTTACTGTGCTCTGCAGCACCTGCTTGTGCTTTGCCTGGGAGAGCTATGATAAAAGCACTGGCCTCAAGCCTAATCTGGTATTTGGGCCCTGCACTACTGCTGTCCCAGTGCTTTGGGAACCATCTCGTGGAGACAAGTAATAACTGCAGCTTTTCCCACTTTTCTGAAAGCCAGTTTGTAAAAGAGACAAAGAATGGCACCTTCTGCTTCTGCAGGGCAGATGCCTCCCTTGCTCCAACAGCTCCCCAGTACCCTGAGTGTCCAGGGCTGCTCAGAGTGCTTGTCTCAGAAATGTGATGGCTTTTCCTAAGGCTAACCAACTATTTAGGAATGCCTCAGAAAGACATACCTCATGATACTGTGGTCATGCACGTCAAGGTGTGTGAGTGAATAAGAACAGGCACCAAGAGCAGTTTTCCCATCCAGCAATATAGGATTTCACCCCCAAACCCCAAAAGATGGGGCAGAGCATTTGAAAAAGCAGTGCTCTGCCTATGCCACAGGGATGCAACTCCTGTACTCCAGTACACTCCAGTTACTCCAGTAACTGATGAAATTAGCCATAGTGGAGGTGGTCTGCCACAACCTGGACATCAACCAAGCACCTAAAGATCTAGATGAAGTCCAGTGCATGTGGACCATGTGGCAGAAGTTTATGCTGAGCAAGCTGATATTATACACCAGCATCCTGGCTACAACAATCTGGATGATTTGCAGGCACCAGTGATGAACAGGTCAGTTGTTCAGCTCTTGCAATCAAAGGGAACCTCTCTTCTTCCTGACCCTCTGTGCCTGCATCTTGGCTGTGGAGAGGCTGTCCCAACAGCTCCAGTAACTCAGAGATTGTTCTCAACCATAAAGGCTGGCATCTCAGTTGCTGAGAGTCAGCTTTCCTCTGCTCAAAGGAAAGTTCCATGGGTGCATCTGCATAACCAGGGGTGGACATGAGGAAGCAGGGTGATGAACCCACCTCGAACCTACAAGATCAGATACACGAACAGTGAGGAAAAATGGTAGCCAAAAAAAGTCCATCCAATAAAATTGCCATTCCAGTTGCTGATTCCTCAGGGATAGGAGAGCTGATGCCCAGTGAGGTTGTGAACGTCTCATCCCTGGAAGCGTTCAAGGCCAGGCTGGGAGGGAAGATTTAGGTTGGATGTCAGGGGGAAGTTCTTTACTATGAGAGTGGTGAGGTGCTGGAACAGGCTGCCCAGAGAGGTTGTGGATGCCCCGTCCCTGGAGGTGTTCAAGGCCACATTGGATGGGACCGTGGGCAGCCTGGTTAGTATGAAATGGGGAGGTTGGTGGCCCTGCATGTGGCAGGGGGTTGAAGATTCATGATCTTTGAGGTCCCTCCCAACCCTGGCCATTCTGTGATTCTGTGTGATTCTGTGGATGGAGCTGTGAGCAACCCAGTCTAGAGAGAGGTGGCCCTGCCTATAGCAGACAGGGTTGAAACTAGATGACCTTAAAGACTGCCAAACCATTCTATGATTCTAAATGATTCTATGGTAGTACTGGCCCTAATTAAGGGAATTCTGGTTTAAATGTACAAGACTCGGGTAATTAATACTCTGACCAATACTAGAGGGGCCCTGCCTCCAGTCAGGTGGATGAAAAGGCAAGTGGGCAGCGTGAATTTGATGCCCTGATCATCTGGCTGTGCAGCTCTTACTGTAACCCAGGATGTGCTTTGCCCTGTTGGCAGTAGAGTGCACACATGACTTAGCATGCAACTGAATTGATTAAAATTGCTAAAGGATTGAAAAGGGTTTTTTTTTCACTCTTGTGGAAGTATTGAGAAAGCATTCTGTGGAGTGACGGGAATACTTCTTGCCCCAGGTACGTTGTTCAGGTGTACCAGCTTGTGGTGCTCTGAGCTGTAAGCTATTGCTGAAATCTCTCCGTTGCTGCTTCTCAGTCTCCCAAAGCAATTCAAAGGAAAGAAAATGTCCGATTCTGAAAGTGATCTGTTTTCACAGTCTTTGCAATACACTCTCTTTTTTTTTTTCTTTTTTTTTTTTTCCCCTTTCAGAAACCAATCCCTACAATGCACTGATCATTTACGTAACCAGCATTCACACGTTTCTCTTCTGGGGTAAATCTGACCTGTTCTTCTAAAAATCGTCATTAAACTCAACTTTTGATAGCAAGTTGACAAATGCCATTAGAATTACCCGAGCTGTAAAGCACAACACTTGCTGTAGGTTGTGAAGAGGAGGAGGGGGTGATGAGCAAATAGATGCCGGATGCCCTGTGCTTGGTGCTGCCCGCTCTGTCCCCACGTCCAGGTGCTGCCACTCGTGCGTGGCCGTGCCCCTGCATCAGCGAGTCCCTGTGCTGCGCCAGCTGAGGAGCGCTCTGGCTCCCCCGCGTGTAGGAGACTCACGCTCTGCAGCACTGCAAGTTGGCTCATTCCTCCCTGTCTGCAGAATGGTTTTTTGCCAAGGTGCGTCTCCGTGGAAAAAGAACCTTTTTTCTCCAAAACAGAAACAGCGAGGTGACTCCTTCCTGAATGGAAAGGCAGCATCCCAGGGCGGGTGCGAACCCTCTCACATGATGGGATCACTGGTCTGCCCAGGGGGGTCACATCACACGAGGACATGGCAAACAGTGACAGGTGTGCCCGTGATAATTAAAGCGGCATTTCCCAGATTTATCTGGTTTCTATGGAATTTATTCGTACAATTTAATTTGAGGGCTATATTCTCCTATATAGGATTACAAAGGGCGGTTGCAGTTCTGTAGCGATGTTATAAAAATCTTGCTCAAAAATATTTTCATTTTCCCTATTTCACTTTGTCTTCCTCCCCTCGCTCCTTCCCCAAGATATCAAGGACTGAAAGTACTCTTTGCTAGTAGAATAATGATCAGTTTTGTTGTAGTTTTCTAATTGTACACAGAAGTGAGCATTTTGCTTGCACCAAAGCCAGCATCTTATAACCAGCTCCTTGTCTGCCTTTGACATTTACACCGAATTACTTGAATCAATGGCAGCGCTCATATTTTAGCAGTTATTAAATGTCAAATTACAAAAAGGAAATGTTATCTAGAAGTAATTAGTGGAATCTGAAACAACCGCCTGCAGATTAGATTACGTTATTATTTTTTTTCTCCACAAAAACATAAACACTGATCGTGAAAAGCCTTACTCCGCAGATGAGAGGGATGGGATGCTCGCTGTGTGAGCAGCTTCTCCAAAGCAGAGCACGATCAAGAGAGAAAGCCTTTTCCCCCCTTGGCCCATCCTGATGAAAGCTCTCCAAGTTGCACATTGTGCCGAAGCACTTCTTCATTCATCGCATGCGCCCGCTGAAAATTGTTTTCTGTTTGCAGCACTCGAGCTGTACTATTTATAACCCAGCCGAACAATGCAAACTGGAGGCAGTAAAAGGTGTGTGTTTCATATGCAAATCGCTAGCAATAATTTCCTACAATTACACTTAGTTGCTCGCATCGTTATTTTCAGCACCGACATAAAGAAAGTACAACAGAGCCCTGGCAGGAGGACACTAAAGGAAAAATGCCTGCATTACTGAGACTTATTTTAATAAAACAATGGCATTGCTTCTGTCAACCTGTGGAAGTGAAGAGTTAAGGTTTTATACCAATTTACAACAACTATAACTATCCCTTTCTCTGCTCAGGAGCTGTAAATGGCTTTTAGATGTCCAGGCGCTGAGATAAGGTATCTTTGCAGGAAAATAAATGGAGTTCAAATATCAAGCGTTTCTTAAAGACCGGTGCTGCTGCAAATAGTCACGCCACTAGTGACTGGGAGTATTTCTTACTTAAACTTTTATGGAAAGGAATATCTTTTGATCTCATTTTCTGGTAGTAATAGCCATTAAGCATGAGGGATTTCTTCCGTTCTTGGAAATGGAGGCCCCCACACCTTCCATTTTTAAGATGAGAAAGAAAAAAAACAGCAGGTTAAATTTTCCAATTTCCAAGGCAGATAGATGTATTTTCTGCTTGGTAAAAAGCGTTTGCAGAATCACAGAATCACCAAGGTTGGAAAAGACCTACAAGATCATCCAGTGCAACCATCACATACCTTTCAAATACATGACTGTTCTCCAAGTCACTGTGGGAGTTTGGGTTGCAGTATCTAACAGCTGTGAACCAGGGGTGCACACAAATACACATCCAGAAGGAAAGGTTCCTGCCCACTGAACAGCCCTTCCATAACAGTGGCAAGGAATGAAAAGGGAAGATCTCGAGCTTCTTCTGAAGTAAAGAGGGTTCCTTCTACAAAGACTTCTGTGACCTGAACGCTTGCTCCTCTCACTTAAAAAAAACAAAAAAGTCTTTGCTTAAAAAAAAAGAAATTACTCAGCAAATCAGACAGACGAGTTCTCAGTGAAACCCTGTTTTCTACACTGCTTGCCAAATTATTACTGTTTTTTACAAATTGCTGCAAATATTTGAATGCAGATATCTTAATGAGGTATGAGACTGCGCAACAGGCCTGAAAGCATTATTTCTGTATGTAACGATTTCACTGCCAAGAGGTTAAAAGGGGCTTACACTTCCAAGAGTGAAATTGCTCAGACACATCAATTTTTAAACAGATGAGGAGGCAACTGATGTATGCATCAACTGCTGCATCACAGAGGGAGATCTTCAGTTGCTCACTGGGTCAGTTCCTCTATTCTTGATGCTTCGTTACTGTTCTGTCCTACTCCCATCTTCCACTACAGTTTTGATACGATTTTGGATTCTCTATTTTGACATCCTCAACTAGCAATACTACTGTGTGTGTGTATATATATATATATGTATTTATATACCTGCCCATATTTGCAAAGCCTGGCTTCCAACAGCAGCTATGATTGTACTTAAGGGCAAGATGCAGTGTTGCTACAGAATTTAAAAGTATCACGTACTGATTTTGTTTCTGAGAAGAAAACCTGCACTTACATTAGCTGTCTCTCCAAGCCACTGTTTCCCAATCAGTGCAGGATGTCTCAGGCAGAGCCTCCAACACTGCTTGCACCCATGAAAAGTTTGCAGATAGAAAAGAAGCTTGGGTGTCTTCTGCAGTTCCTCCACCCGTAGGTTGCAGCACGGTCTGGATAGTGCCTGCAGCATGCTACTTGTTCAGCATTGCTGCCTGTGGGCTGGCGCAGGCTCTAAGCAGGCACGTGCTATTTGTCCGTGGATGTCCCTTCAGTTTGGCTGGCAGTGAAAGGTTCTGAGGAGTGTGAAGTGGGTCACCATGTGACAGATGCTCTTGCCTTATTTGCCATTGAATATTTCAGGCTTGTATAAATTTTGAGTCACGGACCACCTTTTATTGTAGATTCAATGAGTTAATTGGACTGATTTATTATTTATTTTTATTATTATTATTATTTTGGGACGTTCTCATGCACCTGTCCAATTCTGGCAGGCCGGTGCAGACTCCTGACTTGACCCATGCATTTATGGAAAGCACTAGAGGGCAATCCTGGCCCTGGCAGCGTGCTGGCTTCCAGCAGCAAGCATTGGCCCCATCCCCCAGGCATTGCCCTCCAGCTCCATCTCTCAGTGCACCTGCACATTAAGCAGTGTGCCCTGCTCCTGCAGGCAGCAGGAAGTCAGCCATAGGGCAAGAGGAGGCCCTGCTCACCTTCCTACAAGAAAGGGACTTGATTCCACCTTAAGGTCTTATGCAAAATGCATATGACTTGGAAGGAACTCACTCTGCACACTAAGGCTGTTTCTCTTCTGCTTTCTGGCTCTTGGCTGCAGGGGGGCTTACATTCAAGATGCGTGCTGGAGAAAAGAGATTGACTGGTGCTACAGTGGTACATTTTACTGAACCAAACTACCATAACTAGCACTGAGAGCACGTTCAACATCACATGCCACCATACTGCCTCCCCAGTGCTGCAGGATATTGCAGCAATCTGCAAGACAGGAGCCGTGCCTGAGGTTTGGGTCCTCATTCATGCCAAATGTGCATGACTAGAAGCGGAGAGGCCTCTACATTTGTGGCCATTCTCTTTCCATGTCACTGTACCTTGCTGTGGCCTCAGCACACTGAGCTGCTCCAGCTCCTCACTCGTGCCTGCTGCAGTGGCGACACCACCTGTGACCTCACTGCCAGTCCGCCACTGCGGATTTAGGTGAGATGTTCAGGGGAAATTCTTTGCTCAGTGGTGGTGAAGCACTGGCACAGCTGCTCAGAGAAGCTGTGGGTGCCCCATCCTTGGAGGCGCTCAAGGCCAGGTTGGATGGGGCCCTGGGCAGCTGAGATGGGAGGTGGTAAGCAGTCCATGGCAGAGAGTTAGGGCTCGATGGTCATTAAGGGCCCTTCCAACCCAAGCCATTCTGTGATTCTGTGAAAGACAGTCAGTGTTGGCAGCTTTGACGTTTTGGTTGATGTTGATGGCTGAAATCTTGTTTCAGCTTGGCAATGTGAGCGATGATGCACTGTTTGCACTTGGGAGTGATGGTGATTTTTTTCCTGAAGAGTGCTCGTGTTGGAGTACCAGAGCTTCCCTTCCCAGCAGAATTTTCCAGAGATTGCTGCAGTGTCACAGAGTGACTTTTGAGCCAAAGGCATGAAAGGAAATAAATGAACATTTGAATAAATGAGTTGTTCAGCATGAGTTCAAATGGTGAAGGAATTGGGAGCTGTCTGGCCAGGAAGCCAATCTACTCTGCTCCCTGCATCGCCTGGAGACAGCTCGGCCTGCTCCCCTCTCAGCGAGTGCTGTTCCGGCAGCAATATGCTGTGTTACTTTATGCTTAGCTGAGGCCCTTCGGGTCTCCTCCTGGGCTCGGGTCCCTGGTAGCTGCAGTGCCTCGGGCCAGCACCACAGAGCAGAAAGGAGGCGGAGTTCAGACCGGCGAGTGTGTTCTCAAGGGCTCTGAAATGGAGTTTGGGATTCCACCGGCATGCTCCTGCCTTACGGTTGCCTCTGCTCAATCGCACTAAGTAAAGGACTCAAGTGGAATCCAAGTGGGACACGGCACGACTCAGCAGCTGGGCCAGGTGCTAAAGCATTGTACCCTTTAGGGAAACCTTCAGTTAGCCCTGTGAACAAGGCAGAGGACAAATCACGCTGGAAATTTCACCTTCATAGTGCTAACAGACCCAGGAAAGTTATCGGCAAGCGCCCTTATCGCTAAAGGGTCAATGAATCGCTGGCTGTAGATTCTTGTCTCGTTAATAAATCGTATCCTTGTTAAGTGCTCCGTCGGAGCAGTCTGGAAGCTGGCAGCTTTGCTGGGAAGGGCTGCTGTAAGAGCCGTCCCTTAATAAGAATAAAAAGAGCGGCCAACGTTAAGCCAGCAAAGCACTGCCTGTGAGCAGTATGCGGCCGCTGCGGCACTGCGAGGACGTCCCAAACCCTAAAGTCCAAACTCAGAGGAGCCACACAAACGGAAGACAGGAATTTCAGGGAGCCGTTCCTAATGGCAGCACCTCAGACCACAAATTTTTAAAGACTGACTCTTCGTATCACTCAGTCCTAGGGAAACCGGGAGTGCCTAGAGGAGAGCTAAAGAACTCGTGGGGCAGCGGGTTATCAGAGAGAGGTTTCGTTCCTGGAAAGTCATTTCCCAACTGCTTGACGCTGCACTTAACGCAGTAACACGAGACTCGGTTCCTTCGGCTGCGGGAGAAGTGAAACAACGACGGCGCAGCGCGAGCTGCGGGGATCTGCGCGCACGGGGAGCGGCGGCCGCGTGATGCCCGCCGTGACGGAGAGCCGCGAGAAGCGGCGGCGGTCGCAGCGCTCCCGCTTTGGGTCGCTGCGTACCGCGGCGCGGCCGGCCGGAGCCCGCCCGACGGGACCGTCCTCCTCGCGTCGATGTACGGTCTCATCTCTGGGGCCTTCCCGCAAGCTGTGAGAGGAAAGCGCAGGATCCGTCGAACCGCCGCTCCACGCGTTGCTGTCAAAACAGATAACATCGACGCGGATACTCATTAAAGCAGACAGCACTTCCCGTTTCGCAGCTCCGCGCGGCCGGCACCGGCCGCCGCCGCTTCTCCCCTCGCGCACGGAGCCGCGGGGATCACCTCAGGGCCCCCTGCCCGCCGCGGGGCCCCGCGTGGGGCGGCCACGAGGCGACGGCCGAGGGCCGGAGGGGGAGGGAGGGAAGAAGGGAGAGCGGGG
>JAPSGF010000094.1:1718983-1747821 GCA_035772895.1 Perdix hodgsoniae | reverse complement strand
GCTCGGCGCCAGCCCACGTGCGGCCGGGTCTCGCGGGCGGGCAGCGGGCGCGCGCGTGGCGGGGCCGCGCGCGGGGTCTCCGGTGGGAGCGGCGCGTGCCCCCGGCGGGGCGGGCGGGGGCGGACCGGGGGAAGAGAGGCCCGCTCCTCCCCACCCCCCCCCTACTCCCACCCCCGCCCCTCCGCCTCTGCCCCTGCCCCGGGGCGGCGGGTGGCGCTGGCCGCGGCGGCTCGGGGCTCGGTGTCCTTGTGCGGAAATGACACACGGTCCCGTCACGTCACGCGAGAGCGCAGCGCGCGGACCCTCGCACACAAAGAGCGGGGGGGAGAGGCGGGCACCAGCGGCGGCCGCTCCAGCCGCCCCCGCCGTCCCGGGGCCCCCGCGCCCCCTCGCCGCGCCTCGGTAAGTGCCGCCGCCGCAGCCGGGCGGGAAGAGGGGGGAGCGGGGAGCGAAGAGGGGACGGCGGGAGGCCCGGGGGAGGGGGGTGAGGCGGCCCCTCGCCCCGCCGCGGCCGGGCCCCGCTCCCCGCACGGAGCGCGGCGGGCGGGGGCTCTTTGTTCGCCGCTCGCGACGGCGCCTTGGCGCGCGGCGCCCGGCCGGGCCGCCTCTATCCGCGCCGCGCTGCGGGGAGCGCCGGGCTGGAGGAAGGAGAGCGGGGCGGCCGCTCCGCCGTCGCCTCCGCCCTCACCTCGTCTCCCCCTCCCCTCCCCTCCCCTCCCCCCCGCGCGCACCGGCCACATAGATCCGCCCGGGCAGGGTTCGGACCGGAAGCGCCAACCGCCGCCGCAGCCCGGGCTCGCGGGTCTGACCGCGGAAGCGGCCGCGTCCGCCGCGTGCGGGGTGTGCGGGGCGGCCTCGCCGCAGCCTCCGCCTCGGGGCGGGGCCGCGCCGCTCCCACGTGGCGACCGCCGCCTCCCCGCCGGCACCGCGGCGGCACCCGCGGGGAGCGGAGCGGAGCCCGGCGGGTGGGGGGGGGCCGTCCCCGTGCCCTCGGCGGAGGGTCGGAGCGGAGCGGGCGTGCCGTGCGGGGGCCCGCTGGCGCCGTGCCTTGCTGCGGGTTGGCTCCAGCGGAGCCTTGAGCATCCCGTCCTCCCGCGCCGGGTGGCGAAGGAGGTTTCCGAGCCGTCCTCGGCGCGGGGGTTGTGTTGCCCGTTAAGGGTAAAGCTCCTCTTAAAACCGTCCTTCTCGTGGCTTTTAAACTTGCGGTACGTGCAGTTGTAGTTGCAGCGCGTTCGCGTTGTTGGAAATACTGTGTTTTGACTACCGGGGCATCAGTCATAGATGGTGTTCCAAACCTCCATTTTGGGGTCGCCGGCAGCACCCTGCTGGCGTCACATTGATGGAATAGAGAACATCTGCTTCGAGTACGCTCCCGTGTTCCCCGCGTTTGCGTTTTGCTCGTTGTTTGGATAACAGATGTAAGAGTCCTGTTTCATAGGAGCCTGTAGGGATGCTGCTCCAGCAGGGGGTTGGGCTGCACGATCCCCAGAGGGCCCTTCCCACCTCACAGCCCTGTGATTCTGTGAGATAATAAACACGATCAGTTCAGGGGGCTTTGGGCATCGGAGTTCTTTCTTCAACCTGCTGCTCGTGCGGCTTCCCGTGCTTTGCCAAAATTTGCCTCAGAAGGATGTAGTAATTTATAAGGGAACCTGACTGAACGTATGCAAAGTGCAGCTCAGAGCAAGAAATACAGTCCTTTATCTTTCTTTCTTTCTGCTTTCTGTCTGTGCCGGTGGTTTTAGGTGTAACTTTAAACATGATTAATGCAGATATTTGAGGTAGCGGTGTACTGGCAGCGAGCTGCTGCTATTTGCTTATTCTCCACATCATGCAAATGAGTGTGGTGATGAGGTTTTCAATAACGAGAATACTTAAAGAGGAAATTAAGAAATTAATGAAAATGCCAAAAAGCCTGGAGTAACATACTTGCGTTGCTGTTGTAGTTTGAAAAGGTGTTGAGAAATTTCTGCCTTGCTTAAACTCAAATCGCTGACCTGTTGAACAGAAAGCAAGCACTGAAAAACTTTTGTAGTGGTGTTTCTATGTAATTCTGTTAAACTGAATTTGAGCGGTGTTGGTTTGTTTGTTTTATAAATGGGAAGAATCACATGCGTGCCAAGAATAATTGTAGCATATAGATACTTTCATGTTGAACCCAGTGCTGCAGGCAGGAAGCAGAAGACCTGAATGACGTGGCCAAAGCCAGAGGTCTGTTGGGTTGCTCCAGCAAAAGAGCTGCCCAGCAGCTGCTTGATGAGCAGTGTGCATGAGTGGGAAGCAGCTCCTGGCTCACCTGAGCCAGAGGTGAGGCTTCCAAAGCCCTTGTCCTTTCAGAGAGCTAGTCTGACCTCATCCTTCTGAAACATTACGAAGGACAGTGTTCGCTGTCATCGGGTAGTTAGAGGCACGCTGAGCTGGATGGAACTGCATCCGGCCAGCTGCTTCCTAGCTCGTGGACTCCTCCGAGGGAGGATCAGAACAGCCCTGGTTGGAAGGGACCTCAGAAGTTCAGCAGGCCCAGCCTTCCTTGGAGAAGGGAGCCTAGGGGAGATGATCCAGCACTGTCTACCTGTCTTGAAAAGCCCCAGTGATGGGGACTCTACCACGGCCCTTGGGAGCTTGTTCCAGAGGTCAGTTGTTCTCACTGTAAAACATTTCTTCCTTACATCAAAGTGAAACCTCTCCTGGTACAGCTCGTATCTGTTGCCCCTCATCCTCTCGGTGTGGCTCCTTGTGAAGGGAGGTCTTCTGTCTTCTTTGTGGCCACCTTTTAAGTGCTGGGATGCCCCGATGAGCCTTTTGTTCCCCAGCTCGAAAGGGCCTAAAACTCCTTCAGCCTTTCCTCCTGCAGCAGCTTCTCCAGCCCCTTGAAAACCTTTGTGGTACTCCTTTGGACTCTGCATTCTGTCCGTGTCTCTTTTGTGTGTGAGAGTTTTTGCATTGCTTTATCCAATGCTTTGTGTGAAGTACAGGCCCAGAGACAGGGAACAGGACCTCAGACCCTTTGTTGTCTGAGAAGTCCCTTAACTAATAAACTGTCCTGGTTTGGCTTTGGATAAACCACACTGTCCTTTTGTAGCATTGACTTGATCAAGTGCTGTTGCAGTGAGGCCAACAGCTGTTTCTCTGTGAAATAACAGCAGTTCTGTGTACTCATCTTGTAAAATGTAGCCAACGTTACCTCCTTACCATATCTTTAAATATGCTTTTAAACACATTCTTAATGTGACTGGCAAACACTGTGTCCTGTCTTCTGACCAAAATGTAAATAACAGTTCACCTCTTCGGAGGTAAACAAAACTCAAGTAGTTCCCATTAAAGCCTGTGACTTCTATGCATGAAGCAATGTACCACCGTGAGGCATTAGAAGGAATGAACATCTCATAATACACAGTGTCTAAAAAAATGGTGTGATGTTATTGGTAACGTATCAGTAATGATGACTTGGAGACAAACCTCCAACCTACATGGAGGTATTAAAATATTTAGTAGGATTGTGTGCAGTTGAGAAGCAGCATCTACACACTGGCCATGCAATGAAGAACTGAACAGCACAGTGTTTTGCAAACAATTGAATTAGTGAACAACTAACTTCTATAAAACTGGAAACAGTAATTATTATATTAGTTAAGATAATCATTTTAATTTATAATCATAATTTTTCTGTGTTATAAAATCAGAATTACATGCCGTATCTGTGCACTTTTGTACTGTCTTCCATGGTTTTTATGCTTTTTTATTTTTCCTGGTTGGAAGGGCTTTGATTGTGTGTGGGTGTTTAATGAGTAATAAGTTGTTTTTTAGTTATAAATGATTGAATGGCAGCATTTTTTATTTTTTTAAGTCAGAACTTAAAGGTGATCAGTCTGGCTTTCTTTAAGAGTGATTGCGAAGGCGGAGAATTGGCTTGGTCTTCTCTTACCAGCAAGGTCTTTTCTCTTTGCGTTGTGGTTTTTGTAAGGGTTGTGAACATAAGACAGAAAAAAAAAAAATACTCTGAGGCCAATGAATTAGTAATTGTTAGGTATAAATAGGAGGAGGTTAGGCTTATGTTATATTGTGTTCGTAAGGTCTTTTCTACCTATGTGCTCTTAATGCTGAAGGCTTTTGTGCAAAGGCACAAGTTTTGCACGTGGATGATGTTTTTAGCCCTATTTGCAACAGCAGCTTCAGGGCAGTAGTTACCTGTAAAAGGACAGACAAGCATTAACTTTCCAAAATGTTTTTTTTGTTTTGTTTTGTTTTTTTTAAGTCATTATTCCATTATCTCAAACTTGCAGCTTTGAGCTACGTGTTGAGTTTCTCTGTTAGCAATGGGTATTGGCCCGTCAGCCTCTCCTCCATTCCTGGGCAGGTGATGGAGCAGCTTGTCCTGGATGTCATCTCCAAGAGATGAAGGCTATTAGGAATAGTCAGCATGGGCTCCCAAAGAGGAAATGATGCTTGACCAATCAGGTAGCCCTCTATGATAGAGGGGATACTCGGGATAGATGAGCGGACGGTGAGGTGGATTGAGAACTGGCTGACTGGCTGAGCTCAGAGGGTTGTGATCAGCAATGCAAAATCTGTTTAGAGACATGTAGCTTGTGGTGTTCTCCAGAGGCCAGTACCGGATCAAGTATTGTGTGATGTCCTCATCAGTGATCTGGATGAAGGGATGGAGTCCACTTTCAGCAAGTTTGCTGATGATACGAAGCTGCGAGAGGTGGCTGACACACTTGCTGCCATTCAGCAAGACCTAGACAGGCTGAAGAGATAGGCAGAGAGGAACCTGATGAAGTTTGACAAGGGCAAACGTGGAGTCCTACAAATGGAGAAGACCAGCTGCATGCGTCTGTACAGATTAGAGGCTGACCTGCTGGAGTCAGCTCTGCAGAGAAGGACCTGGGTGTCCTGGTGGATAACACATTGGCCATGAGCCACTAGTGTGTCCTGGTGGCCAGGAAGGCCAATGGGATCCTGGAGGTCAAGGGAGGTGATTCTCCCCCTCTACTCTGCCATGGTGAGGCTACATCTGGAGTAGTGTGTACAGGAGCCCAAGAAAGATAGGGAACAGGGAGAGAGTCCAATAAAAGGCTACAAAGATGATGAGGGTCCTGGAGCATCTCCCTTGTGAGGAAAGGCTGAGAGACATGGGACTGGTCAGCCTGGAGAAGACTGAGAGGGTATTTTACCAGTGGTTATAAATATCTAAAAGAAGGGTTTCAAATGGATGGGGTCAGGCTCCTTTCAGTGATGCCAAGTGACCAGGGGTAGTGGACACAAACTAGAATAGAGGAAGTTCCATATGAACATATGGAAAAACTTTGAGAGTGATGGAGCACTGGAATAGGCTGCCCAGAGAGATCTTCTCTGGGAGATATTAAAAACTTGTCTGGACACTTTTCTCTGCAAGCTACTGTAGGTTGCAGCTATAGCAGGGGGTTGGCCTGGGTGATCGCCAGTGGTCCCTTCCAGCTCCTATGATTCTGTAATTCTGTGTTATCAGTTGGATGCTACTAAATGGAGTCATGTGTCTAAGTGATGTGAGTGGAATTAGATAAAGTTCTTTTCCTTTATCGAATTGTCCCTTTCCCCTGGCTAATCTGATGAGGACAGGGTCTGTGGGAGGGAGATCTGGCCGATAGTGGCAGCCAAGGCGTGCTGGAACCCTGGGACACCACCTTCTTTGCTTACTTCCTCGTGCCCAAGCTTGCCTTCCAGCCTGCCTTGCCGCGTGTCCATCACTGGGTGATGAGGCCAGTTGTCTGCGATCTGGGGACCTGAGTCTTGTCTCCAGCGTGAAATCAATAGCAGGAAAATAAAAAAAATCTCCCAAATACCGTTGTACCACTGTTAAGTGAAATGCCTTGTGCTCATTTGTGGCTGTTCTCTATGAGAGTGAAGTACCAAAGTCTTCCTATTGAATCTGAGCAGAGTAATTCCTCATGCAAGGCTTTTAGGGTTTTGTGTATATGCTTCACCAGAAACTTGATGTCTAGAAGCTGTAAGGAGGAGAAAAAAATTAGGTTGGACGTCAGGGGGAAGCTCTTTACTACGAGAGCGGTGAGGCACTGGAACAGGCTGCTCAGAGAGACTACGGATGCCCCATTCCGGAGGTGTTCAAGGCCAGGTTGGATGGAGCCCTGGGCAGCCTGGTCTAGTATTAAAAGGGGAGGCTGTTGGCTTTGCTTGTGGCAGGGGAGTTGGAGCTTCATGATCCTTGAGATCCCTTCTAATGCGGGCCACTGTGTGATTCTGATAGCTGAGTGGGGTTTCTGGATCTTGGTGCAAGTCTCAAGATTGCATATAAAATGTTTAGATTAATGTCTAGAGTTTCAGTGTAATGCATGTTTATTTGTCTGAAGTAGCTTGAACTTGCAGCAAGAGGGCATGATGCTGCGTATTGAATCAGTTCTCTGCAAATAAGCTCATCATATATTAGGATGAAATGAATAGTTTTGTCTTCATCAGATTGCAGATTGAGATGTTCTTGTTCACGTTTCTTGGAAAAACAAAGCTGTCACCACCTTAAAAAGACTCCTCTAAGGTTCATCTTTTTAACTGTTTCAAAAGTCTAGAGGACTGAGCTGAAAGGAGTGCTTAAGTCTTCCAAGGTGAGGGCTGAAATTGTACAGGTTCATGACACCTAGTTGTGCTTGGTACAAGCATCTCTGCAGCTATATATAAAAGCTATCAAAACAGTTTAGATAGGAAAGATTTTCTTTCACAGTAACTTCTTGCACTTGTTACATCCCATGTTCCTCTTTTCTTCTCCAGCCTTTTTATTTGCATAGTCTGGACCAGAATGATGCCCTTTGTACTGAAGAAATAATTGTTATTCCCATACAGTGTTTGCAAACAGCACCCAGCCAGACTGATGCTCGCCATGCCTGGGCAGGCACACGTACCTGCACATGGACCTGCCCCATACGGCCTCCTGGCCGATAGCAGCAGTGCTGCTTTACTTACTGTCTTCACAGCCCTTGCTCACGGGTCAGCTGCAACCTACATTTGAAGTGAGGTGGTGGTGTGGAAGAGTTTTGTGTAGTAGTTGAACCGTGTCAGTGACGTGTTGGTGTCAGAGAGAGATTTCTGCTCCTCCTTCCCATTCAGAGCCGACGTGTGAGCCAGGCCTGGTTGCTTGCCTTACCCATCGCCTCTCTGGATTGAGAAGAAAAGCAACCCATCAAAAAAAAAAAAAAAGTGAATTGTTTTATGTTAGCTGATCAAGCTGAAGAAGCTCAGCGGAGGATGAGGTGAGCAGCCATGCCTGACGGGAAGCAGGTGGGGCTGTTTGGCAGGAAATTACAGGGGCAGCTGACTCCTCACTCTCAATAGAAGCTGTCTGTGGTTAATTTTCTCGTAATGCCCACGTTCTTACAAATATCATAACAGAGGAAACCAGATAAGGAGAGAGAGATTAGTAGGACTCCCAAGAAGGAACAGTTTGGAGCTCATGCTTTGTTTGATACCCGAGAGCTCAAACAGAAGTCTAGTCATTGAGTCTGATGTTCTTTTTACTATCTGCTTTTAATTGTATTCTGGCAATTTTCAGATCAAAAGGTAATTTAAAACTAAGTTACAGCACTATGTTTCAAACACGTGGGACAAAATGTTCTGACTCAACATTATTTGACCCAAACTGGGGATCGCTTGGCCTGCTTTATGTTTGGAAAGTTAACTGTTAACCAGGGTGTGCGCTTTGATTCAGTTTTTACTTCTTATCCAGTCTTAAATAGTGATGATTCAGATTCTTATTTATCTTTTCATCCAATTTGCTAGTATTTTCCTAGAGAAGTTCTCCTAACATGGTCTCCTGTTTGAATAGCAGTAATAGTCACAGTTACAAGAAGAAAATCATTCTGTATATCCTCTCCTCAATACGTCACATCATTCCTCCCAGCACTGCCTTTACATCCTTTTGTCCTGGCTCTGTTTACCAGCACACCAGCTGTTAGTGCTCTGCGTAACAGAACGGTCCAGGATTGGGCTGAGAACCTTCAGCACTTTGTTTTCCCTTACAGAATGCTCTGCCGCACTGCTATCAGTGTGTTTGCTTGCTCTCACCTCTGGCCCTGACAAAAAAATTGTGTGTCACAGCCCTTCAGCACGTTCACGTTTTGGTTTTGTACCGTGTCCCTTAAAGCGAAGCCCATTGCAGTGAACTAACATAGAAGAAAGGTCTGGAAACTGAATGTCAGCGTATCTGGGACACTGGGGCAAATACAGATGCTTAGTATGGCGTGCTCTTCTTCGAGTCCCACATAGCTTACTGATGAAGTACAGTAATATTAAGTATGCTATTTTAGGATTTTTCATAGGGAAGTGCAGTGGCTGTCTAATTTCACAGACGCTGTTGAGTTATTAAGACTGGGTATTAATCCTCACTAGCTCTTACCAGGTGGTTTAGCAGGTGGTGTGGGTCACGTGCATTTCGTGCTGTTTTGTCTCTGCAGTTTGCTGAAGTGTAAGCACAGTGATTTTAGTACCTCTTTAGTACCAATTTTAGTTAAGCTGGTGTGAGTTGTATGTGGATCAACTCAAACACAAGTTCTGAAATTATGGTAAGAGCAGCAGCTAGCTAAAGGGTTTACGGAGTAGCTCTCTGTGTAACTGAGGCGTGTGTTTTTCTGGTGATGAGATGAAGTCATTCTCTTCTTAAGGATGCTTTCTGCAGGGCTGCATACAAGGGCCATGCTGAGGACGAGTGTGTCAGAAGATGCTATGCTTAAGAAGTTGCCTAGGGTGAGCAGATTGTAACTCCACACATCTTTTGTTTGGATGTGTGTGTGCCACCCTTTGCTTTACAATCGTACGAAACCTTACTCTGAGTGTGATCCCATGCTTACCATTAACAGCCATCAGTTGGTGACAGAAATGCCTAGTGGTGCAATATTCAAGTGTTTGCACAATTTTTTTTTAACAATATTGTGAGATTATTTAAGAAAAAAAAAGTGTCAGTGCTTTGAAAGTAAGGTGAAGATTATTTTTTGTTCTAAAGCAGATTCTGACCCTCCTCACTCCAGTTTCTTTTTAGATTTCTTTATAATTCCCTCTCGTGGGCTGTACGTAAGCTTTTGATGGGCTGTTTGCTTTATTCACTTGCTCCCTCAGTTAAGGGATATGTGGGAAAGGTTGAAAGACAGCCGTATTAAAAAGGAATCTGACTGCAGAAAATGTAAAGTAATTATGATCTGGGGCCAGTTAAACATGAGGCTACAGTAGGTGATCATGAGAGATGTGTGACAGCTCTTCAGTCACTGGTTTACAAGTCAGGGGTGTCAGGTTGCAGCTGTGTGCCTCCTAAGGGCAGTGAGATCTGATTAGGTTGTTTGCTTTGTAGATCTGCAAAGGCTTTAGAGTATCTTTCAGGAACACATCCACAGACTGATGCTTATCCCAACTGATTTGCCAAATTAGTTCCTAAGGAGACAAATACAGCTGAGTCTTCTGTAGGATCTTTAAGGTCCCTGCCTACCCAAGCCATCCTATGGTATGGGAAATAATGCTGAAATTATGCTGAGTTATTATGGATTATTTGTTTATCCTTACAGAGAAACCCGGAAACATTCTTACGTTATCAGAGGCTATTGTTTTACAGTAGGGAGAAAAGTTATAGGTTATTGCAGGTCTGCAGATTCTCTATTCCACTTTATGCAATCTGTAACAAGAGATCAGGGATTTTTAATTGAAAACTTACTCCAACATACGTGTGTTCTGCTTTATGGTGAGTTTCCATTCTGTGACTCAGGGTCACCCACAAGAACAACAGCATGAAAGTGTTTGAACGTGTTAAGATGTGGCAACTTAGTACAGGCTGAGAACTTAATGCAGTTAACTTTCATTTCTGTACTGACAAGATACTTTATAAATACCAGTAAAGTAACTTCCACTTTTCTTTGTACCAGAAAAAACTCACGTCGTTTTCAATACGTTCCTACTATCATATGTTGTCCACAGTACTGGTTGTGTGTTTACAGGTCTGTAGATTGTCGTGAAATTTATTGAAAATAGCTAGTGACTCCAAAAGTAGAGATTGGAAATTATCCGTGGGTTGTTAATGCCCACTGGCGGTAGAGTAAAAGTAATTACAAAAACACATGTAGGTGTGTCTTGTTTCCAGAAGATGCTGATATCTGTGTTTTTGTTTTGTTCCTTAGTGAGATAGAAGATGAATTCAGCTGAAATCACTGATGACGATGAAGGTAAAAAAAATAATCATACGTTGTGTAATTTCTGATCAGGCAAAAATACTGAAATGAAGCTTTATAATCTGATAAAGAACGTGCTTGGATCAGGACAAACTACATTAACAGTTTCTGAAAAGCTATCTAAAATGCACCATTGTCTTTGTTATTCATTGTATTTTCTGCTCTGCATCCTTCCTTCCCCTCCAGAAAAATCTTCCTACTGTAACTTTGTTTATGCTTTAGACTCTTCTTCGGGGAAGAAACTGTCATTTACTGGATGACTGTATGGTTCCTAGCATAATAAAACCTTGACTTTGGGGTGGCCTCAGCATACACTTATTGTGCAAGTCATTTAAAAAAAAAAAAAAAAAAAGAATTATGATGTTCTTCAAAACACATTTTCCTAAAAAGAAACAAAACACAAAAGATTGTATTAAGGCTGTCATGGTTTTCTGGAGAGAGTGCTTTATCTTTCTAAACCTTCTCTTTTTCCAGTAAAAATTCCTAAAAAAAATATTGTGAAAGTAGAAACAGAAAATGAAGATGAAGCTCTAGACTGCTCGGTAACATCCAGATCTTCTGAGAAACACTCAGTGGATGGCGCAGTTACTTGCCTACAGGATTCCAACAAACGGAAACAGACCTCACTTGGTTGTGATGGTTCAGGGAGCCAGCAAGATGTCTTACCCAGTGTGAAGAAAAGACGCTTTACACAAGAGGTGACTTCTCTATACATGACTGTGTGATTTTTCTGTTCATATTTTATAGGCTAAATTCAGTGCTGTTATAAGCAAAAATGCAAGTCATTTAACGAGATTTGCATTAGTAGTGAGTTGGAGTCAAATGTGGCTTCTCTTGACCCAGTTTGCACACAAAATTTGTCTGGGCATTTCTTTAACTTGGGAGCAATTGTATCAATGACGTACACTTATAGGTTAATTCATTCATTTGAAGTATACTTTTTTTGTTTTTCAGAGAACGTAGGAGCAGGTAGGGATTTGGCATAACTCGGTATGACTGATTACAGCCTCTCTCACATCACACGGTCCTTCAGCTGGATCCTCAGTGGCAGTAGCACCAGGGCTGTAATTCTCTTCCTTCCATGACACAAATTTTGATGTCAGTGTGACATGTATAAATTTGCATATTACTCAAAAAATAAAAATGCAGGGATGCAGAACCCTTCAGCACACCTGGAATGGCGTGTATTGCAACTTCTGCAGCATCCCAGTTGTGGCAATCCATACACTTGTCCAGCCAGTGAAGGAGGTTCCAGATCTCTTCAGTTATCCCCTGCTAGTGTTTCACCTCCCTAACAACCAGAGATGTTTTCATTAATCTTTGCTGAAACTGCACAGGTTTCTCTTTGCCCTTGTTCTTTGCAGTGGGGAGAGCGGTGACCTTCTTCTGATCTTGGGAAAGTTGTTGTAGAGCCATCCGTGCTTGGCCCTTCTTTTCCTAGTAGTGAAATTCTATTTCCTCAGCTCCTCTCCGGGAGTCACCTTATATTTTTGTTGCTCTCTTTGAGATTCCCACAAGAGTCATGTTCAGTGTTGGATTGTCACATCTCTCCTAACGCCCTCCAGAGCACTATAATGACCTCCTGTTTTTCACACTCAGCACTTCTTTAAAATAACCTAGATTCAAATTCAACCTCTTTCGAATAACTTCAGTCCTGGGGTTATATTTAGTTTATGACCTACTCTAATGCACATATCCTTTTCTGCTGTTCTGCCGCTTAGCCAGTTATCCCGAGTTGCATTTGTGCATTTCATTTCTCCTTTCTAGCTGTGGCTCTTCATATTTGTTTTTCTTGCCTGTCATCTCTCTGACTTCTCAGGGCTCTGTTTTTTCTCCCGAGTGCCTGTGGTAGGTAGGTTTTAATCTTACAACACTGTTTCTGTTCTTTTTTTTCCCCTTTCTCTTCTACTTTTTACAATTATTTTGCTTACATTCAGAATCTTAAAGGAACTACTTTCTGGTCTCTGAACTGTGCTTTCTTTGTGTTTTGCTGGTTGCTTTTAATACATTTAAAAAAATTATTTGAAATGAATTAACCTTGAATTTATTATGTCAGAAAGTGACCCAGTTACAGTGATGAAAACTCGCTCTCAGCTGACCCCAGTGAATCAGCATGTTTAGTTAAATAACCAACCAAAACCAGTCCTCAATCCTAACAGCATTTTTAAAGCGTACTGCTTTTCTAGTACAAATATTTTGTTTTAGTTCATGACTTCATTAACTATTTCTGCTTAAGCAGAGGACAAAATATTTTTGAGAGTGTTGTGTTTGTGTTACATTTCACACAGGCATCTGTCTATAATCTAATTAGAGCTGTACTTTTTCTATCACGTAATTGTACTCTTGGGCTGGTGTTTATATTATTCAGCAACTTCCTGTCAGAAGACATTTCACTTCAAAAAAAAAAAAAAAATTCTGATGTAAACCAGAAATCAAAGTTTTCCTGCATTCCTTAAAAATAATTTTAGAGAAATCTCATGTAGGAGAATGTAAATATTAAGAATTTCCATGCAAGACATTTCCAAGCTCAAGTATTTGTTAGAATTGTTTTCTGTGTTTCTTGCTTAGACGTATTTATTCTTCATTATTCATATGCTAGAATGTTCTGTATGGTTCTTTATTCTTATGGGCATTGAGATTTTTGTGTATAAATCATGGTAAAGCTCATAAATTACCTGGACTTTAACAATGAGGAGAGCAATAACTAAACTTTTAAAACTTGGGTGAGGACGCTGAGGGATAATGTGGAAGATTATTTCAGTCAGTTGTGTTGGTCAGTGTTTACCAGAACGCTGCATTTTGGATGTCTTCAAAGAGTGTATAGAGCCCAACAATTTGCTATGCAAACGTAATATAAAAAGCAGCACTAGATTAGGTATATTTAATCTTACAAAAAATTTCCTTCACTTGTGTTATTGATAGTACATTAAAATTGTTCAGAGTAGCAACTTCTGAAATACGCTAACTGCCACTAAAGATTTTTCTGTAAAAATTACAGAAAAATAGTTTAAAATATATTGAATACTAACTTAATTGGAGAATGTACCCAGAGCCCTATGTTTATGCTGTGGATAGTGCCATTCTCAGCTGGAACCTGCATAAAGGCAGGAAAGCAAAGCAAAAAGGAAAGATGACAAGTAAGCTTCTGACATGGAGTGTGCTGTGGCCCCAGCTTGTTGTCTTCTGTTAGTTGAATGCCGAGTGTATTTCTCTACAAGGCAGATGCCCAGATCCCTCTGGCAGCGCTGAGCTGTTGGTGGCAGGGCCCAGCCCTGCTCCTGCACGAGCACTGCCTTCCCCCAGCACACTGCATCCAGGCCTGAGGGTGCAATAAGATACTGAAGGCGGTGAGTCTGAGTCTGTGCTGCTGGATACACATCCAAATCATGCTTTGTGCTGGCACTGTGCATGAGGTGTGCACTGATCGGAGGAACCCTCGCCTTGCCAAGTTTTATTGTATAATTAAACAGGGAAAAAACGGCAGGAGCTCTTGAGGAGAACTAGCAGACTGTTGGTGACCTTGGCAAGCTATTTAGTAAAGAAGGAGCTGAATGAATCATACTCTGTATGTGAGGGAGTATTTGGAATGCTCTCTGTGAACGGGGATGTTATCCAAAAGGCTAGCTACTTAGGTAGCAGATTTCACTTTATTTGAAAAAAAAAAATTTCTACATTCACATCCAGGCTGGATGTGGCTCTGGGCAGGCTGGGCTAGTGGCTGGCTACTCTGCCCGTGGCAAGGGGGGGTTGAAGCTAGATAATCTTTGTGGTCCTTTTCAACACAGGCCATTCTATGATCCTGTGATTCTCCAGAATTGCAGCTTTGTTTTCTCCTTTGATCGGAAATGGTAAAAAGAAGGGTTTTTTTGTTTGTTTGTTTTGTTTTTGTTTTTTGTTTTTGTTTTTTTTAGCTCAGACCAGGGTCTCACTGGGGAGCAGAGCTACCCATGGGTCCCTGTTGTCTGGGAGGATTGCCATGACCTGCTTCCAGGTAATGTCTGCTTGGGAAGCTAAACTATCAGCTGGAAGTGCCTCAGTTCCTCCACTGACAAGTACAGGGCATCTGTGCCAACCACAGCCCCACCGCAGGAGCTGGTGATGAGCTGGGAGCAGTTTGGGTGGCACTCTGTCTGCAGATCAGCCTCTGGTGCTTCAGTGTGTTCTAAGTCATGGAGATGCTGATGTAGGTGGGGTGTGTCACACCACATGCTGGTGGTGGTCTGCAGCTCTGGCTTCCTGCTACAGCACAGCAAGTGGGCTCACAGATGGGTGGGATTGGAGGTACAGTCTTCTGAATGGAACCTGAAAGTCAGCTGTCCTAAGCACCACTGCTGCTATGGATTCCTTGAACTTTTACATTGTGCTTTCATTTATCATCCGTCCATCCACACAGCCCTGAATTGTATGCACAGGTTTTCATGTGTAGGGCTGCGTGATGTGAATGAGAGCAGAAACAACTCCAATTTCATTGAGTCTGCTGGTTCCTAAACCTGGAGTAGAAAACAGCTTGTTCTGCTTAAGCGTGCACTGACTGCTTTAGAAATGGAAAAGTAATTAGATTCAGTTTGCCACTAAAGTAGGCAAATGCCAAGTAGGAGGACACCTAGGGACCAGATTAATTTAATGACTGTTACTGTTCTGCTTTTCAGAAAGGAACCTTAACTCTAGCTCCTCGTTGTAGAATGTGCTGGAGTCTTTGCTAGCTTTTCAAATTGCTTATGGTTCTCAGCTCAGACCTGAAGTCTGCATTCCATCTGTTATAATCCTTGAATGCAAATTCTGTATTTTTTTTAAATCAAATTGATCTATTGTGGAACAAGCCATGCCAAAATGTTTCAGTACAGTCTTTTCTAAAATCTGTGAGTGTTTTCTCACGTTTGGATTCTGTATGTTGCATTTTGATTCTGTTGTATCTACTTAACTTTATAAGGATTATCTGTGACATCCATGTGTTTGGGGGGGGGAAGTCAACCAAAAAAAAACCCAAACCAGAACAATCCTCAAGCCCTATTTAGTTACTATGGGTAGATGAAAATGTGAAAATGTTTGCTTCAGATTTCAAGCAAGGAAGAAGAGATAGAGATCATCAAGAGCAGGAATTTCTTGAGAGTTCATTGCTGTATTTTGTACAGATTATTTAGAAAACTGGAAATTCAGCTTCTCTGCCATTCAGAAATAAAATTGCCTTTTAAAAATTGTGATGTCAAGATAATTTTTGCATAAAGAAAAAAGTTTTTATTATTTCATTAAAGAATGTTTAATGTTTTACTCATTTTACTCAAAAAAATAAAGTGAAACAACTGTATAATGAAAGTTTTAGTTATAGCCTTCATGGCTTTTTCGAAAGCTAACATAAGGAGAGCACTAGGAATGTTAAATGCAGGTGGTGGAAGCAGTGGCAAGGTCACAGGACGAAGAGTCAGAAAATCTAGGTTCTATTCTTGGCTCTCCTGCTGACTTGTTGCCACCCGAGTTCTCTGCAGCTCGAGATCCTCATACACATAAGCATAATGATACTTAATTTGGGAGAGTATTTAGAACTCGGTGGGAGAAGAGTGCTGAGAATTATAATTTAATTTCTAGCCTGTGGTGAAAGCCATGAGCCAAGACAAAATAATAATAATAACTAAAAAAAAACCCAAAACAATACTTTACTGTATTTTTTGTTGTTTTATTTTACTAATGAATTTATTAATTTGATGTATGTAACACAACTGAATCTTCTAGAGACAGTTTGACCTTGCACTTTTATGTAACAATGCCTGTTTAAGGGGGAAGCATCTATAACTGATATTTTTAAAGCAGTCTTACTAATACAGTATTTATTCATTCAAAGGGCTCCAATTCAAACATGAAGAACAGAGATACTGGCTCACCCACTCAGGTAAACGCAGAGCAGCCAAGCAAGAACAAGAATCCTAATATAACGTGGCTCTGCGAGGAAGAACCCTTCAGCGACATAACCACTTCATCTTACAAGAAACCCCTGTATGGCATCTCACACAAAATTACAGAGAAGAAGAATGCACCAGGAGCAGAGCAGTTTGCCTCTTATGACTTGTATGAAAAAATCAGCCCCAGCAGTCCCTCGCATCTTCGGACTTTGAATGACCAGCGCAAAAGGGACTCTGCTGCAGCCCTCGCTGCAGCAGCTGTTGCAGTCGAGTCTGACCCAAATATATATTCTTTGATACAGAAAATGTTCTTCACACTTAACACTCTCAGTTCCAATATGACCCAGCTTCACAATAAGGTTGACCTTCTGTCTCTGGAGGTGAGCAGAATTAAAAAGCAAGTCAGTCCAGTGGAGTGTGTGGCAGATTTCAAGCCTCCCCCTGAGTACACGCTGACTTCTGCTGAGCTCAAACAACTCATGGATCAAAGCACGTCAGGTGGAGACCTTGCCTGTCGCTTACTGGTACAGCTCTTCCCAGAGCTCTTCAGCGACGACGAGTTCAACAGGAACTGCAGTGCGTGTGGCTTTCCTAACAAGAGGAAGTTGGAGTCTCTCCATCTGCAGCTTATCCGTAGCTATGTGGAAGTCTGTTATCCTTCTGTGAAGAGTACAGCTGTGTGGCAGGTGGAATGTTTGCCTCAACTGAATGATTTTTTCAATAGATTTTGGGCTCAAAGGGAATTGGAAAATAACCCACAGAATGTGCAGTCCTCCAGTTTTTATGAGACTGAACAGGTGGATTCCTCTCATTTTCTTGAGGATAAAGAGCAAGAAGAAGCTTTGTCCTTGGACAGGAGTAATGCCATTGCCTCAGACTACATTCTAGATGCTCAGGATCTCAATGAATTTTTAGACGAAGCTTCTTCTCCAGGGGAATTTTGTGTTTTTTTGTTACATAGACTGTTTCCAGAACTCTTTGACCACAGAAAATTAGCTGAAAGGTACAGCTGCTATGGGGACTCTGGGAAGCAACTGCTGGATCCTCATCGTCTTCAGATAATCCGTAGGTACACTGAAATTTACTTTCCAGATGTACAAGAAGAGGAAGCTTGGTTGCAGCAATGCGTTCAGCGAATAAATGAAGAACTTGAAAATGTATATATGGATGGAAGTGAATGTGATCAGCTGAGAGATGACTGTTACGACTCTTCTAGTTTACCAGATGATGTATCAATCATAAAAGTGGAAGACAGTTTTGAATATGAAAAACCAGGTAGACGCTCAAAAAAAATATGGCTTGTGCCCATTGACTTTGACAAACTTGACTTTCCCCCTCCTGATTTTGATGTCCCTGTTCCCGATTACCTATTGAACAAAGAACAAATTAAAAACATATATGAAAGCAGTCTTTCCATAGGCAACTTTGCCTCTAGGCTGCTTGTTCTCTTGTTTCCTGAGCTGTTTACTCATGAAAACTTACGGAAGCAATACAACTGTAGTGGGTCTTTGGGCAAGAAGCAGCTCGATCCCACTAGAATTAAATTAATTCGGCATTACGTGCAGATACTGTACCCAAGGGCAAAGAATGACAGAGTGTGGATGTTGGAGTTTGTTGGGAAGCTGGATGAGAGGTGTCGGCGAAGGGACACAGAGCAACGGCGCTCATACCAGCAGCAGCGGAAGGTCCACATGCCAGGGCCCGAGAGGAGGGAGTTCCTCAGCTATGCAATAAACCCCGAAAGGTTTCGAGAGGAGTTTGAAGGGCCACCACTGCCACCCGAAAGGAGCAGCAAGGATTTTTGCAAGATACCACTTGATGAACTCGTTATTCCTAACCCAGACTTCCCTGTGCCTTCTCCGTATTTGTTGACTGATAAGGAGGTAAGAGAGATCGTACAGCAGAGCCTTTCTGTTGGAAACTTCGCCGCCAGGCTTCTCGTAAGACTCTTCCCAGAACTCTTTACTCCTGAAAATCTCAGACTGCAATACAACCATTCAGGTGCTTGTAACAAAAAACAGCTGGACCCTATCAGGCTGAGACTGATCCGCCATTACGTGGAAGCGGTTTACCCCGTGGAGAAGATGGAAGAAGTATGGCATTATGAATGTATACCGAGCATTGATGAAAGATGCCGGCGTCCTAACAGAAAAAAGTGTGACATACTGAAGAAAGCAAAGAAAGCAAAGAAGTGACGGGCTCTTTGAATTCTGAAGACTTTGACCACTAAATTATTGTCAGGACTGTGCTTTCATTTAGACTAAAGGGCCTGTCAGGCTGGGGCTGCTCAGCATCCGGGAGAACTAGGCACTAAGTTTGTTGCATTTTAACGTGTGTGTTGCATCTATGTGGGCACTGCAGCAGTGGGAAGTGGCTTACTAGGTTTGTACATGGGTAAAGATCCTAAGTCATTGGTGACAGAGCTCTTAATTGACTCATGAAGAACATGGCTTTCACTGGCGCAAGGACATGTATTGAAACTACTATGCCATTCCCCATTTCTGCTTCCTCCTTTTTTAACACTTTTTAATAATAAAGATTTTTTTTTAAAATGTGGTGCTCGTCAGGGGCAGTATTTCCTTTCACCCTTATACACAATCGTGTTAGTTCATTTGGAGTTTGAAATTTAAACTTCATTGAAACCTACAAAACTAATGCTTTTTGGAAGTGCCATATTCACTGAAATCACTGCAGTGTCTGACTTTGCCTCTACAGTAATCACAGCTTTAATGTGTTTTGTTCTTACTGATACTGAGATACTGAAAATAGTAATGCCATGTCCAAGAATGGGTCAGAGTGATGTGATTTCCATTTTTGACTGTTACCCATGTTTTGGTTCTAAAAATTCTAAGAATTGAAGTATTGAAGAGTTGAGACGTGAGCATAGACACGGTGTGAATGTTTCTTTACGTTGGCACCCCAACCTTTATCGTGCCCCTGTGAGTTTTATTTTTTGCTCGGTGCCACGGTTGGCATGACTGAGGGTAGCTTGTGAGAGCAGAGTCAGCAGCACAGACCCAAGCCCGCATCTGTGGAATGTATTGCCATTGCCTGCCTGCCTGCTTGCCTCTCTGTGAAAACAACAGTAACTAGATAAGCAACAAGGACTTTAAAAACTTTTAGATCTTACTGTATCAAAATGATGATTCCAAAGGTTTCCAGTATTACGATCAAATTGCATAAATAAAAGGTACCCGCAAAGATTAGTTTTGGGATGGAATGAAGTGCTACAGGGTCCCCACGAATGAGCTGTGGTAATGTAACTCATTCTTTGTATCAGCGTGGCACCATCTGGATTTTTCAGATGTAGGGATATTGAGCTCGCTCACTTAGCCAAATTGATTTAGTGTAATTAGTAGCTATTTGGAGACATAATTGTGTATGTATAACTTAGATTCATATGGTCAAGTTTGCATCAATAATATGTTCGTACATAACGTAGGCCACCCAAAACCCACTGTGACTCTGCTATATGATTTATCACTGGAGAGCACAGCTTTAAAATAGCTTTCTTCTTTTTTAATGGCGATGTAAATGATGAGAGAGTGTCAGATATGTATTTTTGAGTCAGTGGAGTCAGCGACTGCGTACTGACCATCACTGGAACGCCTCAGAGCAATTGTTGATCTTCTCTGTGGTCCTTTTTAATTGTTCCTAAATGGGTCATAGTATCGAATTTGAAGTCTGTTCCAGTGTAATTTTCTATTTTAGCATTTGTAAGAAAATACAAAATACTTGATATTTTTACTTCAGATTTTTAGATTTTATTGTTCTTAGAGTCATATTGATCTCTCCCTTTAAAAAGCAAAATAACATTTTTTTCCTAATGGTGAGTACTAGCAAAAGGATAGTGTGTTAAACCAGGAGTAAATCATAACAGATCTGCATTTGCTCATTTTCCCCATGTGCTAGCAACATTCTCAAAAGAATGTATGAAGAAAGTCATGAATGTATTAAACAATACACTGATACTGTTTGTATCCATCTAAATGTTTCCCACTGGTTTAAATAATAACAGACCATGCACAAGATGGATATCGGAGCTAATATGGCTAAAATAAAAAGAAATCGTTTTACCAAAGATAAAGAACTGATACCACAATGTCTGCATCTTATCTTTCATTTCAGTGCATAAATTTAGCAAATTGAATGTGCCAGAAACTGAGACCTTCTAATGTAATTGTATGCTACCGAGCGCCTCTGTGAAGTCTTTTACATGCCATTTGTATGGGAGATGTGAAGTCACAGAAAGTATCAACAACCTGTTGTGAATGCCCCACCAGATGGCAAGAAATGCAAAGTCTGGCTTTCCTTTATAATTATTTTTTCTTATCTTGATGTCATACATGTTTTACCACTAAGTGATGTTGAAGCTCCCGAAGAAGTCGATAACGTTAAACTGTTGTACCACTGGCAGGTGTTACTAGCTAGCGTGCGAATTTAAGACGTACTGAGTTCTACTGTAGATGTTGTCATTTTGCAGTATCTCCTGACACGTCAGAAATCAATCCATTTATCTTACATACCGATAAGTGAAAAAGCGATTTTCAGCTTTTAAAATGGCATTTTCAAGAGTGGGTACAGAAAGATCCTCGCTGTTTTTTCTCTTAACTTATGTCTAATGGCTGTGTACATTCCTTTGTCTCACTGTTCCCAATCTTCCATGATTTGACTGTATGCTTTGTGGAGAAAATAGAGACATACAAACAGTGACGTGGCGTCACTAAAAAAAAAAAGCTCCTGCAGTGCATCCGAAGTACAGCCACTTCATCCAGTCGGTCTGTCCTGTAAATAAATTAAAGGTATATTATTTTTATACAAGAGGAATGTTGTCTGGTGATTTCCTGAGTACAGTGACACGAACAGATTCATGTTCTTTTTCCTATACAGGCTGTAACTGAGATCCAAGATAGTCATAAACGAAAACGCCCTGCTTTGCTGCAGCCATTTTTTCTGCCTTTCAGATGTCTTCTGTTTAAAGGATCAAACTTGTCCCCTTCCAAGATGTCTGGAATGTACATACACTGACTTCCTACAGACCGGGATTGCCTCCTGCCTGTCAGGTCAGTACACCTTGCTGAGGTGATCGTGTCCCTGTCGATGTACAGCTTAAATCTCACCTCGGTAAGCACTGAATATCTCACCTCTGACAGCCTCCTGAAAGGAACATTAATACACCTCACCTCTTGTTTTTCTGCCTTTTCTAGCCTGCACAAATTAAAACCTTTTCTTAGAAGCTCTGTAGAAGATGTAAAGCAAAACATCAAAAGGGAGATCAAGCACCTTTGTTTTCTGCCTATTAACTGCATTCAGCTGGCTTAGGTAAGAAGGTTTCAAATGAGAAGGATCCTCACTAAGGAAGTCAAGCACTTTGTTAAACATTTCAGCCACCAAATGTTTCACGTTCAAGAAAATGTTCTTTTTCCTGTCCTCAGGTGCATATAGTAGTACACTTATAGATACATTTTTGAGTGTCATTCATCTCTTTGTGAATTGTTAGTTACATACAGCAGTGGGAAACAGAACTGCATCCTCAACACTCTACAAAGACACACTAATTTTATGCTGGAAGGAGCACTATTAATTCTACAGCCCCAGGAAACACAGAAAATAATGTGCAGGCTTTGTTGGTTATTTAGCTTTTGTTTCAGTGATTAAAGGGTTGTGAAACAGCTGGAAAATGCAGTGTCTGGAGCTTGCCTGCACTGAGGTAATGGCATTGGCTGACAGGTGTTCTCACTTACGGTGCACAGTTCTGTTGATTGCATTTAAAATCTATGGTAGGGCAACAGGACAGGTTCACATTTACGGTTTTCCTGAGTAAATCTAATTCTGCCAATATCACCGCCAGAGCTTCTTCACTTCCTCTGCTTGACATTGTGGGGTTTTTTTAATGGTTGTTTTGGCCATTCAGTTGGCACCAATGCAGGTAGGTTTGTTTATTTTTTACCTTGCTAACAGTCGGGAAAAAAATGCACTTGGAGATGTTTAAATGAGTTACTGAAATAAGATGCTTTAGTGCCCTTTCTTACGGTTGTCCTTGGTAAGGCTGACAAAAAGAAATAAGTTCCCACCCAGAAGTCTTTGTTCTTCCTATCTAATTTCTTGTCCCAGCAGAAATCATGACAAATAGCTAATATTTGCAGTGCTTTTGAAGCCCTCACTGTTATGCTCCCTGTTACAGAAATCGTTCAAGTTAACTTCCCACCAATAGGGGTTATCTTAATTTCTTATGGGCTACACGATGCTCATGGTCATCTCTGTGTAAGCACTGCTCTGAGAGGTGGTCTCCTGCAACAGAATGCTGGAAGCAAACTCCAAATCAGCATCCCATCCAGATCTGGAATACTTGTAGCTTGTCTGATGAGCGGGGCATTACCCCCATGCTGTATCATTTCCATCCAGCATAACCCCTTTTTATTTTTGACATTTTTCTGGCTGGTGTCTCTGCTGGTTATTGATCGCACCGGGAGAAGCCTGTGGTGTGGGCAGGCTGCTGCTTGCTCTCTTTTCTGATTCACTTCATGATGTGGCTGCAGTCCCCTCTGAGCGTTTTTCTTTTCATTAATGGCAAGCTGAAAGGCCTTCAGTTCTTATGGAAAGGGAAGAGCTGTAATAAAGATTAAATAAAGCTGTTCTGGAGAATACTATGTTTTCCCTGCCCCGTCTTCCCCCTCACAAGAAAAATATGAATAATCTTAAAAAAAAAAAAAAAAATTCATCATTTTCTGTTTTAAAAAAAGAAAAGCAAAGCATGATCAGTTAAAATAATGGGCAAAATCACCACATGTCCAGTTGTTCTAAGATTGCATTAATAGATGTAAGCAAAACAAATGGTGATTATCAAAGGCTGGAGGAAGATCACCTCATTAATATCTCCCCCCACACACAGATGTCAGATAATCATTCCCCATTTCCTTCACAAATCTCATTATGGTGTAACAGCGGTTTGTCACCGTTTCCAGACGTGTTTTGTGGTGTAGTGCCTTGGTGCTGAAGCTCTCTGGAAGGCAAAGTATTCGTCCCATCATGACGCTGTCAGGAGCGTGTAACTTCAGTTAGCTCCAAGGCAGTGTGTTAGCACTGTCTGCAAAGGTTTCCTGCGAAAAGAAAATGCTGAGATGTGTGGGAGCAGCAGGAGTGAGTCTGTGTTCTCCTTGGAGTGCCTGTCTATAGGTTCACTGGATGCTCCAGTATCGGAGATGAAGATTTTTAAGTTTCAGCAGTACTCACATTTGTGCTGCTCTCCCTACCATGCACACGGACTCTCAGCACCCCTTTCCCCAGACCAACCATCATGTTGAGCACTGTAATTATTTTGCAGGAGCTGGAGGTAAACTGTTCTGGTGTGCTATTGCAGGAGAAGCTAACACAAACCAGGAATGCTTCAGTGCTTCTCTTGTCCCTATGGAAAAAATAACTGCCTTTTCTTTTGCGGAGCAACTTGGAGGTGAGTGATTAAAATCACTCTGTTGATCTGTAGACATCAGAACTGCTTCTGCCAACTGCAGCCAAGTTCTGTGAGCATGACCCTGCTGTCTTCCCATGGATGACCACAGATCCTGCTCTGCAAGGCAGGCTGGCCTCCCTGCAGCACACACTGCAGCGTGGGAAGCACGCAAAGCTATCGGCTCATCCTGGTGCCGTGCCAGTGCCACGGTTCTGTATGGGCAATCTGACAGTGCCAGGCAGAGCCTTCTGGATTGAATCCAGCCATTGCCTTATCAGAGTGTACCAGATATATCTGATAGTCTGATACCTTGCATTTGCTTTGTGAGCAACAACTTCTTGCCTGCCCACTTAGATATCAGGAACATGCAAGGAAAAGCAGCCTGCTGTGTGCTCCTGCTGCTTGATCTGGGCTGCTCTCCCCTCTGGGCTCTTCTCACTTGGTAGGGAGCAGACTGTGGGCTGAATGAATGCTCCCACCTGCACAGACATACACCTGGATGTGTAGATGTTAAACACCTATAAACATAAAAATTCTGTCTGTGCCACGTAGCTCAGAGTTTGTTGTTTCTGTTGAAAGAAGTGTATGTTCAACATTACAAGCGTGGGTGATTACTCGAGATGCCAGCTCCAAAGGCTGCACTTTCCTGCTGTAATACAGGCGTGTACTTCTAATCACAGTGTTGTCTGATCTTTGGTCAGATCTCTGCAGCACTTAAGTGATAAATACTCTTTTAAATGCCACGCTGACATCAGTATGCAGTAAAAAACAAGATCTCATTTTCTTCTGTTATCTGTGTACCTCCTGCCTGAGCTATCTTCTCCATGAAAGAGGATTTCTGCCTTGATAAATCCTCGGTCATCGTGAAGTTTTCTGCTTAAGAATAAGCTGCTGCAATTAGTACCTTTTTATATTGCATCAACATGTATGAAAGCACAGACTAACCAGAATCAAATCAGTAATTAAAAAGGAAGCAATTTTACATGTACGTATATATAATATAAAAAAAACAAACAAACTATGTAACGAATTTAGAAATAAAGCTAAGAAAGCAGTGCTGTTTGTGGCGTCAGCTTTCACAAAACCTGATTAGCAGAAACCAGGCAGCAATTAAACAGTGATCAAATTCGTCTTTATTGAGTCATTATATATAACATCTGTAAGGAAAATGCCTGGAGATATGAGGGCAGAGTATTTTATCCCGCAGTATCATGAAACAAAACTAACTGCAAGAAGTGACAAGCATTTACCACAGGAGCATTGATGTACACAGCAGAAGGAGATATTTCTAACACAAGCCCTCAAAAAAGGGTACTGTCATTTTGTTTAACCAAAATTCGTATTTAACAACAAACGATATGGTTTTCTGCAAAACAAATCTCATGCTGCCACATGCAACTCCCTGCTACTTCAGTACGTCCTGTTTGGGCACCTTCAAGTTTTTCCAACGTCTTAAAATTACTCTGTATTTTTCACTCTCAGTCTTATTAGATACTTTTTTTAAGACTACCCGCATCACTACAGCAGTTCCTGTTTCTTTATCTTCACCTACTAAGAGATCCAGCGTGTCACCAATTTTCACCTGGAAACAGAAAGAGAAGATGAGCAATCGCAAGCATTCTCTGGAGAAAACAAATTCCCGCAGTCGGGGCCACATTAATGTTGCTCCTTTCGTGCCACTTGTTCTCCTGAATCTCCAGGGGGAGGAAGTGGGGAGGCTACACCAGACCCACTGCAGATCCGTCCTCCCACTGTGAGCTTTTAGGAAAGCCCTGGCAATAAGCAACTAAATGTCTCCTCGTGACCTTCTCTGCCAGGAGTTTTGCCCTTACTGAATTACAGCCAATGCCTAACTCTGGAAAAGGTACCCTTCAGGTTTATTACCAAGTAGGGTTTCCTGCCAATCTTCTTCTATCAGTACAAAGCAGCCAAATGCAAAATTCTCCCTCCTTCCTTTAGAACGCCTTAAGCTGCTGTAAAGAACAGTGCGGGTCAGCAGGTTGTGCCCCCTCACAAAATCCACAACAGCAGTATGCCTTTAAAAACAAGCCCTAACTTAAGGAGAATGGGAACTAAAACTTCTCTCCTTACTGCCTTTTGATGGTAATGCCACCTGGATCCCCTCACCTGGAGGGAATGTAGTGGTATGCCGGTTACCATTTGGGTGAGTTCTGCTGTGAAAGAACATGGCCAGCTGGGCCTGCAACCCTTTGGCTGTGTGTGTGTGTTGTGTGCTCTCTTACAGACAAAATAACCTTTCCTGGGCTACCTCAGTTTCAGTCCCTTTCTATCATCAAACTTTAAACCATGTGCCTACTCCACTAATACCTCAGATTTAATCACTCCTAATCATCAACCTCGTATCTATCATCGCTTCCTTCAGCAACACATAAAGCTCTGTCCTTTCTTCCACCCTCCTTGCTTTCAGCCCATTTCAGTACCACAGTTCTCCCATCTGCCTAAGGGAGCAGCTCTGTACCCCAGGAATAACAATCACACACACAGAAAGCTGGAAGTGATGTTAGCAATGCCCTTCACCTTTGCAGAGCCATTTAGTGGCTGCTTCTTCTGACCCAAGTAAAAGGAAGGAGAAGAGGTCACAGTTTATTTATTTTCTTGTACTGTATTAAAATATTTAAATGTTAAAGAGTCTTACAGTTCTACTTTTCTTCCATAGTTTTTCTCCATTCAGCCTGAGTTCATTATTGTAGAATGCATCTTCTACTTTACTGAAGAAAAACAAGGTTTTATTGCATTGACAGTATGCAGCAGAACAAATGCAACTGTTTATTTCCAAACACACTAGAAAACCATTCACATGCAAGGCGTATTTCTACAACTCTAATTTGCACATAAAGGATTACTTATTTTAGGACAGGACAGTCTTGAACTGGAAGAAATCTTTCAGAGCTGGTAAATGAAATAGTAGACTGTGGGTGCTCTGTGCTATAGGTGCAAGAAATAAAAAGCAGTTTCTGAAGAGCTGTCTCCCGAATACCCAACAAATAAAGTCTGCTGTCTTGCACCAGCCAGTTCAATTGTTTTTAAGTGATCAGGTTATTAACAACACTGCAACACAAGGCTTCTATAGGTTCAAGATCAGACTTATTGATGTATCTGGCTGACCCGGTGTATTAGATTTACACACCCTCATCTATTTCTACAGCCATTAAACAGCATGTTATTTATTCCCTTTGCCTTGAATTAGATCTTTTTGCATTACTTTCTACGTTTTCTTCATTTTAAATACATGGTAATTGATAGAAAATGCTCCAAACAAACAATAACACCCCAGACATCCCAACTCAAAACAGCTACATAAAAAAGCAGGTATTCTAACAATAAAGGGTATCAAATCTCAGCTCGCTCCATCTAACACACCATTCGTAAAAGAAGCAGACAGCCATCTCTCACCAGCAGGTTCTTTTTCATACTTACTTTCTTGCAATGTCTAAGCCAGCTTTCATGACCATGTCATATCGCAGAGACTGCACCACTTTTTCAAGATCTTTGTAATCTTTTACTACGTTGGGGTCATTTTCCAATTCATCTTCAAAATCACTTCCTTGTTCATCTGCCTCCTCCTCTTCTTCCTCCTGTACAGTTTGTCTGTTCCTCTTAGAGCTTTTGCTACTTTTGTTCCGCAGAGAGAGTACCGAGATATACTCTGGAGAAAGTCTTAGTGCACAGAGTTTTACTGGGGAAAAGCTAAACCATCTTTGGTCGTTTATTGTGCTTGCTTGACAGCTACAGAAAATGCTTCTTCTCCAAGAGGGAAAGAGTTTATTAGAGGGGAATTTCTCCCATAGTCCAACCCAAACATTGAGTTTTCTAAACGCAGTGATGGGGAGCCTGAAGCCAGTCATAGTACACCCTAAAATGAAATAAGCATTCATAGTTAAAAACAAGCAAGTGCTTTGACTACTGGAAAGGATTTCTCTAGAGACAGCACAACAGTTACAACAAACAGACAGATGTTGTTAACTAGATGTTATCTAGTTCCCTTGTACAGTGCACCATCTAAACGCAGTGGGCATCCTGCTGTGTTTTCTCATACACTGCCCATCACTAGAGAGGTAAAGTATCAGACAGAAGCCTGCACTGAAACCCCCAATGGAATATTCTGTTCCTCTTCTGCAGTTTAATATTAACTGTTTAAACATACCTGTGGCATTTTGCTCCCTCCATCTAACACACCATTTGTAAAAGCAGCAGACAGGTAGCTATTTCATATATTATATTAGGGAAGATTTAGGTTGGATGTCAGGGGAAAGTTCTTTACTAGGAGTGGTGAGGTGCTGGAACAGGCTGCCCAGAGAGGTTGTGGATGCCCCGTCCCTGGAGGTGTTCAAGGCCAGACTGGATGGGGCCCTGGGCAGCCTGGTCTAGCATTAAATGGGGAGGTTGGTGGCCCTGCATGTGGCAGGGGGTTGGCGATTCATGATCTTTGAGGTCCCTTCCAACTCAGGCCGTTCTGTGATTCTGTGTAGTCTTTCATAAAAAGCAAAGGGAAAGTTATGCTTGTTATGACTCCTCCTTGGTGAAAGCAACTTGCTGGATACCATAAGCAAAATCCCAAGAGTTGAAGGTTTTCTAAGCTCCAGGCTCTGCTCAGACCACGCTGCTCCTGGCTGAGGGAAGGCCACAAAGTGCTCCAAGTGGGAACGAGCACCACTGAAGCACTCCAGCAGAAGCAGCTCAACTCTGCACACCACAACAGGCCTGGGGCCAGCAGCCCTGGTGCTGCTCCTTTTGAGGCCTGCCCCTCAGCTGGGGGCACCTCTCTAGCCAGATGTGACGCTGGCTTTTGTATGGCTGTGCGTGTACTGCATGACACCACAGGTTCTCCTGATACCAGAGCAAACTTTGCTGAAACCAGAATGGGATTCTTGCGCAGTCAGCTGTAGTAGCGAAAGGTCCGTGACTACCGGCGGCAGAAAAATAACCACAACCCCACGGCTCTGCTCTCACCACAGCAATTTCAACTACTAGGCACACAGTCGAAAATCTGAGGACGGCGCGGCCCCCCCAGAAGACTTAACGCCATTTTTCTCAGGCCGGGGTCAAATTCCTAAAGGTTCTCCGAAGCCGCCGGCGATCTTACGCCGCTGACCCAAACCCGCACAGGGGCCGCCGAAGCCCCGAGCCAAGGGCGGCTCCCCGGCCGCCACCCGCCCGGGGCACGGCGCCGAGCTCGGAGCGGAACGCCCAGCGGCGCAGGGCCGCAGACGGCGCTCCAAGCGGGCGGCTGCCGCAGCTCGGGGCCCTCGCCTCGGCCCTCGGCCGCCGTGCCGGCGG
>JAPSGF010000094.1:1674882-1718583 GCA_035772895.1 Perdix hodgsoniae | reverse complement strand
CCGCCGCGGTTACCTGAGCGCCCCGGAACCCCGGGCCCGCCGCCGCCGTCCCCGCGCCGCCGCTGGCAGGTCGGAGGCGGGGCCGCCGCAGCCCGGGCTCGGCGCCCTCTGCCGGGGCCCGGCCGGCTCCCGCGGAAGGCGGGGAGCGGGGCGCTGCGCCTCTGCGTGCCCGCCGGGCGTCGGGGACTCGGAGGATCCCCCGGCCCCGCTGGCTGCTGGGCAGCCTGCTCCGTGCCCACCGCCCTCTGGTGAAGAGCCTTCCCGGAATGATATATTTTCCTGCGCGCGTATGTGTATATATATATACAGTATTTGTTTTTTATTATATATACACGCGTACATAATTTTCCCTTTTACAATAACTGCTGAAAGAGCAGAAATAAATTACTAATTTAGGTCCAAGTACTCCTCCTGCCCTGAAACCTTCCCGTGTAAAACCAAAGATGCTGCATTCTCTCATCTGTCATTTCCAGAGCCGCTTTCTGCCACCGCACAACCAAACCACAGGACCTCAGTGGTAAGGGCCAGTGTGCTTTCTGCTCCTCTGCCCACATTCCCAAGCCAGGAAACGGGGAATGGAAACCTCGCCCTGGAGAAACGCCTTCAGCAGATGTCCAAGTCTCTCACCCGCTGATTCATTTGCACGACGACAATCTAATCCCAGTCACACCATATCCTGGGATTCTCATGGCTTTAGCTTTGTTACTTTCCTTCACTCTGCGTTTCTCTTTTCACACCTCCGCTACCAATGGCTATCCATAATCCCTTCTCTTTGCAGATCAGCCACTAGGCCAGGTCCATCCCTCTGCCACACCCCACTCACACCTCTCCTGGTGACTTCTTTTGAGCTGCGCAGCCTTTGCGAGATTTTCCTTATCCACACCAGATGGGTACAGAGTGCAGTCACATCCAACCAGCAGCATCTTGCCCGGATGCAAAGAGCTGTGCAAAGTCCGGGGTAATTTTGGCACCTCAGCTTTGAATTTCTACTTTAAATTGCCTTTCATTTCACCTGGCAGAGCAATCCTCCCTTGGAAAGTTATTGGCAAGTATAGGAAGTTATGTGGGGGTACTGTTGCATGGCAGCTGTGCAATTAGCATGGGCATTATAGTTGACTGCTTAGCTTTACGCCTGCATACCTTCTACCATTACATTTTTGAAGAAGAGGTGTTTATGTCAGGGATATTTTGTAGCAAAGCAGTTCCTTTGGAAGTTATTTCCCTCCTTGAAAGCCTCACTGGAAAGGAAGCTGCAAATATCTATATCTTTATGTTTTGAATGTTCCATTGCCCAGGTCAGAGAGATTCTGACCAGTCTCAGTAGGGAATACAGCTGTTAGGTGTTTTTTTTTTTTTTACTTTTCATCCATATATCTTAAAATATACATACATGATTATCAAGGAATAAAATCAAGTACAAGCCACTTTCTTGCACTCATAGTGACATATGAGTCAGAGCAGAAGATGTATCTCTAAATGGCAGAGACTCCCTGAGCAGAGTTGCTAGCTCCCCGATGGAAAAACAGAACAAAACTAAACAAAAAAAACAGCAACCAATTTTCCATCCACTCTGTTCTTTTCAGAGCCTTACAATATGATTTGACTCATGTAGGATTAAAGAACTTGTCTGAAGTGTTTCTGTCTTCAGTATCTTTCAAATATGATGATATAGCGGTCCGTTTCAAATCCAGAATGCAATTAAGTCACAGCTCAACACTCTTTCCTATAAGACTTACAGTCTTCAGAATGTGAATTTTATTGCTCTCAGGTCCCTCTTCACTCATAGAGAAAATGTAACTTGGCAGCCAAGAGCAGGCATCATGCACCTGGTTTATCTCCCCATTGCACAGCTCCAAACTGGACATCACCCCTGTCACACTTGCTCCATTTCCCAGTCTAGCTATACCAACAACTGCTCCAGTCGTTCTACTTAGGAGACACTTCATGTCACTACTTTGTCTGACCTTACCAAGGTTATCATCAGGATCCATTCTGCCCTGGGCTGCAAAGGAACGTCAGTGTCATGCGATCTCCTTGTCACCAGGTTCCTCTGTGCTGCAGTGTTAGAAGGGCCGTGAAAGCCCTCATCCTTAAGATTTATGCTCCAGCTGTGTGGGGTCTTGGCAACTCCCAACCAAGTTACTGAGTGCATATTTTGATGACCAAAAAGAAAAAAATAAAGGCAATGTTAATTACTTCTACTTCAATTACGTCAAACCATCTTTGTAACCAAAATACACAGCCTGGGTAAAGACCGCAGTGCAATTTCTCTCTTTCTTCAGTTTACCGTTAGATGGCAGTGATTGGCTCCCTGACAAAGCTCTGCGAGCTCAGGCTGCACCCACAGAAGCTTTTCTCAAAAGCATTTTCATTTTGCGCGCCTCGGTATATTTTCTACAGCATTCAGCCATAAAAAGATTAGTCTTCTTATTCTGTTATCTCAGAGAGAAAATTCTTTCTAGCATTTAACTTGTATGTTGGAGTCTATAATCAAGAAACCCTTCCTCCGCTGCTCAGGATTTTTTGTTTCCTTTCTTTTCCTGTGAGGTCAGTCAGGTGACAGCAGTACCAGATCTGCTGGTACTCCTTGCATTTGAAAATGAAGTCGAGACCACCATACAACCTTCTTAGCCCTGTTAGTAGCTGTAGCTGTACCATTATACTATAATGCTATAACTCTGCTGTTACACAATATTCACATCACTAGACTACTTGTCATTGCAGAATTATCTTCAGAGTTACCTCGCTGTAACTACACACCCTGTAAAATACACTGCTTATTTCAAGGTGCACTGAAGGTACACCAGCCAGTGTTCTATGCATATTTATATGGCCTGGGAAAACAGAGTGTCCCCGTGTGAGCACCACCCTTGACTTTGTCCATATTCATTTGAATAATGAGCTAAATCTCCCTGACCGCTAATTCACCCCTTCCAGTGTTACATACCGACTGCAACCAATAGATGCTCTCTTTTCTTAGTCCACAGTCTGGAGACCATTCTTCTAACTTGTTATTTACACCCAGTCCATGTCCAAATAATCCTACCACCTCTTTCTGTAAAGCACATCTCTGAAAGCTGACCCTTCTTGCAGCAGAAACTCTTTTTCTGCTCCTTCCACTGCTGCCTTTCCAGTTGGCACACTGTTCTACACAGTTACCCATAGCATCTACTGTGCCATTTTTACCATAAAACACTGTGGGATTTTTTTTCTCTATAGGATTCCTTCTCTAGCTCCTGAGTATGCTGAATCTTGTCTCCTTTACTAACTGAATCTTTGAGTAGCCATTTCATCCCCTCCAATAGCAATGGTGTTACGAATTTCTGTCACTTTTTATTGCAGCCACTGTGTCACCCTGCACACAGAATCAATTTCTCTTTTACACTAGAATGCCCCACTGAGCCATAATCAGAAAGAAAAAGAGGATAGGCAGTGCTGACTACTTTAATCACTGCTAAAGAAGCTGATAGAAGCCATTCTAATAATTCATAGGACGGAGAGCCACCAAGACTAGAAATTAATTGACTGCTGGACAGTGAAAATCAGTTTTACATCAGTAGCTAAGTATTGGGGAGGAAAAATAGCAGCTTCCTTTAGTTAGCCTGCCATTCAGTCCAGCTACCCGCAGGTTACAGGCTCCATAGTTCCACTGCTAATTCTTCAACTGCTCATTTTGGTGAGAGGTTTGCAATGAGAAATGTTTTTCCTCCTTTCCTTGTTTGGTTGTAAGATACAATGTCTTTGTTTTTGTAGAAGTTAATATACTGGTTTTAATACAGGCTTGTGGAAATTCATTCATTCTGCAGTGACTGTGCTAGCTTTGATTGCAGCTCTAGGATTTATCTAGCTCCTGCTAACAGCAGGTGGCAAGTGTAACAAGAAGGAAAAATAATCAGCTAAACATTTGTTATTTGAAACTTACTTATTAGCCAAAACAACTACATATTCCATGAACAAATGTTAATCAGTTTGAATTACTTCTTTACTTCTGCTTTCTCTGTATTCTTCTCAGATTAATGGCTTTACTACTTAGAATGTAGCGATCTCTTCTCTAATGGATAGCACCTAATTCAAGATATACATGCAAATAACTTTAATATTATTAATTACCAAGGAGAGATGTTGGATTGTTCCTTCATCCGTGTACAGTTAAAAAAGCCTTTATTTGTGTGTTTGTAATGTTTTGTGTTGGGTTTGCTTATAAAAGTGGGAAAAAAAGGCTGTTCAAAGTACTTCAAGTTTAATTGTGACTCAGAGACATTACCTTCAGTAGCGTGTACAAGCAGTACTGCATCAGGAAAGAGAAATGTATTGGTAGACTTCAATACACCTTTGATATATATAAAAAATAAGGGAAATAATTTAAATAAAGGTGCACTGCAGATGCATGAAATGTCAGAACAATCATATTGTTTGGAGTCAAGGATATCTTGTCCAGCATTCAGGTCCAGAAGTATGAAGAGAATATGTGAATTACACAGAAGGAAAATCTATCTTCATGAAAGCGTGTCCTTGCAATATTTTTCATTTAAACTCTGGATGTTCTCACTGATAAGTGTCTTATCCCTCCCTGTACCTTGTCTAATATCTTGCAGTAAAGAATTTCCTATCTAAAAAAACACCCAAAGTGTTAACATGATCCATAATGCAGCTGTCCATCTTTTCAATTCCCCAACTGGTCCCTTTTTCTAAGACAAAATGGAAAGAACAGCTGATCTATCTTCTATATCTTGTTCATTTATGCATCTTTTTATCATATTCATTCTTGTTTTGTCTTCTAAAATAAACGGCTCCAGCCTGTTCATCAGAATTTTCCCTGCTTCCTTTAAATTTACCTCAAATCAGAAAATGGAGCAAATGACTTTTGCTCCATGTCTTCAGACTTGTTATCTGACAGTAAGCCTCAGAGTTCAAGGAAAGCCCTGCCTTGGTTTTGTCCCATACCTAACAATATGATACCAAACTATTCCTGGGTAGATTCAGGGATTGGCCCAGGCCATGGACTACTGCCTTGCAATAGACAGTTTAGATTCAGCAGATCTTTTCTGGAGCCTAGCAAAGTTTAGTATTTTGTATGTGGCTAGACATGTCAGTTGGTATGAAGGCCAGAGAACAGTCTCACCTTTTGTTTAAGTTGTTTTGATGTCACCCAAGAATTCAGGCAGACCTGAATCCACCCTCTCCCGTGTGAACTGACCAGGAAATCGTAAGATCCATTGGTATTAGGGCAGCTAATCTTAAACATTTATCGTTGGCATTATTTTAGACTTAGGATTCCAGGGCTGAAAACTGCAGATTAGTTTACCTCCATAACTGTACACCTCTAATTAAGCAGCCTGACTCTGTTTTTTTGTTTGTTTTTGTCTCAGTTTGGCATAGAAGAGAAACCTGTTACAGTGATGGTTTGGATCATGCCAGTAATGGCCCGTTTATGAACACATGCGTAACTGAGTCCAATCATAAGTTAATACCAACTGGATATTTACAGTCCCACCAAACCTGTCTTCCATTAAAATCTCTACTAATAATGCCAAAAAACAGACTGTAAACCCTCAAATGGAAGAAGTAATCCTCAAAATATATTCCAAGTGCTTAAGTCAAGATCCACACCTAACAGCATGGACCAGATATATAAAATCAGTTTCAACCAATCAGAGTTTCGGACTTGTTCTGCAATGCTAGTGAAGATGCATTTGTAAAGAAGGATGCTTCAAAAGAGCTGGGAAGATTTGATTATGTGGCTGGAGCTCTGATGCTCTGGCAAGATAGATCCTTCCCACTAAACCAGCAGCAAGAGAGCCAGCCTAGATAAGAAAAAGATACTGTTCTTATACGTTAGTAAATATTGACCTGTGAGTTTCTCAAGGCAAAATTCAGGATAAATGGACTACAAAGAAGCGTACCACCAGAGGATGTCAGCATACATCAGCATATGCAGGCTAGACAGTGCACACTGGGAAGCTGCATTTCTCTCTTCCAAGTTCTCCTTTGTAAAACGACCAGGATCTAAAGTATCAACACATGCTCACAGTTGGGGATTAAGTAAAATAATACAGTTATGACCCAAATGACTACTGAGAGCTGCAGTGCACTCTGGCATGAGCTTAAAATGGATGAAGAGCCTGGGATGTGCCATAGGGTGAAGACAGTTTCAGTCTATACACAGCCAAAGAGTGAAGAGCTGGTTGGGAACACAGGATCCAGTGATTCTCCTTGGCAACTGATGCTCCTAAAATATTCAAGCTTAAATGGATCAAGACTGGCAGATAAATGCGAGAGAAAATTAATGGCTATGTCAAAATTAGTTTTCATGAATTCTATTCAGTGCTCTGACTACAGTTATTTTGCTAAAGCTTGTCCAGATTCAAATGTGTTACTTTTAAGTTTCAGAGACGACTTCTCCATTTCCTTTTATAGATGACTACTGTATATTGCCACTCATTTCAGCGGATCCTGTTTGCTAGTATCTTATGCAAAGTAACGCCAGTTTTGCTTCTGATCACTAGATTGAAAATGATGTCTGTTGCAAAGTTGAATCAACTTAAAAGTCACCAGCAGAATATGCAAACTGACTTCTATTTAACCCAAAAGATTGAAGTAGTTTTAGCCCTTCTCTTTGTTACGCGTTCTCATCAAATATGACACATTTAACTAGGAGAAATGCTGAGTGCTCTTCTGACCTTAAAACATAAAGAAAGCAGAAAAATGATACCTAATAACACATTTCAGCACCATGGAACCTCTTAAAATACACAGCAGAGGATGTTTTGAGAGAGTACATCACCTCTTATGAGAAAAAAAAAAAGAAAAAGGTCAGAAGTGCCTATTGGCCACCAGATAGCAGTACTTCACTCTGTACAGTTCTAAACTCGGTATTTCTCACCTCTGTACAAATACCCATACATCGTGTCCTGATGTCTTGGTCAAATAAATCTTTAACAGAATCCATTGGAGAGTTCCTCTTCCTTGCTGCCAATATATCTCCTTATTTGCCATACTTGCCTGAGTATTTCAGGAATATTTCAGAAAGGCATGATTTTTGACCTCAGAACATAACCTTTACATAGTTCCATTATTTTAGTATTTTATCACTTCTGCCATATATTTTAAAACCTCTGCATTTTCTTTCTTTAAAAGACCATTAAGCGAATAGCTTGTCCAACATTTTAGCAAGAAGAAACATCCCCTTTTGCAATGCAACTTGTTAAAATACCAGCAGTGCAATATACTATACAATGATAATTAGCAGTGATACAGTGCTCTGTATGTTCAAGTCACCTTAAATGACCTTTGCACCAGCCTCATTAAGACAGAGTTCCAGACCTCAGGTAAATGCACTGGGTAGAGAGAATGTGAAAGGCTGTCTGATTGCTATTCCATCATTTGCACCTGTCTTAGCTTTGACTTTAAGTGCTCAGCTGCTGTTGTAACCATAGGGGATCATGCAACAGCTGTACCACTGCCTTTTCTCCTGTAAAAGGTGGGAGAGGTTGTAAAGGAAATTGTCTGTGTTATGCTAGAATAGTCTTTGTTGTGGCTGTTGGAAAGCCCTAGCAAGGTTACATTCCTTTGGCATCTCCTGCGGTAGCAGAATGGGGATCTGGTGTCAGAATAGTCTAAGGCCTCACTTCATTGCTGTGATTCATGTGACTGCTCCCACAGGGGATTCAGATATCTGGAATCATGAAAATCCAACTTCTAGTCACCAGCTTTAAGCAGACAACCAGCAAACACTCAGAAACATAAGATCCCCAGTTTCAAACATCACTACAGACTATGCTTCTAATAGTAAGGAACAGGAGCCTCAATACGTTCAGAGATTTTAAAAACAAACACACACCAAAATCCAGGGAAACATTACCCCAGGAGTGCTTCGGGAGTGCTTTGCGTAACTCTCCCCAGATCTCTCATCTTGGTATAGAGTCAGGATTGCATCAACTCAGTGAGGCAGAGCCCACCTGGGAGGATGCACAATACAGCTACGGTGTGCCAGAAGAATCTTATGTACAGGTTACAACTGGAAGAACCTCCTGTTCCACTTCTCACACAGGTTTCCTGCTCTTTAAGGAATAACGATAACAAAAAAACATTTAGATCCAAAGTGTGTCTGAAACTGCAAGCTGTGTCCTGAAGCCTGAGCTTTGGTGGGACAGCACCCAGTGAACAGACGGGGAAGGTGGGGCCTCAGCTCCTCAACCCTTCATCCCTTGTTTCTATCATCTGGAAATACAGCTTTCTCTACCTGTCCTTCCTGCAGCTATGAGCTCAGTTTAATTTTTCATTTAAATGAAAAGCCTGATGTTCTGAGGGAACTGGGATTGCCCAGTCTGGAGAGAAGAGCAGACTTTATCTCTCTCTACAACTCTCTGAAGGGGGGTTGTGGTGAGGTGGGAGTCGGCTTCTTCTCCTGTGTAGCGATAGGACCGGGGGAGATTCAGGTTGGAGACCAGAACTTCTCAGAAGGAGTGGTGAGGCAGCGGCACGGGCTGCACAGGGAGGTGGTGGAGGCACCGTCCCTGGAGGTGTTCAAGTAACGTGTGGGTGTGGCACTGAGGGACGTGGTTGTTAATGGGCATGGTGGGATGGGCTGGTGGTCGGACTAGGTGATCTTAGGGGACTTTTCCAACCGTAGTGATTCTATGATTCCGTGATCTTTATAAGCAGAATTTATCTCGAGTAACTGCAACTCAACCCCTGCCACGCCGCGCTGAACCCCCTCAAGAGCCAGAGCACGAGGCGGGCACAAGACAAAGGCACAGACGTTCCGCCCGCCCTACCCGCAGCCAGGGAAACACAGCTCTGCCCCCAGGCCGGACCTCAGCCGGGGTGGCGGCGCTGCCCGGCCGGGGGGCGGGGGCAGAGGTGCGGGGAGGAGGCGGGGAAGGCGGCGGCGGCGGGGCGTCACGGCAGCCCGCGCTGCTATAAAAAGCCCGGGCGCGGCTCAGCCGTCTCGTTCGCCGTCGCAGCGGTCGGGTCGGTGGCGGTATCGGCGCGGCACGCAGCAGAGCAGCAGCAGAGCAGCAGCAGAAGGGTATGGGGACGGCCGCGGGGACAGCGCTGGCGGCGCGGCTCGGCTTGGGGCTCTTGCTCCTGGCGCTCCTCCTACCTACGCAGGTGAGCCTCGCCTCGAGAGACGGGAGCGTGACCCGGCGGGGACCCTCCCGGGGCGGGGTGCTCCTTCGGGAAAGCCCGCGGGGCGGGGGCCGCCGCCTCGCCGTCCGGAGCCCCTGCCTCTGCACCGGGGAGAGGCAGCAGGGCGCCGGGCGGGCGGGCGGGCTCGGCGCCGCGAGGCGAGTCTGGCTCTCGCCCCTTTGTCTGCGGGATCCTGAGCGGTGCGGGCGCTTCGCCTCTGTACAGTGCCGCGTGGCGAAGGAGCATCGATTCCCCGCTGGGAAGAAGAGGGATAAACGCCCTCAAGTAAAGCCGAGCGCTCCCTGCGAATAAATAAGACTTAAAACCGGAGGGCGGTCGGTCCCCGCTGGCGCGAGCCCCCGAGATGCGGGTGGGGCGCGGCGGGGTGGGCGGCCCGGGGCTGGCGGCGGGCATCGCCGTGCTGGCCGAGCTCCGCCGGCTGCCGGGGCGGGGCGGCGGCGCGGTGCTCGTCCGCGCTGCGCGGACGGCTTCCTCGGGACCCCTCGTGAGAAGGGCCGGTAGCGCTGCTGCACGGCGCGAATAAGCAGCGAGGAGCTTTCTAGAGGCTGTTACAAATACGCCTGCGCTTTTATCTGGGAATAAAAACTTCGTCCCTTTTTCGTTGGCCTCAGTAGAGCGGGGTCAGATCGTGTGGGTGCCGATGTCTGGAAAGGGAAGGTAGGGAGCTTTGTGTGGGGGGGCTCTGAGCCCTCCCTTCGTGCACCCACCCAAAATCCGGGCTTTGTGCTCGCATCCAGGGTAACTTAAAAAAAAAAGTATCCCAGTGGGGAGCAGGGAAGGAGGAGCGTGTGTGAAGGCTGAGGGAATTCTGGGGCAGGTTGGGGCTTATCTCCTAACTGGTTTGTAGGGTATTAACTCTGCAGTGCTGTATTGATCACTTTCTGACTGGATTCGACAGAAACTTCACTGTTTCTTTCTTTTTTTTTCCCCAAAGTTCTGCAGTCTTGAATTGCTTCCAGTATGTTTCTGCTTGCCAAAAATGTTAACTGTCACAGGCTTCGTACCAGCCTGGTATCTTTCTGTGCTTTCCCTCAGAATGCTGAAGGGATACCGTCATGCAAGTTTCAAATGTATTTAACATGGATTTAATAGCTCCAGTGTTGAGGTACAACATATATCACTTCTGCTAAAGGCAGTAATGTTCTCAGCAGCCCTGGAAATACGGGACAATAAAGTCTTCTTTTATGGAGAGTAGTTACTAAAGTAGTTGCTCATTAAAGAAAATATTTTTACTTCAGCAAACCCTACTCTGCTGTACCAGGAGGCTCAGATTTAACACAGGTCTGCTGGTGCAGAACTACAGTCAAGCTTGCTGAACTGTGTGTTGTTTTTTTTCCCCTCTCCCCCTCACGAGTCTTACCTTTGTTTTCCACCCTTATGTATTTCACATCTTCCATTGGAAAGGAAGAACCAGCTTCAAAGCTTAGCTTTGGCAGTTTTCCTGTGTGTGTAGGGTATAGCTTGATGCTGAAGTTACGTAAGGTGCAGATTTCTACTGTTCTGTCACTATTAATGTCGAGTTGTGTGGGGATTTTTTCTGTTCTTTGTCAGCATCTTTTCTATTTGTTGGTATTGTATGGACTTTCCACTGCACTTATTGTCTGTACTAGCATGCCAGTAGGTTTTGATTTAGTCAGTATAATTCCATTAAGTTCTGCAGTTCAGTACCACTACCACAGCATTTTAGCCTCCCCTTTATTGTCTTGCAAAGTCCGCTTAAATAGGCCCATCATTCCTTGAAAAGAATCCAAAAGACCACCTGGGTCCTGATTTTCTTTTTAAGGAGGAAAGAAAAAATCACTTTTCATCAACTTTTTCTACCCATATTCTAGATCTACTGTGATCCCAATGGAACAAGTCCAACACCTTCAAACAATTCTTCAGCAAGTTCCGCTTTGCCAGCTACCATAAATTCACTGAACAGTACCACCGCTCAGGGACATGGAAATGCCCTTCACTCCACCACAAGTCTCCTTTTCATTCTCTCAGTTTCTCTTCTGTATTTTTGCTGTTAAGAGAAGGGCAGGAAAATGGCTACCACTCCCCACCCAGTTTCCTGAACCATCTGAGATGGCTAGATCTTCGACCTAGCATGAAAATGAATCAGTCCAAACTCTGCATCAAACCAGCTTGGTTCCACTCCATACTGTAACTAGTACCAGTCTGACCTAGAGAAGCACCCCCACTGTTTCTGACTTTCCAAAGCCGACCAATATGAAAAGGATTTGATTATCTTCTGCATGGAGGTGAAACAATACATTCTTTCTCCAAACAAGTTTGAAATGGGCATAATGATGGAAGCAAAAAGAGACAGTATTGATACCCCCTGATTTAAAGTTGAGAAGAAATACAGCGTTCACAATAAGGATGGATGATAATGCTCCACCAAGACAGAAGGCTAGAGACTTTATCTACGGCTTAAAATCATACCTTGAAGAGGTTTTTACCCTCCATTTAAGTTCAATAAAGTCAGAGCTCCTAGAACGACTAGGAAACAAAAGCTTGAATGGTTCTGTTTCTCACACAGCCCATACGGTTATAATCTATGGCTGGCAGGAATGTATGCAAAAGATGCAAAGTAAAAGTGAGAGAGGTTTCTTCCACATTTAATTTGTATGAAACTGCTGCAAGTCTAAACACAGAATACCACATCTTGTAAGAGTCCTCTTGTTTTAATTTCAGAGTTCTAACCAAACGGCTAGTCAGGCAGGGCTAGTTTTGAAACTATTAAAAATTACCAGTTTTCCTAAGGGTTGAATTACTGACCATGGGGATTTGGTTTTGACATTTTATTTAAATTGTTTGCATATTGAACCTTATGTGCCAGAGTAAGGGGGTGTGGAAGCATTGGGAAATGTACCAGGAGCTTTTTGTTAATGAAGTTCAGAGAGAAAAAAGTGAAGGGCTTGATAAGCATCTCCTCTTTCCCCTGTTTCTCCTCCCAAGTTCTACAAGTTGTACAAGGTGGTTTTTGTTTTTGTTTTTTTTTTGCTCCTGGAACTTTTCTTAATTATGAAGGATTTATAGAATCTCTTGAGTAATGTTTTAGTGCTGCTTTTCCTTTTTTTGGCACAAGGTGAATAACTATTTGTTTTGAAGAGTTCTAATTGTGATGGTTTACCTTAAACATGGGCTGATTATTTGTGGTGGGGAGAAGGAATGGGGAGGAGGGGCAGAAAAAGCCAAAAAGTGAGACATTAAATATCAGATGTTTGGAATATGAAGATTGGAGTCTTAATTTAATCAGTCAATTTAAAAATGACCTTTGTAAATATTTCTTAAAAACCTTTCTGAATCAAAATTGCTATGCTTGCACAGATTGTTTCTGTGTCAGTCAGCACTTCATATCTGATACTTGGTCAAAGCAAGCTTTGAGGAAGTTCAATTACCTTAATGATAATACCTTCTAAGGAGGGGGTGGGGGCAAAGATGATGAACATGACTATATATGATCCTATGACTCTGTATGGATACATATCTCAGTATCAGATTGTGTCATACAGAAGTGGCTCTCTAAGTATTTTTTTTAAATCAAGTGTTTCAGTTATTATCACCAATCCATAATATCATACATTAATAACTAACACAAATTTATGTTAGTGAGTTATACATGGACATTTCCTTATGCTTATCACTTGTATCTAGTAAAATGTTGATTGTATTTTTGTTTGTGTAATTATGCTTTGACTTACTAGCTACTGATTTTCATTGGAGGGAAAAACCTGTAAATAAAATGGTGGAAAAGCAATGCATTCTATATGCACTTCCAGACACCACAGAAACTTGTAACTGCATAAAATGAATGAGCTGTTAAGTGAGACAGTGTATGTGATTAAAAACCTCAAGGTCTAGAAATGCTGAAGTGTGATTAGTTTTATTCCTCTCCACAAGGTTTAGTAATACTGCAAGCCCGGATTCTGCTCTAAAAGCAGTGAGTGAGATTCCATTAACATTTCTAGTAATGGGTAAGTTTTCCATGTTTATTACGGCCTCCCTTTTGTAGTAGTATGCATTCGTTTTAGGCAAATGGCATTTGAACAGTTTTCCTTTGTCTCTCGTGGCAGTGAGTTGTTTCCCTTATACCAGTTAAGGTTGTTTTTTCAGCATGTGGTTATAGAGCATATGAATTAACTGCTTCAGGTTTCTGCTTCCCATACACTACATTAGTACAACAAGAATATCCTAATATCACAAGTTTCACCATGCTTAATGAAGGTAGAGGCTAAAAGTAGGAATGTATGCAACGTTTTCCTGAAGAGCACGAACAACTGAATTGGAATTCAAAATTAAGTATTTACAGTTCATGACATTCTGGAGTTGTCTGTGTTTGTTGTTTTTTTTTGTTTTCAGGTATGCTCCTCCTTAATAGCTCTCTATTCATGCTGATTGTCTCTACTCCCTAGACATGCAGCAATGCATTTAAGAGTGCCCAGCTACTTGGAGAATCTGCTCAACAATCTGCATTTTTTTCAGTGGGAAAGAGGCCCCAAAGAGGCCTCCTGAGCTCCGGAGGGAGAGCAGAGCCCAGTCCTTTGTGTTCCTTTACTTTTCCAGTAGGCTGAACAAACCCAAGAAGCAGAATGGGTTTATCAGAGCTCGCTGTTTGAGCATATCTTGGGGTCTGCAGGGACTATCGGAGCACATTGTTCCCTTACTTAGCTTTTCTCTGCACGCTCAGAAGATAAAACGTTACATTGGCTGTTATCTGTTTATCTTTCTTGGTAAAACAGCAAACAGGAAATACAAATATTCCAGAAACTGAGAACCAAAAAAAAAAAGTGCTGAAACAACAGGCCTTTGTTCTATGATGTATCAGTAAAATGGATGAAATGGAGGAATATGCTTGGAGAAAAATGTTTGCCAAATTCCTGAGTGAACTGGAATGGTTGGATCAGTTTGTGGCATGCTTTATGAAAAAGAGATTGCTTTTTAATAGTATTTATGCTTATTTAGGCTCTCTTGAGTTTTCAGTAGACCAGATGAGTGAGTTAGAAAAATGATCGGGTAACCTTTGTTCTGTTCCATTCCGTCACAGAACAATGGAATCACTGATGAAGCAATCCACTCATCGAAAGAGAACATGATGGATTTATTTAATGAAATGGGAGGGATGGGAGGAAAATAGAGCCCACGTACTTTGTGACTCTCATTATTTTTTTTCATAATGATACCTATAGTAAGTGGGACCAGCTCTTACCTATGCTTTTCTTTCACAAATTTGTGCAGCTGGGGCGCGTCTGGATAATGTACATTGCAATGACTGAAACAATTCTGCTTCTGTTTCTTGCATGGCACTGCTTTTGTTGTAAGCATATGCTAGCCACATAAGTCATGAATAAAGTACAGTGTTATTATTCAAACCAAATAACCTAAAATGAGCAATTAAACGTGTGTGCAGCCTACTGTTTTTTCCTTCTGAATGTTATACTCTGAACAGCCTTTTTTTCAGGTGGTCTAGAAATCCCCAGGGACTTCGGATGAGCACGTTCAGAGATGATCTCTCCAAGGTGAAATATTTTGGGCCACATCCCACGCTGTTATACGCATATGCTTCTTCAACTAGCTTCCTTGTTTTCAGCAAGATTAAATAGTTTGGCTTGAGCCTTTCTCCATGTGTGATAAGGCAGTGTGCCTGGGGTGTTGTTTGCTGCTAATGCCTTCTAAAATGATCGTGGTAGTTGTTTGTCAAGATATTCCCAGCTTTTAGCATAATCCCCCAAAAGTTTAGGATTTGTCCTTGGATGGAAATATTCCCAAGCTAGCTTACCATAGGCTTACACTCTAATTTCATTGGCACAGCATTTCATGCGGAGTCGTTTCTCCCCAGAGCAGCAATTAGGAAGCTTGGTGAGGTGTAGAAGGACTCCTGGGAGCAAACACTTGCAGGGCCTGGCTCCTTGTCATGCATCTGCCCAAGTCAGCATTTCTCTGCACTCAGGTTTCAGTGGACTCTGCAGTAATGCTCACAGTGACACCTATCTGAATATGAGGATGTATATAAACATGCACGCATCAGAGGCAGTTCAGAGTGATCTGTGTTTTGTGTGCCTTCAGGCTTTGTAGGGAAGTGATTTCCCATATATGACTGAAATGACTTGGGTAGCAGATATTATCACCCAGCAGCTGTATTGTAATAGATACAATTGGAAATGTTCTTTTTACATTAAAGATAACTGAAACTGGATCTGTCAGCTCTGCTTAGTAGCACACAAAGCCCTTCATTATATATCACACACTACGTTTATGCACTGTACAGGTCTACCAGGCCCCCACGGGTGAAGAAGCTGGTTGTTGTAAATCCATCATTTTATCTGCAGCAGCTTTAAGCAGTGAGCTTTCTGCAGTTTGTGCTCTAAGATGTCTTGTTTTTACCATTATGCAGTAGCCTTGGGAAAGATACTTGATCCTTGCTTTGGTTATCAGACTTCAGTTTTCCAAGTGAAGCCCTCAGCTTTCTTCTCATGAATGCATAATTGCTCTGTTTTAGTCTTCAGTAATATGTCCATAATGAATGACCCGGAGCTGAAGAAAAACAGTTTGTTTTATCCAGCCCAACCAAAACCCTGATCTAACAAAGTCTCATATAGGAAGGGCTATTCAAATCTCTTTTGAATCCAGTGATACTCCCTCTAATGTATGCGCTATAAATACATGAATAAAACATTTTTCAGCTTTTCAGAAGCGATCTGAGACTCTTTCTTCTATGCTTTCAGCTTAGCAGGAGCTATGCTTTAACAACTGATGGGGATACAATATAAAAATGGAACACACAGCAGAATTAAATCGTGGCAGCTTGGTTTTGCTGCATAAACTGAATGATCGCATTCCACCAAAATCTCTCTTGAATGACCTAGTGTGAAAAGTATTCTTTATGTGGCACAAATTATTAAAGGAAGCAACGCCTCTGTAAAGCAATTGTTCTGTTTCCCTCTTTTCAATAACTGCTGCTGAAAACACAGCCTGAACATTGCTTACTGTGCACTATTGGACTTAAAGGCTGTGGCTGCTATACTGAAGTGTGTAAACTTTACGTAACAAAACCTGTATATTTTTTCAGCTGAGCTTTGTAAAACTTTTTTTTTTTTTTGACAAGGAAGTAAGAGTAAGCTTTGAGACCAGAGAAGTACAACTACCAGACTGCGGTGGCAAATGCAAATTATCTGGTTCATCTGACCAGTAGGATTCAAAACCAAATGAGTATGCGCAAATAATCGTAGTGTTCAGAGCTATAATAGCAAGGATGAAAATCCCATTTTAAATTGGATGGAAACTCTCCTGTACTGAGGACACTCATTGGCACAGGAGTCAGCAAGCAGCCTTGTAGGTGCTTGGTGCATTCTCCCTCAAGAAGCCAGTCTAGGGGCATGGTAGTAACTTGGAAATGGGCTAAGTGGCGCCTTTGCTCTAACATGGCAGTTCCAGTCTTTTAATGTGTAGGTACAAAGCAGTTGTCAAATAAGAAGAGGCTCTAGCCTTCGTCAGGGCTGTGAAAATAATGCAAAAACACAACAGGCATTAATAACCTGAGACATGATTCTAAAATTTGCTGTCATGTATCTTCTGTGCTTACTATCTACAAAACTTACTGAGGTTTTCAAAAATGTGCTGACAATATCTTTTTGTAAGTTTATAAAGTATCTTCAGATTCCTTTTATAGGCTTATCTCACTACTCTCTTCTCTTTCAGGAAACTAATAGAAAACTGTAGACATCACAGCAGATTTTTTCAGCTTGAAGTTACTCTTTGCCTCCATTCCATAATTCTCAGTCTCCATAAGGTGTGCTCTGTTGTAAAGTACTGAATGTAAACAACCTGTGAAGTATTGTTTGGTTTTCCTGCCGCTCTGTTTTTACTGAAATTAAAATCTTAAAACAACACTCAGTCATTTCCAGGATACAGTGCAATTCCCACATTAATTTGGCCCTGGTAATATGGCATTGATCTAAATCCTCTGCCACAGTTCCACAGTAAGCAAAAGGACGTTGCTGATGTAGTGGAGAAATTGAATGACAGGGAAAACGTCTACATAAGTATCAGTGAACTGAGCAGGACGTCAGGCTTGATCTCATACACTAGGGTTCTGTGAATATCACTATCTACCTGATATAGGTCTAGGACTTTAATGAATGTTTTAGTGTGTTTACATTTAGCACGTCTGTTCTTACTCAGCCGTGCAGGCTGATACTGTTCAACTAATGCTTTGCTGGTGCTTTTCCTCCAGTCTTACATCATGTGTTCCTGAAAGCTAGGGTAGTCATTAATTACTGGGTGTCTCTTGACATCTGTATCCTTGTGGGCTTTAGTCTGCATGCTTTCCATGCCAATTAGTAACAATACTGCTGTGGGGAGAACAGCTGGGCTCTTTTGGTCATTCAGACCAGGGATATTTGATGCCTTGGTCAAGCTTCACATCTGGGCTTGGTCCAGTTGTTGTGCTGAAGATCTTGAACTGAGGAGCTGAAGAACTGGCAATCTGGCAAGCTGCATTTTCCTCCAGCTGGACCGTTCATATTCAATTTCCAATAGCACTGAAATAGGTAATTCACTCTCATCATTTATGTTATTGTCACACTAAGGCTAAGACGTGACATAGCCTTAGCCCCGAAGAACTTGCAGCCTTACAACAAAATCAGACACATCAGGGAGATAGACAAGAAAGTACAAAAGGTGATTCCTTATCACCTCAACACACTCACGGGGTATACACTGATAGATCATCTCTTATGAACCTACTGACAGTCTTTAAAGTGGTGCTTTGAAGAAAGGCATGACCTTTGAGTAACTATCAGATGCCTTGTATGAAAGTACAAGTGATGAAAGCACCCAGGTGCTTAGAATCAAAGAATCATTAAGGTTGTAAAAGACCTCTAAGATCACCTAGTCCAGCCATCAACCCACCCCCACTAACCATGTCCCTTGGTGTCACGTCTCCATGTTTATTGAACACCTCCATGAACAGTGACTCCACTACATCCCTGGGCAGTCTGTGCCAGTGCCTCACTACTCCTTCTGAGAAGAAAATTTTCCAAATATCCTATCTGGATCTCCCCCTAGCAAAGCTTGAGGCCAATAGCTCTCATCCTATTGCCAGTTACCTAAGAGGCTGACTCCCAATTCACTATAGCCTCTTTTCAGATAGAAGAATGCAAAAGAAACTCTCCTGGTAAGGCATAGGTGCGGGATGAGACTTTGCTGGGAGCAAGGGATTATGCTGTCTGCCTACCAAAGACCTCCTCCCCATCCATTCCACCTCACTCAGGAACAATCATCTTACTGCAGGGCAGCAGGAGGTGGTTTTTATATCTGCTGTTATAAATAGGTTGCCATAAATGCAAGTGTGGAGGTTCTTGGTGCAGCAGGGTTGAGTTGTTTGCTTAGAGGGCTGCAATGTGAAGGAGTATTGGAGAGGGGAGAGAGGAGAAAACAAAAGGGTTGGTATTAGGATGACATGGAGAAAACAGAGTAATGACAGGGTTGAAGGAGGCAGTGTGAATGCCAGAGAGGCAGAGAGTCACAAGCCCTGGTGCTGCGTGGAGGCAATGAGGTCCTCTGCTCTCCTCCCTCCCACCTGGAGCAGGCTGCAAGTCCTGCAGCCCCTTGGGATCAGAAGCAGCTGCTGACTGCAGATAAGGAGTAGGGCAACCCCCTGGGCTGTGACCAGAGCCAGTTTCTCCCTCTACTGGAAATTAAGCTGGGCCTCACAGTGGTGACACGTATTTCAGAATTCCTCAGACTTGAGAGCATGGCCAGCAGGCTGAGAGCAGGTTGAGTGAGGCAATTTAACACCCTGCATTTGTCTCCCCTGGGATCACAAACACTGTGTGTAGCATGAGGTCCCACCAGCACAAGAGTAAAATGAGAGAGCCCAGAGGTAATTCACAGATGTTGTTGTCTCATAGGAGAAGAGGTGTGGTGAACTAGGTTTGCTCAGCCACGGAAGATGAGAACAAATTAGGATTTAATTGAATCTTTCACTACCCTGAAGAAAAGTGGAGATTGGGAAGGGACACGGCTGGTCTAGTATCTACTTTGGAAAAGGGCAGAATCAAGAAGGTACTTTGAAAAAGAGGGAAATGTCTGAAAAATGATTGTAGCAAATAATTCACCAGAAGTCTTGCAAGCCCCAAAGATGTAGTTTTGTGTCTAAATTTGAACCCTGCTTTTAGGAGACCTATGAGCCTTGAGAGTTGAGCAATGGAAATCATGAGAGATGTAGTTGGAGGCAAGACAAAAGAATGGAACTTATTATGTGAGTGAGAAGTGGAGAGTATCTTGCAACTTGCAGGTGAAAGGCAGCTGCTAGGACGTGGGGAATTGCCTGTCCTTCCTGCATACTGTGAAGAAAACAAGTCATCTGCTTCAGGTGTAGTAAGGAGGATTTCAGCTCAACAGTGAGATAAAATAACCTCTAAAGAAAGTGGCAGAGAGAATGAGCACTGAGATAAATTGCTGGAGAGCTTTGGATGTTTCTGAAAAAAAAGATAAGAATCATTCTGAGAACAGTTTAGATGAAGCTGATCCTACCTTTGGGCAAAAAGAGGGATGGATGCCTGCACATAGACATTTCTTTTCTCTAATTCCGAGATAATAGTATTGATACCATCCCTCCATTCCTCCCACCTGGAATTTTCTTCTGTGAAAAGTGACCCTTTAAACAAAATAATCCAAACAAATGGTGTTGAGTTTCTCTAGTTCCTCTCCTTTGTGCACTTCCTCTCTAAATCATTTGTGTTGGTATTACACATTCAGATGTATCCTCCGCTATTTAATAAAGGTATATTTAGGTGGATAATACACACAAGCTTAAATGTAGGCTTAAATGTGTCTCCTGAACTATGCTTCAGCTCTTAATATATGTAGTTAGTGCCCAAAGTAGAGATTATCTGTTTTGTTTCAACTGTGCTAATACAGTAACTGTAGACAGAGGTGTCGACAGGCTTCTGCAATTATGGTGTCATTTTCTCCTTTATGTGACCAGTTAGCAACAATCAGAAGAGGTTTGGGAGCATCTCTCCTCAACAGCTGATAGCAAGACCTGTGGCTACCTCCAGCTCCTACTCATGATCCAGTTAGCAGATACCCATAATTTGATTGTCCATATAGATTCTTGGGGTGGTGCTCCGCTGGGTACATTTCATAAAGGGCAATCTTCACTGCAGCCCAAACCACAGGAGTTAGGAGGTGTCTAGCCACATGTTTCTTGCATAAGCAGGCATCAGCCTTAACTTTACTGTCCTCCAGTTGACATTGCCATGAGCACTGAAGTAGAGGGAATTGCTACAGATGAATCTTGTGATTTCTGGTGTCTACTGGACACCCTCCTTGAAAGCTGAGCCTTTAGAAAGGTTCGCTGTCTCTTACATGAGACAAGCATATGGTTTTTTTCCATTTTCTTAATCGAGGTCTTTAGAGGGTGTTTCTCTTTCTCCAGCTCTCTGTTTTCATGAGTGACGATGCTCTTTGTTTTATTGAGACTTTGACCATCCTGCTAAATCTGGCTGAGATGTCCAACATATGAATTAAAGACGTGTGGAGGTGAACATGCTCCATATGGTTGTGCAAGCTAGAAGTTATCCAGTCTGGAAATTAAGGGAGTTTTAAAAGATGAAGAAACTGTCAGCTATTTGATGGCATGGTGAAGTTGTTAGGGAAGAGAAAAGTGAGTTCAAAGAAAGTGTTTGTAGATGCATCTCTGCTTGAAATATGCTTCTGTATGTGGCAACACTTAAGTAAAACTGTGATAAAAGGTTTGTCAAATGGCTTGAATTTATTGTGCTTGAAATTGAAAGAGGAGTTACTAAAAATTTAGTAAATGCACAAGAGACTTGGAGCTCATAATAAAGTATGGAAGATTTGTTTGTTTCTTTGAATTTGCATATTTCAACCTTTCATTTCCTGTGGAAGGAGATATAGTATGAAATTACCTTTTTAAGACAGCAAGGATTCTCTAAAGGCTTCTGTAGCCTCTGTAGTCCATTCAGCATATTCCAAGTGCAAATCAGATCCACATCAGAGTCTTTATGGGAGGTTTTCATTACAGGGGGGCATACAAAGCACGCACCTAAAATTTTTTAAACATGTTAAGGGTGGATCAAAAATTAGTAGATCTCTTTACTTGTATTTTCAAGAGGCTTTCTGGCACTTTTTCATATCAAATGTAAGTAGTAAATTAGCTGTATTTCTAGGTATTTGGAGGCTCCTTTGAAGCAGTGAGCAAAGGAACATAATACTTTGAAACCATTATTGACGCTATCAATTATTTTAACATCGTTTCTAAGGCAAAACAGGATCCTCACCAGACCGGCTTTGTGTCCTGTTTGTCTTGTTCTGACAGAATGTCTATCTGAGCTGTAATGAGAAGGTGGTCAGACCAGCTTAATACTTAGCACATGATATTTTTCATCTTCAAAATGCTTTGTGAACAAGCAAGCATATCACCTTCTGTTTCTCCACTGGATACTTCTGTAGCTGAATACAAGCAACAGATCCGGAGTCTTTATAAAATCTTGTGAGAATAATTAGATGTTGGTAATAATTTTAAAGCCTTTCAGATATTGAGTAGAGCAAAATTAGACTTTTAAAGCAGCTAAGTTAAGAGCCATTGGATTTCTAGTGACTAATGGCATTGTCAATTGAATTTTTAGCTTTAGTGAAGTCTAGTTTTGTGATTTAAACTGAGATTTTTGTAGAAGTCAAAGACTGCAGCACAGATTTCTGAAACAGCGGTTTTATTATTAGCAATGTATAGGGACTGAGAAGAGCTTTTAACCTCTACTAGTTGTCCTTGTTCCTACCTACTTTTTCCTTTTATTTTCAGGGATGTGTCAAAGCCAGCTAGTAATCTACCCAGTGCATGTGCTCTGGCAAAAGAAAGGTAGGGAATACAGAACAAATACAGAAAAACTCTTCCTTACTTTCTTCTTATTTTCCATTAGAAGCAATCTTCTTTTGATATTTCATCCATTTTCTTCTCCACTATTCTATTCCTAGTGTTAATGAAATATTTTCTTATGATATTCAGTGTATGAATCTGTGTCTGGTTTTGACTGTTAGCACCAGCTCTCATGCACCCTCCATCCCCACCCCCCATCTTAAGCTGTGCATATTTTTGAGATGCATTTTTATGGCCTAGAAATTTGTATTGTATCTCAAAGATTTATTCCCTTCATTTCTGCCCAACTCCCAGCATTTATGGGTTTTTCTTCCTCCAAAGAAATTAGATTTTTAAATAATCATGCAGAATTATTCTCTTTTACAAATTTCTATTAAAATTCTGTTATTTTCTCTTGCTTTAAAATCAGAAATCGATAACAGAGTAAGAATATTGTGAACTCATTGAATCATTGCAAAAGCTCTGTGATCACATTTATTATTAATGCTTATCATCAGTAAGTTCCTTGAATTTACACTGGCCCTTTCATCTGAAATACTTATGTAATAAAACATCCATTACATCTTAGAACATCCCTTGAATACAAATGAGTCCTCACTGAGAAAAGATGCGAGGCAAGGGCTGTATACCAGCCAGGAGCAGTGAGCCAATGGCAGAGGGAAGAACAATTCTGAGGCCTGACATCTCTCCTTAAGTTTCAGCCATCTGAATATGTCAGGCAGCTATGAGAGAGCTATACCTACATGTCACTAAATCACAGCAGTGTTTTCTTACAGGACAGCTACTTTAGATGAAGGGTTTCCTGCATGTTACTGGTGCCATCTGAGAATTCTTCTTTTTTCAGATGAAAGGAGGAAAAAGTAATGGAACTAAACAAGAAAAGATATGATAAGATCAAAATTAAAACCACTTATAAAGGATTCTTGGACTTCTAGGCTGAGAGTGTGGAATGAGCTGACCAGCAGCCACATACTATGGGCTATAAAAGACATGATCAGACTACAGCTCATTACATAATAAAAGAGTGTATGGTATAACTGTGACTGATTGGCATCCTGTTAAAATATTTCTGTATCTCAGTCTGCATTTGACATTCCTACTGCATCTAGAAGCAACCTAAATCAGCTGATTATCTTTACTGCTATACCAAATGCAAAGATTTCCTTTCTAAAAGTAGTCAGTGTACGGGATGGGGTACCATGTACAGTTCAAGAGCAAGGAACAATATTATCCAGGTGATCTAAAACTTGAACAATTCTCTTGTCTGGGACATTAACTCCAAAGCCAAAATTCCCTTTCCCACAACTTCTGAACTAGCACATGGGCTGCTAAAAAACACTTTAGGAGTCAGAGCAGTCTTTCTCCTGCCTTTTTTGAGGTTAAGCTGCTGACTGCCTCTCCTCACTACAGTGAAAGCTGGTGCTTCCCAGGGCTGGAGTTATTCTATGCACGAAGGCAAGACCAGGAGAGAAGAAGAAAGCAGAGAATGTCTCTCTTCAGATGCTTGTATTTATCGTGGCATGGTGGTGTGAGCTGTAAAATACATTTCTCTTTGCTCAGCTTCTGGTAGATGTGGTTATCAGAAGCTGGAAGGCTACCTGCAGATATATATTTGGCAGAGTAGTGCTTGGACATGCACCCAGCCTTCCTTCAGAGTGCAAGACCATGCTGCAGCTCTGCTTTGGCAGTACTCTTTTTCTCCTTTGGATGGAGGAACACACTGTGGTGCTAACATCAAATACCACTCACCTGTGACTAGAAAAAAGAACCAGAAAAGAAGGCACCAGAATGAATTGTGTCAGCTAACCAGGATAAGCTTTTTTTTTTCTTAAAATAACAGAAAAAAAAGAGAACTTGTTTGGTAATTTTTACCCACCTGAGATTGGAAGTCTGAGCAGCTTCCAGTTAACTGCTAGTTTACTGGAGCTACAGGAAAAATCAACATCGACTGCTCTGGGGAAGGCAAATGCTTGAGCTGTTTGTAATGAATAGCTATGAATACCATAGCTAATGGTATGATCTTTATTCTGACTGATAAACAGAAACTTGCATTGATCCATGGGAGTATGAGAGAAGGATAAGCTTCATATCTGGTAATGCAGCTTGCTGATGGATGGATGGATGGTTGATACTTCTGTCCATAGTTCTTCCTTGCAATGTGGAAACTTCCTTTTTCTTTCTTTTTTCTTTTTCCTTTTTTTCTGGGGGGGTGGGAGGGGTAATATCCTGATGACAGCAAGCCGTCAAGTATACTGACACTAGAAGGAAGGACAAAAGAGACTTTATTTGGTGTGTGCTTGCTTTTTGCAACTTCTACGTTGGAGTTTTCTCTTTTCAGTTCAGTTGAACCTTCTTGGCTCTTATTCTGGAGCTAAGGGCAAGGAGATAAGAGACTTCGGGTTGCTTTCCTCTCAGGAGTCTGACACTGCATCTGTTCATGGGGAAGGAGAAATTTCCCTATTGCTGAACAAGTTACTCCTCTTCAGATGTTGGTAGAAATATTCACCTGTGATCTCTACAGATTGAGGACCTTTGTTATAGTGAAATAATACCAGCATTTCTTGAGGGCTTGGAAGAAATATTCTAAGGAATTGGACTTCCTTTTACTGAGCCCAACAATTTCTTCCACTTTCCAGACTTGCTAGCTTCTGAGTGTAGCTGTGCTGTCTATCTGGTTCAGTTATTGGCTCTTCTCTCTGTTTTTTGCCTGTTTGAGAGCCCATAGTGGACTTCACACTGAAGATATGAAGGGGAAGAAAAAGCCATCAAATTGTACCAATCCATTTATATTTTTCTTTTTCTCTCAAAGAAAATGTTTTGGCATTAAATGTTTTGATAATTATTTCTAATCAATTTCCACTCCTCAATTTTCTCCCTATATTCAATCTGAAATACAACTAACTCACTTCTTCAAATGGAAAACCTTTTTATAATAAATCAACAACATCTAAAGCAAAATATGATCCATCTGAGCATCAGTGTTAACTCAAAACTATATATTTATCTCTCTTGGAATCTATCTTCATCCTTCTGGGTTAAAATAACCAAATATACCTTTCATTATCTTTAAAGGCTCACTTGGATACAAGTAAATGCAAAGCTATTGATGACTCAGTGGATGAATGAGTTCAGGAGACCTCAAAGGAGACACGTTCATTACACTGACAGTAATTTCATATGACTGTATGAACTGGCTGCAGTGTGATGAGGCATTAGTAGTGTAAGAACAAGAGTCTACTTGGCAGAAGAGTAACATGAAATCTATTTAAAGGAAAAAGAAAAAAAAAAAAGCAGAATCAAGCTATACTTTATCCTGATCTCAAATGTAACTTACATTCAAAAAAATGCTAAAGGCGAAGACAGACAAAAGGTAGACAGAAAAGGGAGAGTCTTTTCTTGTTCCTGAGAGCGCACATCATGCAGTAGCAAAATCTTCTGTAATTGCTTCACACATTTGACTCCAGTGATATTAGTTTCCAAAGCAAATAATTTCAAAACAGTCTATAGTTTTTGTTACTGGTGAATCAAATTCCTAAAGTGGTGGAATCATCATGCAACAGAGTGACTGTAGGATATTTTCAGCCTGAAAAGTTCCCAGCCAATAAGAGGTTGAACTGTATGAGCTATATTGACCATAAGGAAAACTGAATCCTGACAGCAAATGTCAGGAAAGATGTATTAGTGTACAGTAATGGAGTTAGAAGATGATAGCTTTTTTCCTTCTATTGCATCTTCAATAATCATTAGCACAAAATGTCTATTAAGTGTCTTTTTAAAAGACATAAACCAAGTTATGCTATTCCTAATATCAATGTTTGAAGTAAGTTTAAAGATTAATTGGACATGTCTAAGAGGAAAAATTGACATTTGTAATAATGAAAAATGTCTTAATAAACGTATTATTTTTTTTTCTTTGTCCTCTTAGGCAAATAAGGTGAAATGTTCAGTGTATTCTTACTTTATTTTACTGCAACTTTTTGAAGGAAAACAAGGAGAACCTGCGTCATGTTCCCTGCCACTTTCCTGAATGAGCAACGTGGGTGATATGAAGGCACCTGCTCCCAAACCCCTTTTCTCTGAAGCCTGAGAGCAGAACTGAATGAGGGGACAGCCTTCCAATCCCAGGGCACATTCTTGGGATTTTTGAAGTCTCTGTATCTTTTGTGGGAAAAAAATACAAAGCACCTCCTTTCAGATGCCTTTGTGAAAAAGAGCTGCGTTGAAATGCCTGGTTTGAGATCAAAGGCCTCCGGCAAGCAATTGGGAGTTTTAATTCTGGTCACAGGCAAAATTCTGTTGAAATGCTCACGTTCCTCTGAGATGTTTCAGCTTTGATGTAATGGGGTATTTGACTAAATACTACTTTCACAATGTTCTGGCCAGGTCTGTGTTTTTGGTGCCTTTGTGTTTGTTAGCGAGGAGCTTAAGCAAAGGGAGCCGATAGACAAGGAATAGTGAAAGGCCTGGAAAGGGAACCTGAAAACTTAATAAGGTGTTAGCTCTGCACAGAGCCCAGACTGCTTACAGTGAAATTTAGTTGCCTAGAGCCTATGGTTCAGACAATAACTAGCCTGTTCTTCCTGCACTGCAAGGCACCACTGTACTGTGCTTGGAAATTTTCTTTCTGTAGTCACCTGTTCCTGCCTGAAAACACCTGTTTCACAACAGACAGGTATCTCCTCCTCCCCCAGGCCAGCAGCGCTTGGGCAGACCAGCACCTGAGCTGCGTGACAAGTCTGGGAGGCCAGGAGGCCTCAGGGAGGTCTGGAGGCATGGGGTGGCCTGGAGGCCTGGTCGTGCTGGGCCATGACTGATGGGTTGGTGTCCTGGCGGGACAGGGCATCCTGCTTCTGAAGAAGTGTCACTCTTGGCTGTGGTGGTCCTTCTCACATTGCATTCCTGTGTACAGCCGCCTACAGAAGGAAGGGTGAAGGCTTTCCTTCAAATGCTCCAGGGCTCTGGGGTCATAGAACTGCCTTCACTGTAGAAAGTCTAAATTCAGTCTTTCCTAGGCCATACAGAGCTTATAAATTATGTTTCTTTCCTCACTAATTTCTCCAATCATGGGGGAGAATCATAGAATGGCTTGGGTTGGAAGGGACCTCAAAGATTATCCCATTCCAGCCTCCCTGCAGGGTTGCCAGACACTGACTCAGTCCCTAGACCAGGTTGCTCAAGACTCCAACCAACCTGGCCTTTAACACATCCAGGGATGGGGCAGCTTCAGTGGCAAGGAGAAGCTTAGGATTTTGCTTCAGTTCTCTGCCCTTGCAGCAAAGAAGCAGCGTTTCCTACAAGTCTTCCTGCACATCTCCAGAGACCCTATGGAAATTCAGGAAGCTGGAGTAGGTGAGCTGAACAACACCCTACTGAGGGATTTAAAACACCTGGAATTTTTGCAAGGTGATGTGTAAAATGAGTGTTGAAGTCAAGTGAGTATCACAGCTCTCTTTCTGTATCCATCAGCATTGATGATAGTGAGGTCAAGTGCTGCTGCCTTGCAAATGTGTTGACAGGTATTGGTAATTGAAGATGATATGTTACACAGTGCAGTGATGCCTCTTCCTACTGCAGGTGGTGGGTGTGGAAAACAGGGCTGCTTTAAAAGTTATCTGCATCTGTGTAGATTATAGCATTCTTACAGAGGTAAAGGGAATGGAGAATGGACAATCTCGTGGGAATGGAGGTAAAAATCAATTTAAGTGCTGCCTGGAAGAATTCTCATGTCCTGATCTAGTGCAGTTACAATGCCTGCTCAGTACTAGTGAAAAAATAAGTGCCAAAGCTGGGAAGGTTTGGGAAGATGTGGCTTTGTTCTCCCAGCTGCAATAACTCAAATCAAAAAACCTCTCCTTGTGATCCACATCTGCCAGCACTGATAATAAACAGAAAAACGAGAATACCAAAATAAGTTTAAGATGTTGTATCACACACACAAATCGAATGTCTGGATGTGAATGCTACTGTCTGTACTGCATCCTCCCACACAGAGACTAAAATACTTCACTTTTGTCATGTGGACAGGTAGGTATGAAAGTTCAAATTATTTTGGAGATTTATATGGGGTAAGCTGGGTAATTAGAAACTATACTTCAGAAAGAATTACACACAAAGATAACATTTGTGGCTCCTGTACATCCTCATAAAAACTTTCAGTTTTGCCCTGCAGTTTGTCTTAGAAAGATGGCCCAGTGCCAAAGCTACTGGCAAGCATTTATGGTAACTCAGCTCCAGTTCTGCCCCACGCTCCCTGCACTGCACCTCAGATTGAGTGGCTGACTTCTGCATCCCATTCTTCATCAGTAGAACAGATGCCATGTATCTTTTCTCTCCTAGAGTGTTCCTCTGCTCTGGTACTGTTTGTTATGAAGCAAGTAATCCTGTTTAGTGCCTCTGGACTTCACAGTACACAATTATCAATGTTAAAATTCAAATTGAAGGAGTGATTGGACCTAGCAGATTGCTTTGTTGTTTATGTGCTGTGCCATTATCAGCATTCATTAAAAACAGGTATATCTAATTTTTTTAGCTCTCAGCAAGCTGACTACAATGACACTATTATGGGCTAGGTTAAATCGACTAGAGCTGGTGAGTGAAATGGTTGCCTTCTGTTACGGGTAAATGCAACAAACACAGAGCTAGGCAGATAAAAAGAGGGAGGCAAAAAAAGGCTTGTTCAGTACATGAGCAGGGGATTTGAACTGCTCACAGAACAGGAAGCTTTGCTGGGCTTTCCCAGGGCATTGTTAAACTGTGGACACAGCTCTTCTCAATGAGAAAACAGAAGGTGAAAGAGGTGCAGGAAAGCCAAACTGGAGTCGCGCTGTAAATATGCTCTAAGGGGATATGTGCAAGAGAGAATGTTTAAACAGCGTTGCTAGAAACTGACTCAGAGAGGGAAGAAAAGAAGAACCTGTTGTGCCCAGAGACACTGGGTTTTGGCCAGCCTGCATGAGTACACAGGATTCTATCCTCAACTCTAGTGCAGTTAGATCTATATGCACACATATATATGTATATATATACACACACACACATAGATATATATGCATATCATCAGAAAAAGCGTTCGTGATTTTCAAAAGCACTGCTGTCTCTTCTTTTTAGTGTGGATGGGAGACTAAAGCTGCACTTACAGTCTGTTTGTCAAACCTTTTGCAAGCACGTTTACTATTGGTGAAAAACAATGCCTAATAAGGAAACACTGTCATGGAAAAAAAAAATATCTCACACAGAGACATATCAGATATTTAGATAGAGGCAATCTGTGTTACTCTGATATGCTGAGGGACTGCATGCACTTCCCGGGGACGGAGCTGTTGGCAACTGGGAGCCCTGCACCACTACAGGACAGCTCACAGCCCTGGGGTGCAGAAAGGAGAGGAAAATAGGATTTACAAAGCTCTGCTGAAAAAAAAATGTCCCTGGGAAAAAGTGTGAAGATACTACTGCCTCTCTGGACACCGGGGGCAATGTTTCCCTTGGTCTCGATAGTAACAGAAAGCTTAGTTCTTTGTTCATACGGTGGGAGTGGTGAGTTGGCAGGAGGTACGCCCCTGCTGCATGCTGGTTTGCGGAGGTCGGTGTGCCAAGAGAAGCTGCAGGGCAAGGCAAAGGCAGTCAGGAGAGGTGGGATGCTCCTTGCTGCCTCCTGTGCCGCTGCAGAGGAGTCCTGCACGTGGCTGAGTCAGCAGCTCAGGGAAAAACAAAGGTCAGCCAGCTAGAGCATCGTCTGGGAACAGAGAAATATGCTTTGCTGCACAACTAGTCAGCCGAAATGGGTATGAGCACTTCTCAAGGAGTAGACACCGGTCTTAATTTTTGCACATGCCAAAAAAGAAACAACTTGCCCTTGCACTTCTAAATCTAAGCAATGTCACAACCATGAACTAATCCTGCAGCTTGAGGTCTGAACTGTGGGAAATGATAAATTTTTCAGATCATTCCTGGTGATGTAACGTAGCCACCCAAAAGCACTAGTGGGAAAGAATTTCAAAGCTTCCTTGTCTGGAAACAGAATAAGTAAGTTGAGTCTGGAGAAGTATTTGGTACTGGAGCTGAGTGGGCCCCACCAACATTTTGTGAAGTCACTGCAGAAATGTGAAAAATTGAGGCCTGGGGCAGGTGACACATAGATGAATGACCCAGTCTACCGTCTAGAAAGGCTACCAAAGCTATAGCAAGTTAAAGGTGCTTGACTGTTAGGAAATACCAGAACTGGTATTTCCCATGCAAGTTCAATTCTGTCCTTTACCATGTTTCTGCATGCCGTTAATGCTAAAGAGCAGCAGCTGTACCAGGGTTTGATAAATTCTTTCCCTCTTCACCCTGGCAAGCATCTAAAGCTCAGTAAAAGGGGCTGCTGGCAGCCTGGCTTCTAACCTTGCTTCAGTGAAGGAGGAGGTTCCCTGTGCTGCTCTTATTTGGTCCTATGAAGATGAAGTGGAGTGGGGTGGAATTAACAAAAAGAAAAAGGAAAAAAAAACATCAGAAGAAAAGGTACACTGATACTTCTTTTTATGAATAATGTAAAAAGTCTCTTGATTATGCTTTGTGGGTGCTTTCTTTGGCTTTCATTTTTCAGTCTATTACCACAAGAGAAGGCTGTATATGAGCCTGAGGTCTCACTGAGACAGACTCTGCTTGCAAAAATGACTGAATATTTTACCCTATGCTTGTGAATATTCTGCTGCTCTGCATGCACTTTGCTTTGTGCTAGTTAAAATTCTAGTGGGTTGCCCTCCCATTAGAATACTTTTAATGTTTTATTGGGATGCCTCCCACCTGAAAATGGTTTAGCACATAAAGTGCTTTGCTCATTTAAGCAAAAATAAACCATATTTCTGATGAAAAAGCGAGATTGTTTTGGTAGGTCTCCTGTAAATTGCTCTTTATGCAAATGGTGCCTTGGGAACTAGCAGATGAAAGCACTCCAGGGTGGTATGGTGCTGCAGATGTTTCACCTGCCTGCCTCAGAGAGCTCTGATGTAAAAAGGGTGAGGAGCAATGCACAGAACCAGCTCCTCTGTGCTCTGCTGGCTTACCTCCTTCTGGCTGAAAGCTTTGTGTCCACCCTTGGAACAACTTATTCAAATAAAGTGAGGAAGGAATGGCCAGTGTGCCTGTTTCTGAGTGCTTTGACTTAAGGAGATAGATTTAAAAGTTTGAGTTGCACTCAGCTAAAGAGAGTAAAACAGGAAAGGGTGCTGTGGATGGAAGAAAGTAAGTTGAAATCCAAATAACAAGAAAATGTAAGTCTGTGTAATTGACTTGTCTTGAGTGACCAGGACAGGGTTTTTTACAACTAGAAACACACATGCTCAGTAAAAAGAGTGTTTCTTGAACTAGTCTAAACAAAATAGAAGCTTCACTGCTGATGGGAGGAGAGGGGAGTAATCAGCTTCAGCTGGGTTTGCTCAGTCTTTATTTTAACACAGTTAACATGTTAACTCTCTCCAGGCTTTCCTGCTTTGTTGTTGTTCTGATTAAAGCATACGCATGCTGTCTCATCATATGTTTGGGGTGAAATAACCAGCTCCAGCCCCACGCCCTGCGGAGTGAAGACCTTGTTGAGTTTCATGCCTCAATTTAACATTGCCTGTTTGTGCTTCAAGGAGATGCCTACAAGGCGTTGACTGAGCGAACTTTGTTTTTCGTGCCAGCGCTTCAGGCTGGCAAAGGAGAAATTTGTGTTTGAATTATCTGCGGCCCCCCCAGGCACAACTGTGTGTGTAAGAAAATCTCGTGGATAGCAGTAACCATGGCACGAGTTTTGTTTGCCACCCTTACACAACGTTTTTCTTGGCCACTGAATCAGCCTCCAAACAACCCCCTGTTACCCTCCTTATCCGTGTACTTGCAGTGTACTGCCTCTGTCAAACACCCACTACTTGAGATACAATAGGTACTGCAGAGAACTAATAGGACTTCTCTTTCCTGCAAAGGAAATCCTTTTACTTCCCCATAGTAGCAGCCAAAGCCTTTCACTTGACCTCTGTACGAAGAGTAAGATGTCAACCACACCTCATCAGAATGCATTATTCCAAATGGTGTTTGTAAATCAGGCTTCTGCTATTTTGGAATGTCTGTGCAATAAATATCTTTCTAGCTATGTAATTAAAATGCTATCGTGGCTTCTCTCAGAGACTTAGTTCAGCCTGCTGCAAAAATGGAGTAAGCTTGCCATCCCAGTGCTGTGGTAAAGACCTGCTATGCTGACTTAATTTAACCAAAATGTCTGGAAAACAGTCTCCGAAGGACAAAATGCCTTTTGCTTTGTGCAAGGGCTGTTCCTGGAATATCTTCAAACCTTACTGAAGGAGAGCAGATGTTCACTTCTTGCATTTCTCTTCCCCCTCATCCATCCAGAGGAGAAGAGCCCATTTCCTCTACTGATTTAATTAAGGACTGAAAATGCAATTTGAAAGGGAAGAGTAGAACTGAAGATTTATTTTGATGTGCAGAAATCTGGGAGTTTTGTCTGCTGGTTCATTTGTTTGTTTCTCCTTCATGCCTGGGTGAGGAGGGCCCTCTGAGAGGTAATGGCTACTTGGAGCAGTATTTGTCAGATGTGTGCTCTGCCTTCCATGTTGATGAACTGACAAGGCAGAGCAGTGTAGGATAGCCTCAGTGTTGTCAATGGATAAAAGTTATTGTGTCATAGAATGAAAAGACCATCAGTCCCAATGCCAAGCAGGTCTCTACACTTTATGCAGAAGTACTGCTCAGAAAAGTCGGTAGGGAAATTGAGATGGAGGGGAATACTGCTCATACTTCAAATTCTGTTTTAGTGCTAGTGCCCATCTTCTACTTGAATCACATTTTCAGGACAGAAAAGTGTTAAGGGAGACCCCCCCCCCCCCCCCCCCCCAAAAAAAAAAAAAAAAAGGCATATTTTATTAGTTACCTCAGGAATTAAGAGTGGTCAGATCTGGCCTGTAGAGGAGGAAATTGTTAGCAGGCTACTAAGAGAAATGTCTTCAGAATTTTGAGGCCCTACTTGGGGGGCGAAACACCACCTTCGGTTTAAGATCAGAACTGGGAATATATGAGCCCTCCTTGTTAATAACTCAACTAAATGATGCTACTATTGGTGAGAATTGCCAAGAAGCACATTGTCAACATTTTGAAGGTTTATCTGTTTTGTGCATTTTTTTCCCTTTTCTTTGCTAGTCTCACACAAGAAAGAAATTTCAGGAGCCGTTATTTGATCTGCTTCTTACAGCTATCCTTGTTTGAACTGGCGATGCTTTCTTTTTCTTGTTGCCTGAAAGCCTAGCCTGAACAAGACTTCACACTGAAGATGGTTACAAAAATGATTCCAAAGGTGGCAGTATCCTTTAGGCTGCAGTGAGAGAGGTAATGTCTACACCTTCCTTACACCTGGCTCATATGTCAGTGATCAGGGAAGCCTGGGGCAGTGTTTCTTATTAGGTTTCTGTAATATGATGCACACCCAGATAAGTAAGCCACTCATTTTTGTGTCTTGAGAGAAACGTAGGGGGAAGTGTGGGCATTTCTGGTGGGGTTTCTGTCCTCACCTTTTCTCAAGATACAAGGCTAAGAAGAGACAACTGGTTACAGGTGAGCAATGACACAGGCTCAGCTGTAGTCAAAAGTACTTCAGTGGGCAGTAGTTCTCCCACGTGCACTACCTTAGAGTGAGTCTCTGAGAAGATCTATTTATTTATAAAATCCAGACTCTGTACATCTTGAAAAGGAAGATCAGAGGGCTATGCACACTGCTGCAGGCAAGGGTGAGTCCAGGTGAAGATATGTAGAAATTCTGAAGGACAGGGAAGAGCAACTGCATAGATGCTCACAGTCTACCTAGTGAGTGTACCCAGAATGTGAACTGCTTAATAAGGAGAGAGCATCCTAGAAAGAGGAAAATATAATCTAGTGGAGTAGATTTAACCTGAAATACAGACAATTACATACATTAAAAAACAAAAAACAAAAATGAAAAAACAACAGCAATAGAAGAAGGCAGTGGTAAAGAAGGGAAGGCATAGTTTATGTGAAGAAGGCGTGGAATTCCCATCAAAAGTCCAGTCATGTAACCCGTGAAGAGAAAAAGACTATGAAAATTTCCAGACCTAACTGAGCATCTCAGTAGAAGATAAATAGATGAATGAATGAATAAAAAATACCCTGGCAGAAGGTGAAGGTTTTTTCTGGAGTGGAGCAATGTCTATTCAGCACAGGGAAGATGCATTGTGCCTGTTGATAAGGGCAGGGCTGAATTAAGTCTTGCTGCAAATCAAGTCAAGACTTGCAAAGGATACTGAAAACAAGCCCTATTGCCATACAAGTTGAGGGGAGACAAAAGAAGTTAAGTTTCCACCTTGGCATGAAATAAAGAATGTGCTAATGAAACTTTCAGTGTGAAATTAGAAAGTACTGGTAATGTGAAGGAAAATGAGGATATTGTGCAGAAAAAATTAGCTGACAAATAAAGAAATAGATATGCAATGAAGTTTAATAGAATGAGGTCAAATAAGACTGCGCTAATAGCAGTTTATGTTGCAGGATTGGGCTGCTGAAGTTGAAAGAAACATCAAGATGCCTAATGGTTGCATGTGTAGCACAGACATGAGAGAGAGCATCCTAAATTTGTTGGGGGAGATATTTTTGCTTTCAAGTAGGAATTATTAATATTGTTGTAGAAAGTGCTTGTAAAACCTCTTTTACATAGTTTTGCATGGGAATAAATAAGTAAATTTAAATATTTATTATCAGTAAGACTTTGTAAACGGTATTTTTGACACTTTTGTAGTGAATAGTGTAAGGATAAGGTTGTAAAGCTTCTAACCATATGAGGAAGGAGGCTCTGGGACTTTCCAACAGGAGTGGTGTGGACAGAACTAGCATTATGATGGAGCTTAAATATCTAGCAGAAGGATACTATATAATGTCATTCTTTGCAGGAACTGGGACGTGTATTTTACAGTCCTTTGTCATCTGTTTCTAGGCAATGGATGTAACACAAATAGAGAAAAGCGAAATACAGAAGTCAAAGCATTACAGAACTATTTAGCAAATGGTAATACTGATGGTCACTCAAAGTAAGGATCCTGTCCAGAGTACAGGAAAAAATGCAAAAAAAAAAAAAAAAAAGAGAGAGAAAACTGAATTGTAGATGAGAAATGTGTGCTTAGGAGCCAGTAATGAGTGGGGTGAAAGAGGATTTTTCCTGGTATCTGCTCTTCCCTTTTTATTGCCACTTGACTACGTTAAGCTTTTCAAGTTCATATCCAGACACTATTTTGATAGCTTGCTCTCTCTCTAGAGAACAACAGATGTTGCATCTTAGAGTGTCCTCTGCACGGTATGGGTTAATGACCTGAAACTGTAATTCTCTTCAATCCCAAATAATTCACATTAGGCCCTGCATATTAGGTACTTGTTTTATTCACATTGCTGTGAGTAATGACATGATTTTCACTTGTATGCTGGTATTCATCTATCTGCCATCAGAATCTGTAACTTGTTCTATTTGTCCCAGATAAATGAGCAATGGATGTGATTTTTTTTTGTTTTTTTTTTTTAAGGTGACCAGTTACATACAACAAGTGGTAGAATGAGCCAGGGATACTTGGATGCTTTCTGAGCATCAGCATGAGCACTGGAGTGTGCAAAACCAACAGTCTCCAGTTCTTGTAGGTTTACCTAATTTGCAGTGAATTGGCTAAAGTAGCATTGGCACTTGCCTTTCTGCTTGTGATTATTCAGTCTATCCACCTCATCATAAAATAAAGGTTTTATGTTGCAAGTTTGTAAAACATAGCTGTTGTCTTGAAGCTGTTTCTCACCTCTGCTTTCTTTAATTCTCTGTCATGAGAAGTCAGCAAGTACTCCCACTTTTGCTTTTGTGTATACAAGGTCTATCTATGACTGCAGTTATGGGATCATTTTTTGTTTTGATTCTTCTTTGAAAACCATCCCACAGATCTGATCGCCTCATTGCCAACTGTAGGCCCTTTCATATCAGAAACATGTCTCCCTCTTTATCACAGTCCTGCTGCCTCCCATAAATAATGTTATAGTTCTGGCCAGAAGTGTTACACAGTTCTTGAAAGCATCTGGAAGGACTGCAAGGCTTGCTCACTTGTAAATAACTTATGTTAGAGTAACTTCTTCCTTCTGTCACTGAAACATAGTCTTCAGCATGTTCATAACACTACTGTTGTAAATCCAGATTCCACAGGAAAACAAAGCCTTCTCAGCCCATCCTTCTCTGTTATTCTAGGGAACAGAAGGATGAGGACAAAGGAAGGTAACCTGGGTAAAGCAAAACAGTGATAATGTGAAAGCTTTGTGTCTTCAGCAAATATTTACTTGATTTCTGCTGGCTGTGTTTCTCACCCTCAGGTTCATCTTCTGCCTATCAGAATTAGGTGAAATAAGAATCAAATTTCTGCTTTGTAGCCACTGCTTGGGGAATCACAGGAATGCTGGACCTTGATTCATACTTGTAGGATACCTAGCCACAGCTCGCTCAAGGTCTGGCTAAAACCTCTAGATGAGGTGCAGTCGACCTGAGCACAGTGATGTGATACTCCTTGTTTATGTCCTTGGGATGGAGGCAGTATGGAAATGAAGGAATCTATTCCTTCCCATAACAAGCCCTGGTATGTTTCTCTGGTGTAGTTGTAAGATATTTCCACTTAGAAACTAAACCTTGCAACTGTGCTGAGATAATAGCTTAGAATAACATCAGAATCAAAGTTGCTAGTAGACATGGCTTTCCACTTGACTGCAGGGGTTGTGTGTACTAAAGCAGCTCCCCAGTGATCCTTGTAGACCCTGCACCTATTAGCCTGGATGGTTTTGGGGTGTGGTAAAGAAGGCTAACGACTGATGAGAGCTCTGAATGCACTGAGGGGCTCCTCCTTCAGCTGGCAGTGTGTTCCCATAATTAAATGCATCATTAGAAACCTTTTGCCTGAGGAGTGTGTGAAGGCACATTTACTTCCTGACTTCAGTGAAGTTTCACTTTCTTCCTTAATTGTTCATTATTTTCTCTCTTCAAACAAGAGTTAGATGCACTGCCTTTTCACAAGTCTAAATTGTCTCATCAGTGTGGATGGGCAGGTTGCCTGTAAGGTGTACACCAGCTATGTTGCCTCTCATTGCAGTAATTAAACTGGTGAAAATTTGTGGGAGTATAGGGGTGGTTTTCTGTGCCTGCTTTTGTGTGGTGCAGTCAGTTCTTCTTTGATTAAAGATTTGGAGAAAAGCTGGGTTACTGCTAGGTGGATCAGCACCCTGGCTTTGCGCAGGGCCAGTTTGCTTGGGCCTGGCAGGTGCCACCTCTTGATGAAAGTCAGGAGTCACAGCACTGTGTCCAAGCTCTTGAAGTCCAGTGACCCACTCACTGTTATCTCACAGTGTGTCAGCGATGTAGTTTGAGGAAAAACTGCAGCTGACTACTGTCCTTTGCCAAACAATGGAACAGCTTCCAATATAAAGAGATAAAATTATATCTGCTATCTAGCAAACTGTTGGGTTTTTTTCTTAGAATTAGAAGGGAGAAAAGTGGAGATCTAGATATCATCTCATGTATGAATGTGAAGACATTTCTGGTCTTCACTTAGTAAGTGATAGGTTTATTCTTTCCATAAACCATTCTAAATTGCTTGTTAAGCTGTAGTTGTAATTCAGATGAACTACAGGGGAATTCAGAAAACTAGAGCAAGATTCAAATAAAATCTGTAGTGGGAAATTTTGCTTGAATAATATGGAAAACTGAGTCCACATCAATCAGTGAAATGGTATGAAACAAATGATCTTCCTCATGTTTTTTTTTTTTCTTGCTGAAGTAGTTGTCTCATTTTCTTATAGTCTCATAGTTGCCTTGAGTAGCTATTATTTCATAGCATTATAGAATCTTTTGAGTTGGAAGTGACCCTAAAATATCAACTAACTCCACTGCATTGAACAGGGATACCTACAGCTACATCAAGTTACTCAGAGCTCTGTCCAGTCTGACCTTGAATGTCTTCAGGGTTGGGAGGAACAGCTTCAGGAGGGGCAACACTGTCTACAAGGGTGGTTAGTGATAGGACAAGGGGAATAGTTTTAAACTGAGACAGGGAGGTTTAGATTAGATATTAGGAGGAAGTTTTTCACACAGGGTGAAAACAGGTTGCTCAAGGACGTTGTGGATGTTCCATCCCTGGAGGCACTGAAAACCTGGTTGGATGTGGCTCTGGGCAGCCTGGTCTAGTGGTTGGCAGGGGGATTGAAACTAGATGATCTTTAAGGTCCTTTTCACCAGGCCATTCTGAGATTCTATGGGGTTTTCACTGCATCTCTGGGCAGCCTGTTCCAGTGCAGTACCAGTTCTATTGTTTAAAATAATAAATTATGTCCAACCTAAATCTCCCTTGTTTAGTTTGAAACCATTTTTCCCTCGACAGGCCCTCATCTTCCTCTTTGACAGGCCCTGCCAAAGTGTCTGTTTCCTTCTTTCTTATAGCCCCTCTTTATATACTGAAAGTCCACTATCGGGTCTCTTCTGAGCCTCCTCTTCTCTGGGCTGAACAGCTCCAGCTTTCTCAGCCTGACTTCAAGGGTTGGAACACCATTCCCATGCATCATTTTTTGTGGCCCTTCTCTGGATGTGCTCCAACAAATCTGTGTCTCTCGTGTACTCAGAACTCCACATCTGGATGTGGTATTCCAGGTGAGGTTACATCAGCACAGATGAGCAGGATCCCTCAATCTGCTGACCATGCTTCCTTTGATGGAGCCCAGGATACTGTTGTCTTTTTAGGCTGTGATGATGCATTGCTGTGCCTTCACATCCAGCTTGCCACCTCATGATGTTCAATTTGGGCCTAATGCTCAAGTCTCTATTTAATGTTCTTTAATTTAGCTTTCCTCTGAATTTGGACTGTGATGTCAAAACAAGCCTTACCAAACATGGCCTGATCCTGAAGAGAGTGTACCTTCTGGGTTTGCATGTTTTAATTGTGTTGACTTCTGGGCTCAAACACCTAATTTTGTCTCTTGGAAGCTCACAGTTCCCTGAGGTACTTTCATGGAGTGCATGGGCTTCTGTAACAAGTGATAGACTCTTTATGATGCTGAAAACACACTATTTTCTGTTCAGGGGAGGAAATAGGTACAAATAAAAGATCAATTAGATGTTCCCTGGTTAAAAATAGTCAGGTGTAGCCTACTGGCTGAGTTGTAGCTAAATAATTCAGCAAGAGTGATAAAGATTTACAATTCTGAATTACCTTATTTTTTCTCTGAAATAAGTAAATATATAACACTGGAAAAAAAAAACTCTGTGATAATTAGTAGGAAAGACAGACACTTAGCACTTCTCTGCATTGACCCAGAAGAGGAAGACCCCTAACTGAGAAGTCTGAAAGGCAGACTTGAACGGGAGCAGCCACCCCAGTCTCTTTCTTATACACTAGATAAAACTCTCACTTCACTTGCTTTGCTGTGGCACAGAAGGGCTGCATGTTTCAGCTGTTAAGTGATTCACGCTGCAGCCACTAATGAGCCAAAGTTTCTCAGAGATGATGAATTCAGTAACAGTTCTGCTTTTTTTGCAAAGCTGATACCTGCCTTTGCAGGGAAGGGCAGCCTCACAGTCAGGTGCTCAGCTGTGTGTCTCAGCACGTTAATCCTACTGTATGGCATCACAGGCCAGCCATGAAACAGACATGTTGATCTCTAGTTTGGCTTACTCTGTTGCATGGTGATCTACCTGTTCCCTTACGTTCAAAGGAGCTGAGCTTTCTGCTGTTGGAGTCTTTGTTGTCTAGGTTTGCTTCAGTGCTTAGCCCTTTGGGAAAGCCCTGGGGAGTTCCCAAGCCAGAAGCAAAGGCAGAGATTGTTGTGCTCTTCCATGAGGTGTTGCTCTCAACAAATCCTGCCTTTTTCAAGCAGGAAAGATGATAGGTTTTCTTGGAAATGCCTGGGTGTTTGTCAGGTACTTTAAGTTCATTAAATAAAATGGAATGGTGCTTTTAGCAGCATCATTAGCAAGGTGAATATAATTTAATAGTGTAAGAGAGTGCTTTGTTTCCTACCTTTAGCAATAAAGCAGAAAATAAAATGTAAATGTCAAGTGGCAATGTCGCAGCATGCTTAGCAACCAGATTCTCAAATGTTATGAAAATGCCAAGCTCAGTAAGTCAGGGCTGTGTGCTCGTATGTTTGTGTGCATGTAAATAATCCGCCTCCCCTTCTTGGGGCCTAAGTGTTGGCAGAGGTTATTTTGTTCCTTTCCACTTCTCCATCTGAGTGATAATTAGCTTAATGAGATTAAAAGATAGCAGAGAGCCAACATAACTTTGATAGAGAGGCAAGCCTGAAATCTTTGGATCTGCCTTGATGGTAGCCTTGCAATCAAAGCTCTATTAGACTGGACAGAAATATAACAGACCTCCAGACTCTTCCTGATGCCAAAATTGCTATGAAGAATGGATATCTGGTAGGCAAGACATTTATAGAAGGTCCTCAGACATCCAGATAAAGGTCAGCTATGTTTACAGGGGTTAAGATAAAAAACAGTGTGCAGAGGAGCACCCTCCCACCTAAGGGTGTTTGAGTCCTTAATTTTCATTGGTAAGTCTTGAGAGACAAAGGGAAGGCATTCTTAGGCTTTGGAAAAAACTTGTTTGAGCTATCATGAGGAAATAAGGAAACTATTCCACATGCTATTCGAGCTCTCAAGTATGAATATGGGCTCACTGACCACCATTTCCTTGTTTTAATGTTTTTCTGGTTATATCGTACTGCATTTCTGTTGTTTCTCAAACAATTGTTGAGTACTACCCATTCTTGCAGGTATGCTTTTCATGATTTTTTTTCTTCTTTTTTCATACTTTTTCCTGCTAAACCGTATCTTCTGTGGCATCACACTTTCTTTGTGGCTGTTTTTTTACTGAACATCTGGTATGTCATGAATATGCTTTAGGTATTAAGTGGCCAGGTCTCACTGCTATTTGAAGAGTGATCTCATGAGAGCAGAAATTACAGCTCCTAATTCTGGAGCACCTGCATTTTATGAAGGAAAGGGATGTTTTTCCCTCCAGCTGCTTCTAACAGCCTGCAAACATGAAAGGGCTTAGCTACTCCACAAGGAAGCTGTTCCTGTACCACCAGCAGTGTGCAAGTTTTATCCATGAGCATACAGCTGGGCATGATGCTAGGAAACAGAGAACACCCATGGACATCACCAACAGGAACAGCCCGTGGGATTTCCCCGGAGAAATTCTGGGATAATATTACGTATGTAATGTGAATTGAGTGCTTGCTCACTGCTGAGCAGATTCCCAGTGTGAACAACCATTGTTTTGAAGGGCATATAGCCTAACAGGTGGATAAGTGAAGTTCCTCATTCAGCTCTCTGTAACTGTTGGATTTGTTAAATATTCCTTAGCAACACTCTCGTTTCTCTGGTATTGATCTGTTTCATGTGTGTTAGGGAAGATTTTCTTAGGGCTGGGATTTAATTTTTTAATAGAAAGTATATGACTGAATCTATCTCTGTCTGTACTTCCAGTTGGATGCAAGGGAAACTTTATACCTCGAAAATGTGGTTATCATCAGTTAATCTAATGGGGAGGCTGAGACCATGAATCTCTAACATCTCTACTGATCTTTTATCTTCTCTATGTCTGCGCTCAAGGGCTTTTCATTTGGTAATGGCTAGATCTAGGCAGGGGCTGTATTTTTATTATTATTTTTTTTTTTTGTGAGGAATTGCAGCGATGCACAACACTTTTCTTTTTACAAAGTTCATCAGATTTTTTCTTTAAATCCTTTTTCTGTGCGCTGGTGGTGGGGGGAGGGGCATCTGAAAGCTAACAACAGAAAGCAAAAGTGAATTTTTTCTGGTTTTAATACTTATCTTAAAAAAAAAACTTTTGAATTTTAAAAACTTGGAAATGTTTAGAAGTCTTTTTTTTGCAATGGCAAATGAAAGAGTTGTGCTCTGAAGAGGTAAAAAAAAAAGTGCATATGCTAGAAAAATCAAGCAGATGCTTCTTCTAAAGACAGCATTTACATTCCAACATTCTTTCAAAACAAATCTGCCTTTCTCCTTAAAAACAATTTCCATGGAAAAGGCTCTTGCAAAGTGAGTGGCTGGTGTCAGGAAGCTCACTTTTTCCACCTGTGTTTTGTTTGCTTAGCTCCTCTGGGATGCAAAATCCTCCAGAAATACCATGCACATGGACTGCAACATAACATATGTGGATGTACTTTTCTGAGTTACTGCCATGAATCCACAGATAGGAATTTGGTGGTCTGAAAGCCACTAGCAGAGGCAGCCCTGGGCTGTGTTGCTGAAGCATGAGCAGTGACAGCCACTATGTCACAGTCCCACTGGAGAAACAGTGTTTTGCCTTACTACAGGCCAGATAGGTATTGGTATGTAATGAATGTTACTACCAAAACCACCACTCCTTTTGAGGAAAGGTAGGTTTTGGAGTCTAACTGACACTGTTCACTGAGTTCAAGTGAAAATAACTGTTGCTTCCTCCTGAAGTTTCTCTGCCATTTCAAATCAGGCCATCAACAATAGCAGAATCTGCTGAAATTCTACTTTCCCATATTGTGATTTCTATTTGAACTTCTCATATCAGTGCAATGACCCAAATCTCTGTTAATTTAAATTGCAGTGATCTGAAAATAGTGTGTGTAACTGCATAACAGGATAAATATCCAAGCAAAAGATCTGTTGGTAGTGGATGAAAACTCCTCTCAAGCTGCTGACTTTGGCTGTGTAACTGTAAATCATCATTAGCATGCTTCTAGAGTCTTCTATTTTTAAGGGTTGGTAACTACTCCAGCATCCTTATGTGTAATGTTGCAGTGCTCTGCTGCCCTATGCTATGTGAATTTTTGGCCCTGTCAACTCCAATACAAATCCGTTGCTACAATGCCACTACTGCATGATCATCAGAAAGTTGCACCAGGCTCACAGACCATCCATTCTTATTCTGTGCAGTAGCTTAATTTAATATGAGTGAGGCATAGATCATGGCATAGTCCCCAGTTTGCTGGAAGAACTTGAATCCGAGGAGGAAGAGTGAGCTAAATAGGGAGCTTATAATATTACCCACAAATCAAAGTTGGGAATAAATCAAAGCATCAGAAAATCTGGACAGCTTATGCAAGATAAATTCTTGGAGGCCTGAGTACTGCTGCTTTTTGCAACAATTCAAATTACTTTTGCTGGCATGTTTGCTGCTTTATGCCACTAGCACTCATTTAGCAGAGCCTATGTGCGTAACACAGGGAAAACTGTAGTAGGCAAAAACATCGTAATGGGTCTGCTTGCTTTCTTTACTCCCAGCAAAGGAATAATGCAAGCCATCCATTTCTGCTTGATGATCTGAAAGCCCAGAGAACATTTTTACATTGTTTGTATGCACTAAATTACAAAAATTGCATTAGATGGATGTTTATGAAGTAGTATTATTAAGATTCCTTACTGTCATTTTTTTCCCACTCAAAATCTGTTACTGTCTTTCCTTTTTAAATATAGGAAGACTTGGTTTAGATTGGAGATTAGATTCATCATCACAGTCTAGGGAATTCTTTGAATATGCTTTCTGGCTTACATTTCAGAGTTCTGCTTTTCTGGGGGGGGGGGGGGGGGGGGGGGGGGGGGGGGGGGG
>JAPSGF010000094.1:1539470-1674782 GCA_035772895.1 Perdix hodgsoniae | reverse complement strand
GGGGTGGGCAGAGGGAGAGATTTGGTGTGAATACAACTGCCCCAGGCTTCTGTGTGTCAGTAAATGAATTCAGTGAGGTTTCACCTAGTAATATTTTTATCAAGACCTTCATTCTTTCTCCATGACTGACAGGTTTTATCTTAACTATGTAAACTAAAACACTGCAGTGAGTGTTTTGTCCTCTTTTCCTCTTCCTTTAGAGAAGAACCAGAATTAGCTTCCTGTTCTAGAAGACCATGTGAAAATGCACAAATACCATATATTTTTTTCAGATGATTTTTTTGTCTTATCAAAATGTTTTGCACAGAATACTTAAACTGCCGTCTAATCAGTTTTATATACTTTCCTGGTAGATTAATAGATTTATAAAGTTAGTAAAGGGATCTAGGTATACAAGTACTCATAAAGCTAGGAGAGTTGCAGCAGTACTGCTTAAAAACCTCATTTTAATAATTTAGACTGCAAGAGTTTTCTTCTGTGTATGTGCATGGGAGGAGAGAGAGAAAACACTTTCTGCCCAAATCTCTGTGCAGTGCTGCTTGCTGTGTGCAAGGTGCATGGGCTGCATCTCAGATGTCAAGTGCAATGTCTGGTCCTGGGACTTCTTTAATGGGATGGGGTTTGTGTAAAAGGTACAGTGAACTTGAAACCAGCAGTGAGCAATTCACAGTGGGAAGTGGTAGCAAGTTAAAGTGTTTTCTAGTCTGTTTGATCAACTCTTTGGGGATGAGGGGGTGGGTGGGAGGTGGGGTAAGGTGGAGGTTTATAATTAAATAACAACAACAAACAAGTGTCACTCTCCTGTTGATCCTTTTGATTGCACCAATACATCCAGCCAGGCTAGAGCCTAGCACCAATGGTTTCTTCTGCTGACACCTTCCTGGAATGCAATGGCTCTCAGGGAAGAAATGAGAGAGAGTTATTAAAATTGCCCCTGGAGGCTTGGCTGAAATCAATGACTTCAGGAGATGCAATCTGCTACAGAAAGTGCAATATTTATCAAACTCAGAAAGCTATTGCATCCACCTACTCTAATCTTCCAGCTAACACAAGCCTGGCAGCTTTCTTAATTCCCATCTGAAGTCAAGCACATTTTTAGGGCATAGTAATTGTCTCAGAATCACAGAATGGCCAGGCTTGGAAGCGACTTCAAGGATCATGAACCTCCAACCTCCCTGCCACATGCATGGCCACCAACCTCCCCATTTAACACTAGACCAGATTTGCCCAGGGTCCCATCCAGTCTGGCTTTGAGCAATTCCAGAGATGGGCATCCACAACCTCTCTGGGCAGCCTGTTCCAGCACCTCACCACTCTCCTAGTAAAGAACTTCCCCTGATGTCTAACCTAAATCTTCGCTCCTTCAATTTAAAACCATTTTCCCTCATCCTGCAGTTATCTACCCTTTCAAAGAGTTGATTCCCCTCCCCTCTGTAGGCTCCCTTTAGGTACTGAAAGGCTGCAATGAGGTCACCCCACAGCCTTCTTTTCTCCAGGCTGAACAAGCCCAGCTCCCTCACCCTGTCTTTGTGGGGGAGGTGCTCCAGCCTCTGATCATCTTTGTGGCCCTCCTATGGACCCTCTCCAACAGCTCTCTTTCTTGTTCTCGGGGCTCTAGACCTGGACACAGTACTCCAGATGGGGCCTCACAGGAGCAGAGTAGAGGGGGACAGTCACATCCCTGTCCCTGCTGGCTACCCCTCTTCTGATGGACTCCAGGAATATCTCAATTTTTTTAGACAGCATTTGAGTGGTAGAGAAGCTACCGGAAAGCCTGAGAGCCTATCCTAGTATCTCACAATTAAAACCTTGCACCTTTTTGTTTTTATTCTGTATTTGTCTACCTGTGATCTGCTGCTCCCTGTTATACTGAATACCTCTGTATCTATAACATTGTTTGTATGGCTGGTACTTATAGATAAATATACATTGCATAAACATGTGATCAACTGGGATTTGATTTGAGGTACAGAACTTGTGACATATTTTCCTTTGTCAGTTCTTAGGGCTCTCTTCTAAACATTGTCTTTCCTGTCTTAACTTTTTCCCTTAACTGTGGCCATTAGAATTAGTCTGGGTTCTCTAATAATATTTATCCCTTAAAATGCAGAGGCAAAAGAACACCTCTGATGCTTCCCTGAGCTTCTCCATTGCTCAGTACAGGGTCTCTTTTGGATGATTGCACTGGAGATCCAGTCTAGCTGGTGGTCCAAGTTTATGTCCAGTTTCTCATCAAAGCTGCTCCCTCCTGGAAGAGAAGTTCTTGGCCCACGGGTCCAGACTGCTGTCTATGTTTCCAGATGCCTAATTGCATGCTTTTTTTTTTTTAATGTTCAGTATCACAAATATCTCCAGTGTTGAGTCCTAGGAGCCTCTGCATACAGTTATTCCCATTCTCTGTTCATTAGTTGCATGCTTGAATCAGTATCTGTTTCATTCATTAAAATATTGCAGAATGAATACATGCAAGAACCTATTGGAAACCTTTCTGTTCTATAATGATTTCTTTTTCATACAATCTAGACTTGTGTTTTCAAATCTGGTTTTGATAATTCTTTACTGTTTTTTTTTTTTCAAATTATGTAAAATTCTTTATATACGTTCTTGAATTTATTATATCAGTGTGGTGGATTATTTCTTAACAATCAAACTTGTCACGACAATGATGTTAGAACTTGACGTACTGGATTTGGATTCCCAGGGAGATGGTGAAGTCACCATCCCTGGAGGTGTTAAAAAAAAAAAATGTGTAGGTGTGGCACCAAAGGACATGGTTAGTGGGAATGGGTTGATGATTGGGCTAAATGATCTTAAGGGTGTTTTCCAACCTTAATGATTCTATGAAAATATGATGATACTTATTAGGCAAAATTGATTTTCTGCAAATCTGTGTTAGCTGGCACTACTAATCTCATCTACTACATAATTCCTACAGTCATCTTTCCTCTTGTCTACTCTATTGTATTGACTGGAATTGTTGCCTCAGTGATGATGTGATATTTATTTTAATTTCCTTTAAAAAGTCTTTGCACAATGTTAGGCCTCTCCCCAACCTTTAGAATTTCTCGAATATTCAATAAGATTTTGAAAATTGACATAGTTTGATTTGTAGAACTCCTTGAGAAACTCTTTGATACGTGGGTGAAATTTACAGGATTAGATTTTTTTTTTAATATTTTTGTTTTGTTTTGATTTAATTACTCATTTTCCTCTTCAGTTATAGGTCAAATTAAAGACATCTTAGCAGTCTCTGATTTAACTAAACCATCTGGCTTTTTTGCAAATTGAAATTTAGCAAGGAACTTTTGAACAATGACTTCCAATAAAAAGATGAAAAAACATTGTAAAACCAACTTAGAAAACAGCTGTAATCAAATAAAGTTATCTTATTAGATAACAGAATATTGAGATAATGCCATAGAGTGATAATGAGTCTCCAGAAGTACTGTACTGCCTGTACTTGAAATCTGCTCACATTTTCTTAATGAGACTTAAGCACAGTCTTCTTATAAAGGGCATCTCTTCATTAGGTTAGTGGAAGTGCCCAACTTGTTTAAAGACTGGTGAGGTTCAAGACAGGGGGACTCCTTGCCCCAGGGGAGAGTCTCCATTGCAAGGGCTGGGAAAATGCCAGGGGAAAGGAATGGTGCAAAGGGCTGACCTTTGTTTTAGGAGCTGCGCGATAGACAGGCATGAGAAGAACTTAGGAAATACCCTCATGTTACGGCTGGCTTCCCACCAAGAAGCACATGACGTGAGCAGCTAGGCTTGCAGGAGAAGGTGAGCACTGGGAATCCCTCAGGGTGCTCTGTGGCCTGTAGCTCCTGGGGTCAGCAGATGGGATCTGCTGTTATTGCCACACAGCCCTGGTGATAAGTGAACGTATCTCGAGATGAAATCATCCAGAAAATGGCAGAGAGGGAAACTCATTGACTTGACTCTGGTGAGTAACTTTCCATCCTTAGGGGGAGGCAGGGATGCTTCATGAAATCTCTTCTCCAGGGCATGGTGGCTGCTTCTGAGCTTTCTCGCTGCATTCCTGAAGTGAACATTGGCACTGTCCTGCCTGCAGGAGCAGAGAAGCCTGTTCAAAACTGCTTTTCCTATCTGGCACTGCATTTCAGCAGCCCCACGGCTAGAGGCCATATTGGGATCTGGACTGCTACAATGGTCTAATAATTGAGAATTCTTTGGGCTTCATCATTCGTGCCTTTCAAGGTTGGGAAAGGTTCTTAGGAAGAATTGTGGCTCTCATGAGCTAATTTCTCCTTCACAAGGAATCTTAATTGCAAACCTCTCCCTTTGTTGCTGGCATTCACTTTACCAGTATTGCTCTGTTTCTGTAAGCTGATCAGATGTGTGGCTACATACAGTAAACAAAATTAGATGGCTAGATGCCTGAAAGTGTCATCCATGTGGAACACCACAGAGCAAGCCACCAACATGGCCAGGCTTCCTGTTGCCACCCCAGGTGGCAAGGCAGAGACAGCATCCTTACATGGCTCTTGTCTCTATGGCACTTCCTGCACTTTCCCAGCCAGATCAGGCAATCAGGAAAAGAACTTACAGCCTTGTTTTCCAGGGTGGATTTATGTTTTCTTCCTAGTAATAGCACACTGGTGAAATAGAACCTCTGCAGCCTAAGGTAAATTTGCTTTTGTAGTAAAAATAGTTTTACAGAGACATTTGAAATCAGGAAATTGATTCTAATCATCCCTTTTCTCCTCTTGGTCCAGATAATATTTGAACATACTGATTAGTTCCACCCATATCTGTCAGAGATATGGGATACTAAGCTCCTCCTGACTTTGTCAGAATAGGTGCTGTGAGGAAGCACACCAAGTTTGACAGAAACTGCAGCATCTGGCCAACCCTTGTTAGGGTCAATGTCCACACTGATGCTTACATTCAGGATACAAACCTCAGAGCATCAGGTTTCCATGCAGCTCATGGACTGCTGCCTCTCATTTTACTTATTCCCCATCATTGTGATTCTTACAACAGAACAGTTTGCTGTTTTTACCATTTTTATGTTGTTAGCAGGACCTGAAAATGAGCCTGCTTTGATTCTTTTTCTGTTAACGCACACTTGTTCTTGATAAAGTTTCCTGGAAGTGTGTAACTCGGTTTGCCTGTAAATGCTTTGGTTCTTGTTGATGTTAATGCAGTAGGACTCAATCTTGAAATGCTTTTGGTGAGATGGAGGCTTCAGTCCCAACCCACACTGATGGCAGCAACCTTTGCTTCCTGCTCTATCAGTAACCCTTTTGGTGGAAGAAGTTGAGGGGTTGTCTCATTGGTCAAAAGGTAATCTACCATCTGCAAGAGCTCAGAAGAAATGTTGTTCTGCAGTGTTACAAACCAGTTATACTCTCCTTACGTCCCATTTTCTTCCTCAATAAAGACAAAAAGAAGATGTCCAGATCGCGTGAGCTGCAGTCCCAAACACCCTTATGAAGATAAACTGATTTGGTTTGTTTTTCAGGAAGAAGTGTAGGTCTTTAAGATTAGATTGAAGCTCTGATTTGCAAAATGTCTCAACAGACTTAGTGCAGTTAGAGGCCCTGTGAGCAAACACAAGCCACCCACTGCGCTCTGTTAAGATGACAGCAGGGTTGCATGGACACATTTGAAAGGCAGTGGCTTGGTGTGAATTATCTGTATCACAGGAAGACCACATCTTTCCAACTATGGCACTGAGAGGAGAAAAGGGGGGGCAGAGGGGGTCCATTAAAAAATAAGCAGGAGTCCCACTAAAAGTGTTTTCTTGCTGTCTGGTATAACTTATCATCTGAAAGAAAGTGACATTTCTTTTTGTTTTGATGTAAGAGATTCACTTAAACCCTTGGGTATATTGCTCCCAATTTACTAAAACTCCTGCATACGCCTGAAGTAGTCTTTCAAGGATAACTCTTTCAAAGTGGAAAAGATAGCTTAGTTGCCATCAAAACAGTAAAATCTTGCTTTTCAATTTTCCTGTTAAGGTTTTATTAAGCCATTAAGTGGGCTAGTGCCAGCAGGGCATCCTTGCAAACTCTAAGAACAAAGGCAGTTATTTTGTAACAGCACATTCCAGGACATTTAAATTATTGACTAAGTACATAAATAATTGATAGCTCACAAACATATCAGTGTAAGAGCCCTGGAAAGCATTGCATACATTTGCTGGGGAGATGGTGGGGTCAGGACTTCTGTAGAGAATAACGAATTGTTTCCCTCCTGCCTTGAATGCCATTATCCTGCTCAGCTGCATGAACAAGGCATTTAAAAAAACCATTGATACATGCACTAGGTATGAGGAACATTGTGTAAAGGTGCCTTGTAGTGGTAAACGTGTGAATCCCTCTTCATTTCTGCCCTGAGATCAAGGCTCTGGGATCAAGTAGCCTTGGAATTGGGGAAACCCTTTGAATTTCTCCAAGCGTGAGTTGGCAGAAGGAAAACACATTTATTAAGGAAAATTGACTCCTACATGCTACCTCCTACTGAGGTACGTGCCTCCTACTGAGCCTGCATTTCTGCCCTGGTGCAGATGGCACCAACAGGACCACGCTAAGGGAAGTGTTGTGATGGCACAGAGACATTGGCTCTAGAGGTTGAGATTGTGCCCCATTAGCAGCCTGTGTGGATCCTGGAAGGAAGGTGTTTGGAGCTGTGTATTGCAAACAACAGCATGGTTTGCAGGCTGTCGCAGCACCAGCAAAAATCCACTTGCACAGCTTAGAAATATGCAGATATTTATAAAGTTGGAGCCGTGACTCTGCCTTTGCCCACTTTTTTGTTCAGCTGAAACCATCAAGCTTTGAGGCTGATGCTTTGTCTCATCTGGCTCTTGCTACAGACTGGCTGACCGCTTTTCCATGTGCTAGGAAGTGGGGCGTGGAAACATGAGAGGTGATGGGTGACCTAGAAGTAGAAATGCTAAAGCGTGGTGAAAGGTGACCTGGGCTCACTGGGCAGAGGGTGACAAGAGCAAGGGAAGGCCATTGGGAAGCCTGACGAAGGACGACAGTGAGGCTAGAAACTCTTAATCAGGTGGAAGTGTGTTTTTCCTCACCACAAGAAACAATTTAAATGTTAGGAATTATGTTGGGGAAGTGATGTACAAAGAAAGAGCCTGGGACTCTGCTTCCTGTTTTATTTTATTTTATTTTATTTTTTCAGTTGTTCTGCAGTATGGCACTGGACTTTATTGAATTTCTTCATAACAATTTCATACCTTCCCTTCAAGCTACTATATATCGCTTTTAATTTTAACCCTAAGCATGCACAGCTTACAGTCCAGTGCCATTCACTCTGTGTACTTACCCCCATCATATAGTGTTTAATGGGAATATCAATCAAAAGATAGCAGACAGCATCAGGTCTGCTCTTGACAGTCTCTTTTTCCCATCTGACAGCAGTTTATCAATAAACCACTGTGCTAAAAGTAGTTTTTCAACTCCTAGTGCCCATACCTATGGCTGGTTACGGATAGACTCTGTTTCTAAAGCTTGTTTATGAGAATGTAATGTGAGATGATTGCAAGTTATCTATATAGCTTCCTCTTAGCCCATGAGGCTAGTTAATGTGCTAAAAACAGGACATTACGTTTGTCTGCCATAAGTTACTGACAAAGCCAAACCATTTTGTCTGTTTGTTTAATCTCTCCTTTTTTTTTTAGGGACATAAGAATTGGTAGTCTTTTCTATAATTCCTATCTCCTCCTTCATAGTGAATTTGTCTTCTTTAGACCTCTCTCCCATCTTCCATGTCATATTAAAAATAATTGTTAGCAGCTTGAAGGTCTTGTTGGCATGATGTTACTAAATTGAAACACACTCATGCACACCTGCCTGACACAGGGGACATCTCATGTCACGTCTCAGACTCTTGTGAGAATCTCAACAATTGCCAAATATTTCCCAGTTCTGGGAAGGTCAGAAATTGCTCAGAGCAAGTAATCCAGTCACAGATGAGAAATAACCTCAGGCAGGCAAATGGGAGAAATGGGGAGAGGAGAATTAGGCTTCTTAATGACAGCAGTGTTTTTGATAAGCTGATGATAACATGGGATATAGGAAACCAATCTAAAAATCTGCTGTTGTGAGAAGGTAAGCCTGGTACTTCTTGCTGACAGCTGTTTGCAGTCCCAAAATGAGAAGTATGATTTTAACTTTCCAGAGGTTTTTAATTTTGGAGGCTACTGTTCTTCAGTTTGTTATTTTCTCAGTTCTGGTTGTAGATAATATCCAGAAATATATCAAAGTCAGGGAAAGTGAAGGCACCAATTCAGCTGGGGCAGACATTGCTGCAAGTGTACCGGAGGAAAGTTAATAATTGACTTAACATATTTAAAGAGAGCATGTAATAAGCAAACTTGAAGCTAACTACCTCTCTTATGACTTTGAAGATCTTTTCTTAACGCGAAGTGCCCTAATACATATATAATACATATTTTCAGAAAAAGAGATAATAAATGGCATCAAATTTGTTTCTGAAATTTAGCTCACAGAGTCTAAATTTGTCAGCCTAAGCTTTATTCACATCACTGGAGGGAAACAGGCCACTCTAGAAGGTAATTCACAAGTCCTACTTCAGTTACATCTCTTCATAGGTCATTTTCTTAAGGACCTTGTTGTTCCCATTTCAGTATAAGCAAAGCATGAGAGGACTTGGTTAGCTTCAAGTTGTCCGTGTTAGATAAGAAGACAACTGTTCTGAGTATCTGAACTTGTTTTAGGACATACTTGGAGTTTTCAGGCTACTTCAGTCTTAGCTTTTAAAAAAATGTTGTACGAGCACTTACAGAAAAGCCATGAAATGTAGATACACTTGAGTTAGGGGCCATTGAGCCTTTGAGGATTTGGGAATATTCAAATTTCATTCTACTGAAAGGCAAATCAATTTAAACATTACAAAGCAAAACGTTCAAGCAAATGCAAAAGCATTCTAAGACCAGTCATTTGTGCTTTACATTTAGTATAGAAGTAGCTGAACATTTGCTTTCCTAATCTTTTATGCTTGCTTTATTGTCACATGTTGTATGACACTCAGGAAATAGCACATGCTTTTAATCAGCAGTGTAGGATCACATTAAAATTTAATGGTCCATGGTTTAATGGCAAAATTGAGTAATTAAAGCTATGGTGTAATAGCTGGAGTTGAGTTCTGGTTCTTCCATAAAGAATAGAACTTCCAGGACATATCCACCCATGTCATCCACCCATGGAACATAGAGGTAGAGGAACCACTTCTTTTACTTTCTTGGGATATGTGGAGAGCTCACTTGGAACTAGACCTCCAAATGATCAGGAGGCATGTAGTGTAGTGTTCTTCCCAGGGTATAGCCCATGGTGATAATAGTAGGGAGGCTGCTGCCTAGCTTGCCAGGCACAATAACTCTTTGGCTGTTAGTCTTAAAACTGAAGAAAACAACATGGGATATACAATTAGCACTAAATATTGAAGCTGCTTCTGGGGCAAGCTGAGGAGGAAAGCTCTGCTCTGACCAGCTCTGCAGCAGACTGATAGATATCTTGTGTCTCTGAGAAGTTAATGGGAGGATTTTGATTACAACTGAGAAGAAAACCCATACTGAAACAGCATAGTATGAGATAGGTTTCCTATTGTGTCCCAGGGCCCTCTTCTTCCTATCTCACCTCACAGGTCACCTAATACATCATGGGTGAAGGATAGCTCAAACTTCAGCTTTGCTGCCATGTCTGATATAAAGCATGTTATAAAACTCACGCCTAGGTTTTCTATTTTATACCATCTTCTTTTATTCTGGCAACTTACAAAATAAAATAAAAAATGCTTCTGGTACCTGAGAAGATTGCCCTTCTGGAAATGTTTGCAGTTCATATGCTCATGCCATACAGTGCTCTCGAGTTTGTCTATTGGCATGTAGTAGTTAGAAAAGAGAATCTCCTGGCAAGGAAAAGGATCACGCCATTTTCTATTTGTCCACTCTGCCCATTATATTTCTGTCATCTCATAGGTTTGGAAGTGAAAGGTTGAGCAAATGTACTTGTAGCAAAGTCATTTGAAGGAGTCAGGTTGAAAAATGATGTATGTATTGATCCCTGAGGACAGCAAGTCACGGAGCCGTGATTCAAAGCTGGGTCTTAAGAAGAGCAAGTAGAAGCAATGCTGCATCAGAGATGAACTGAAGGATGCCAGGTATACATCTGGAGCTGTATTTCCACCAGCATATAGAACAGACTGCTTAGAGCTCTTCCTTGGTGAAATGGTATTACTTCGTAGTAAAGCTCACTCTAATTTCAATCTCTGCAGAATTCAATATGCACTTCAATTGCTTGAGAAGAATGGCTTTTAAAGGCAGTGTAGATAAGACATTCTTTTGGTTTGTAGCACAGTGGTTGGCGCATCCTGCAGATTCTGTCCCTCTTCCATTGGAGATTTCTCCAGGACAATTCCTGAAGGAGTTCACTCATTTCTTTTACTTCACAAAATGATTTGGATTGGGGTATGGATGACAGGGAACAAGAGTTAAGGAAAAAAAACCTAAAATCCTCAGTAAAGGGCACTAGTGTTCATAAAGTGTTTGCTTCCAGTTATACCTTTCTACCATAGACTGAACTAAGTTTCTGGATTTTTATCAAAGATAGAATGTGATTGTGCTCACAGTATTATGGCAGCCAAAAAGAAACCTGCAATCCATATCCCTTTTGTTCTTCAGTGTAGAATGATTATGAACAAAGAGGCAGACGTTTCCCTCTGCACCCAAACTTCATCTATTATACCTGTATTGTGAATTAGAAAAACTTCTTTGAAGTCTTCTATAAGATGCTATTCTTGGACCAGGGATACATTAAGGGAATTTGTCTTTTACACGGTACTTCTCAGCTGCCTAATAAAAACTGTATTCTTCTGTGTTACAGCAGAACTTTACCAAGCAGCAATAGCAGTGTGGGTCCCTTGGTTTCCACTTTTATCTTTGTGAACTGTAGCTTAGCTCTCTGCCTTTTTTGCTATTTCAGCTGGTTAAAGCATAGGGAAGTAAGAATCATGCCTCTGATCTTTATGGCCTTTCTCTGCGATGCTCAGCCCAGCTCAGGGCTCATCATATCCCTCAGAGAAGGAAGTTTAGCATGCACTGGCAGTACTCCACAGTCTGTCTTCAACGTCTGTATTTCACGTCAGAGGGACAGAAGAGAGACCAGGTGGTGTGATTAAGTAATTATGCACCGAAACTTAAAGTACATTTCACCTCATCACTCCATAGCAGCAGAGTTGAAAATAAGCCACGATAATGCCAGCACTCACCTGAATAAAAAGATTGCCCTGATTGTAATAGCATTCATTTGTTCCTTCATATTGCTTCTTGTGCAGGAAGTTCATCCAAGAAAGAAAAACTGATTTAGAATATAAAAACAAAGGCATTCACCTAGCAACTAACTGGATGTGTTCCAGTACTTGCTGAACCCCCTGTGGAGCGTTTCTCATTGATTTGTCATGGAATCTATCGAAAGACCTGTTTCAGCTGTAGATGTGCTGCCTGTGAGACTGGAATTGGTGAACCGTATTGTGCTCTGTTCCTGGAAACTTTTCTGCCTCTGAGATCAAAAGGAAAATTAAAGTGTTTTATTCTTTTCCTCTCCCTTTCATATACTGGTGTCTCTTAGCTCAAACAATTTAGATGCTTCTCAAGTGAAGTTGGCAAAGGCTCCAGAGTGGGGGAAGTTTACTTGTGTGTGCAGGTTTGATATCAGATGATATTCTAAAAAATAACCACGCTAACTATGATCTGAGATAAGGTCTACATAGTCTGGCTTAAGTTAATGATAAACTATGTTCTGCCGGGTTGATTTCTGCCTTTCACAAATTCATTCTTAAAAAAGCCGAATAGAAAATGCTTTTGTAGCTCAAACCAAAGTTTGGAAAGGATAAAAGGTTCTTGAGCAGAGAATGACTGTGCTGCTGACCACTTCTGTGTGTGCAGGACTCTGGCCAGGCTTTGCCTAATAATCTCAAGAGGCTCTCTCGTAATAGCTTGATAGCATCAGCTTTTGCTCTGAGGCCATTTAGACAGTAAGTAAGCAGATTCCAGGAAAGCCAGCCTCTCCCCCTTCTTCTCCCCATGATAGTAGTTGGACAGTTATTCAACCAAGAATGGGAAAATGTACCGAGAGAACTGCTGGAAGGATATTGAATGATCTAATCAAGAGTGAGTGAGCAGTAAAGCTAATGTAACAAAAATGATGGGAATAGACATGTCTGAAAATACTTGAAATTTATGGTGTTATCACATTTTATTTTTATTTTTTTATACTCTCGAGCATCACGATTTACATTCAAGCAGTCTGGTAGGTTTAAATTTTAGATGAAGGTGGCTCAGAATCATGAATAAGGCCATTAAGTATTGTCTTAATAACCTTTGATTGCATAGAACAACTTCTATAATTGCAGAGAGGAAAAGAACTTTAAGCATTTGCATTTGAGTAATTGATGGGCAATTTACAATGTTTGTTTTCAATTTTCCAGGGAGAAATGAAAAGGCTTTAATTCTATTGTTGACATTTGTTTTTCTGTAATGGGATTTTCAGAATCCAGTGCTATTGATTCGAAGCGATGTGCAGAGCTTATAGAGCCAGTTTTAACTTTGGAAGAGGAAGATCACAGAAATTCATAGGATGAGAAATGTGGGTCTAGTTTGGGCTAATTTGTCTGTGCATACTTTCTCCTTCTCTGTAGGGTTGCCACCCCCACTAACCTTACTAGAATTGCATGTTGCACTTCAGTCTAAGGCTACAACAGCACTTTTAAACCTGGTATACAAGATATTCTCGAGGATTAGAAATCAGAAGTAGGCCAGAGAGAGAATTCTTTAGAAAAAAGTGCTGCAGTATCTGTCCCTTTACATGGAAAAATACTCATACACAGTCCCGCTGATATGTGTGACTACAGAATCAGAGCAAGAACTTACACAAAATAGGAAGTCCAGATTGATTGGCATTATCTTGGTATTGCAAAGTGGGACTCAAATGTTGCAACAAGGGTTAAAAGATTGCAGTTAGTCAGAAATTCTATTGACCTGGATTATGCAAGAAGTTTGACTTGATCTTCATGTTGGTCTCTGACATCTGTAAAAATATCTTGATGGATGTCACTTTCCAGCCCATGTTCCTTTAGGTCAAGGCTAAGTTGTATTCTACTGGAGCTATCCAGTCTTTGTTTTTGGATAAATATTATGAGTGTTTTTAGTCTGGCAGTTTCCACTAGCGCTAAGTGGTTTGTAATGTTTTAATTGACTTAGGCCAACAAATGAGTAAAGCAGAAAAGGAACTAGATGCATGTGGCAGCACAAGACAGAGGTACCAGTGATCACATTCCCCTAATGCGGGTGGATTTCTTAGAAAAAAATACTTGAGTTGAACAGGACCTTGCAAAAGACTCCAACGTAGAACTGGCAGGTGAAGAATGTCTAATGAAAAGTATCTGCGCTGGTAGAAATTATATTTGGTAAGGCACAAAGCAGAACCTTCAAGTTGCTTTGAAATGTCCAAGAGTCAGAGGCTTGGGAGCTTGCTTTTCTCAACAACTCATCATGTTTTCTAACAGGATTCAGAAATTATTTCATTGATGCATGATCTCTTGTTCATAACCTCATGGCTTTGGGAAGTATGGAAGATTATTACTGACGCTGATTTGTGAAGGTGTTTCAGAGGCGACCTGGGAATCTATGGATAAATACATCTGTTGTGTCTGTACCAAACAAATCTCTGGAAACTTCACTAAGGAAAAGTTAGTGTCTGCTTGAGTTAATACAATATATAGAGGAAGAGCAAACACTGAAAAGGCTTATTCATTACAAATTTATCACTTTTTTTTCTTTTCCTGAAGACTTCAGAAGGGGCATTGACAGGAGATCCAACTGACAAAACCTGCTGTGGTTATCAGAGGGCATGCAAAAAGAGTCCTAAAGAAACCAGGCTGCTGCAGATATTCATGCTCTAGTTCCCTCTGGAGTTTAGATCTCATGAAAAACAAACATGGGGCATCCAGATCATGCGATTTCTAGTTATAACATGCAGGGACTGGAGTCACCACAGCAAGCATTATGCTGTTAGAAAGATAATTTCTCCATCATTGCCATGACATGCCATTTAGCAGGTACTGCACAGTTTGTCTATAGCACAGAAGATTTAATATATTCACATTTGTAAGTTAAATATCCATCAGCTTTCACAGACTGAGCCTGAGAAATCTCAGCACAACTGGGTTTTGTTGGTTTTGTTTTTTTTTCCTGATAAGAGTGTGTAGCATGTAAATCCAGGTGATAAATTGCTTCTGGAAAAAGTGTACAAGAATGGAAGATATGAAGTTGAATAAGGAAACAGATTTAAGACGGCTTTTGTTTTACCTCTCACAAATCTTTGATGAATCACTTTTTTATATCTTCAGGTGTGGAAGAACAAAATCTTCTGCAGACTTTTAAAAAGATAACCTCAGATTTATGTTCTACACTGAAACAATTTTGACCTACAGCAATCAATACTTGAGTTAGACTTACCATTTATGTGCTGCCATGTGATGTGTCTGAGTGCTTCCGTTGGAGCAGCCTGCTACAGTCAAAGTAATTTTTTGAAGGATCAGTCCTAAATATGAATATGATGTTGCCTGAATACAACAGCATGAAGCTCAGCCTGCAGTGATTTTAGCTTGTTCTTGCCAGTGATTCACTACACATACAAACTGTGCCAAGGTGAACTCTACACCCAAATCTTTACATGGTTTAGTACCTAAAGCAGCTCATTCAGCACTACCTTGGACATAACTGTTTCTTGGATAGTTTTAACATATACTCAACTGAAAAAAATATAACTGGAAATTGAAGACACAATCTGGGGAAGATCGTAATCTTTCTCTGCTAGCATCTTCCTATACTGCTTAAGTCTCATCTGTTGATGTCTGCATAACTTCCAGCAATCCAGGAAGGTGGCAGAAAACAACTGAGAATGGAGTTTTGAAGCTTGATGCAGAGCTGTTGTCTCTGCAAATAGTAGTTAGAACTTGTGGTGGAACATCATCTTGTGTTGTAGATCCCATTTGTGACATAATTTTGTCTGTTTTCCTGTTCCTCTTCACTGTTTTATATGTGATTATTCCTGAAACTCCTTCCTGAGGTGCTTCCTAAGAGCCTAGGTAGATCTCTCATAAAGGCATACAAGGGGAGGCTTTCTATTACTAGATTGGGATTGCTTTTTCTGGTGTGTTGTTTCATTGACATCTTTATCAATAACATCAATGATGGAATTGAGTGCACCCTCAGCAGGTTTGCTGACGACACCGGGCTGAGTGGTGCGGTCGACACGGTTGAGGGGGGAGATGCCATTCAGAGGGAACTCAAGAGGCTTGAAAGGTGGGCCCGGGTGAACCTGATGAGGTTCGGCACAGCAAAGTGCAGAGTTTTGCACTTGGGCTGGAGGAATCCCAGGCATCCATGCAGACTGGAAGGAGCGGTCCTTGAGAGCAGCCCTGTGGAGAAGGACCTGGGGGTCTTGGTTGATGAAAAACTTAATATGAGCCAGCAGTGTGCTCTTGTGGCTTGGAAGGCAAATGGTATCCTGGGCTCCAACAAAAGAGGGGTGGCCAGCAGGGACAGGGATGTGACTGTCCCCCTCTACTCTGCTCTTGTCAGGCCCCATCTGGAGCACTGTGTCCAGGTCTGAAGCCCCCAGTACAAGAAGGACAGAAAGCTGTTGGAGAGGGTCCAGAGGAGGGCACTAAGATGATGAGGGGACTGGAGCACCTCCCCCACAAAGACAGGGTGAGGGAGCTGGGCTTGTTCAGCCTGGAGAAAAGAAGGCTGTGGGGTGACTTCATTGCAGCATTTCGATACCTAAAGGGAGCCTACAGAGGGGAGGGGAATCAACTCTTTGAAAGGGTTGATAACTGCAGGAAAAGGGGAAATGGTTTTAAGTTGAAGGAGGGAAGATTTAGGTTGGACATCAGGGGGAAGTTCTTTACCAGGAGAGTGGTGAGGTGCTGGAACAGGCTGCCCAGAGAGGTTGAGGATGCCCTGTCCCTGGAGGTGTTCAAGGCCAGATTAGATGGGGCCCTGGGCAACCTGGTCTAGTGTTAAATGGGGAGGTTGGTGGCCGTGCATGAGGCAAGGGGGTTTGAGATTCATGATCCTTGAGGTCCCTTCCAACCCTGGCCATTCTGTGATTCTGAGATTCTGTGATTTTTATTTAAAAAAAGAAGCTGTGGCACAAAGGTTGAAGAACTTGCACACAGTGGAAAATAGAAATGGATCCAAGTTTGCTAATTTCGCTCTACCTTGCATCTTATCTGCTGACTTGCATTCTCTCTTATTTAATAAACAGCATAGCTAATGCCACAGAGTGCTGTGCTCATCACAGCCATCAGCCACTTAACTCGAAGTTCTTACCTATCTGTCATCTCCTAAAGGTCAGTTCTTGTGTTTGCCACACAAATGCTGACATACTCCCTGGATATTTATTTTCACCATTGCATATTCATGACTTTGATCATTTATTCCAATCACTTTCTGGATACCTGTTCAGGTAGCATGAAGCAATCTTCTTCATTGTCAGTGCCGGTCCAGCAAAGACATCAGGTGGGGATGGGGCAGGAGGTACTGTGGGACAGTGACTGTCTCTGTTTCCTAGTTATATGGAAACAACTAAGGTATTTTATTCTTCATGTTGGAAAATTTTTATCAACCCATGTCTTTAGACCAACAGTCAAAGTTCTTTCTGGGAGTGCAGTTAGTCAGGAGGATAACTTGGTCTGCAGTGTACATGACTCTGAAAATCTCTTCTGCCACCACCTGTCCCCTTATCCCTTTGTCAATATTAGTAATAAATAAGTCACAAATAGAGCACAGAATTAATTTTGTATCATTTGACTCTCTTCTGTTCAAAGCAGTGCTATTCTATATGTCTCACTCTGTGCTCTTCTATCACTGCAAAAGGCTTTCATCAATATAATATACTCAAGCTAAAGGTAAAAGTCAATAAAACGTAATATGTTTAAAAAAATATTAGTAACATTAATGGAATCAAATTGCTTCAACCACTTACTGACAATTCCTACATTCTAAATCACATCTTAAGAACGCACCATTGGTGCTGCTCATTTTTTTGTTCAGCATTAGCAGATGTCACTGGAATGAATGTCTTGACAGGCAATTGTCACAGCTTTTTTCCCCCTGCCTTTATATAGTAATTCAATATAGAATTGTCAGTTTTCCCACACACTCTGTGTTTAGAGTGCATCATGTATTAAATTACTTCAAATGGTTGGTGCAAACTAGTTGGCATCGCTCTGATAACTCCTGAGGAAGCCAAACATAATATGAGCACATGTTAAAATTATCTATAAGCACTTCTGTTCTGTCTTCAAGAGTGAATGCTTAGCTGTATTTCACTTCCACTGCATTTTTATTTAAATCTTGCACTTAAATGGGAATGCAGTAGTATGTGAAAGAAAAAGGGACTAATATATGTTAAAATGTTTCCACAAATTTAGATAATTCCATTTTTTTATACTTCAAGTAAAACAATTGAATTTCAGTTTTTTATACTTCAAGTGAGACAATGGGGCACAGGGCTAATTGAATTAAAACCAATAGAATCTAGGGAATTTTAAAGTGGAATCTAAAGCTTAAAGGCTATATTTTCTTGAAAGTGAATGTGATTTTCAACCTTTGATGGCATTTGCTACTTTGACTCTCAGCACTACTTTTTCTGTATCAACAATCAAAAATCTTTTGCAAGAAACTGTCTCTGCAATCAAATCTCTGTTTTCTGGTCACAAATTGCCCCTGGGTCCATGCATTGTATTAATAAAAATTGATAAGGCTGCCTTGAATTTGAAAATACTGCTACTTACTAAATTGATTCTGTATCAAAATGAGGTTTGTAAAAGACCTTGTTGAATGGTTATGTGATAAAGCCTATAGTAAAGCTGGGGAAATATTTTCACATGAAAGGAAGTTTATAACACCTCAGCACATGCCAAAGAAAAAGTGAATAAGGAACCTGAAGCATGGCAGATGTGATCCACAGCAACATGAAGGGGGCAAGACGTGCTCATGCAAACATCTGTCACTAGATACACTGTAGGGTAACTGATTAGAAAAACTACCCAATAATGACATCCTCCAGTGTGACTGCCACAGTACACCTGAAGAAAAGGTGGTAGATGGCTGTTCCTCCGATTACCATCCAGGAAAGGATAAAAGATGCTACGCTGATGGATGTGATTCTCTCTGCAGAGGTGAAGCAGTCACAGGTCTGGAGAAACATTATCTAAACAATCCACTGAACAAACTGCAGATTAGCACGATTTAAAGACAAGGGAAACACTGTAGGACAGAATGGTCTGGCAACTTAAAATAAAGCATATTCAATAGTTTTCCACAGAATATCCAAACTGAGATGGAGTGCATTCACTGAAGATGTTACCAAACTATTTGAAAGTTGTTTGTATGAGGCTTTAGTGTCTCTTCAGATGGCAGTGTCAGCTTGGAAATTTCTTTGACGTGCAATGAGACAAAATGATTCTGTTGAACTCCAGGAAAATTTGTAGTCAGGACTTACCTTGAAAATTATGTATTATAGATAAGCATTTGCAAACCTCTGCCTCGGAGAAAGAAATAACCTGCTACCTTGCACCTTGGTCTAAATAAAATGGTATATTAATGTGAATAGACCTGATTATGGCAATTCCATTTCAATCTTATATAGAATAAAATAGGCAAGTGATTTGCTACCAGGTCTTGGGCACATGTGGAAAAATCCCAGTCACTTTAAATAGCTAGTGTGACACCTTAGTGTACTTAGTCCTAAATCTGATGATACCTCATGGTCTGCATAATACGGAAGTTGATCGGAAGGATGCTCCACAGCAATTCTGTCTGAGGATTACTTCCCATACAGTGCTCAGGCTGTGTTTGTAGGGCGAAATCAGGATTTTCCTTTGCAGCCCAGACTTTTGTCAATCATTTATATTCGTGTTTTTTTCCTCTTCTTGCTTCCACTTCACTGACCACAGAGAAAGTGTCTCAGCCTTTCCCCTCAGCCAACAGCTGTAGGAGTGCTTGATAACTTTAAACGCAATGCAAACTCTAGGTGGAAATACACATTTCCTCTCCTTTTTGGTTCTATTTATTTGCTCTACAAATTGTACACCTCTATTTTTTTGCTTGTTTGAATTCCATAGACAAGTAATTTCATTTGCTTTTATTTTAACCTTGTTTCCCTTGGTGTGATTTTAAAGTAATTACCTGAACTCTTATAATCCTTATAATAATCTTAGAAAAAGGAGACTCTGGATGTTTTCCAGTTTGATAAGTTCTGTACTGTATTGCAGCAACTGTCTGATGTCAAAGAGGCTGTGTCTCTTTGTATCTATCTATAAAGGATAGCTTGAGAAGTGTTTATAAAGGGCTTGGGAAGAAGAAGTATCTCTTACTAAACATTCTCAGCCAGGAAATATTTCTTGCATGTAGAAAACAAGAAGCACTCCTCATTTCCAAGGGCACTTTAAAATTCTCATATGTAGATTGATTTCTCTTCTGGAGGGAACATCACATGTGTTTTGAATATGGTACAAGAGTGCCTCAGTAAGTATTGGCTGTCATTTAAAACTGCATAGACAGTTCCGTTCTTTTAAACTGGAGAAAGAAGAGATGAGAAGGCTGTGAAAGGCAGAAGTGGGTGGAAGAAATGAGATCAAATATAGCCTTGGGCTAGCTAATTGGGCAGAGCTGATAGTATAACTGAGGCAGCACGGCATTGAATTAGGAGCATTTGTTCCCAGTCTAAGGAGGGTTTGCAGCCTGTGCTGTGCTCGGTACTACTCCAGGTACTTCACATGTAGCAGCTGAGCCAGCCAGTCTCGGCACATTTAGTAAAGCTGCAGTGTAGAGACCCATACAGATTTAGCACTCAGTTAATGGATAGTGCTTTGAAATATTCATATGGAGCTAATTCTGCTTCCTGGAAAATAAATGGATTGTAGTTCTCAGATCCAGTGATGGGCAATCACTCACCACCACCTCTCCCTTTCAATATCCAGTAAGATTATATGTCTTGGAGCACTGTGTGTGACCATTTTAATGTCATATTTGACATGTTTGGATTTTTAATTGATAGTTAAGTGGAAAAAAAGCTACGTAGTAATGTACTGAAGACTAATGAAAATACAGTTGGTTAATGTAATTGTCATTGATTGAGAAACTAAATGTATTTGGTTAAATGAATGGAAATATTACTAGATGACATAAATATATTACTGTGCATCAGCCTCCTGATTGGTCCATACCAGATGAGTGGGCACCAAATTCATACTCAGAAGAATTTGTTCTTATAGTTGCGTGTTCCTTAATCAGACACAGTAGAAGAAGGGGAGGTTAGTGCTCCGTGAATTGAGGCTCACCATTTAATCAACCATAGCTGGAAAAAGAAGAGCATTAGAAAAATGTAGGTCCATTTCTTAGTACCAGCTGAGAAGCCCACATCCTTGCACTGCAGATGGCTCTTTTCAACTAAGTAATTAAGTTAAATATGTGAGAGATATTCACCTCTCACCAGCAGGTAAATAAACTCTAGTAAATTGTAGATGAGCATTTTTACAATTCCTGGAAGCTAGGAAGCATTCCCCAGGGGCAGCATTACGAAAGGTAGCCAGTCCAGGTAGTGGTGATCTTCTGGTTTCCTTCCTTGAGTTCTTGTAAGATTTGTGATAAGAGAACCCAGGCTGGATGCTTGCATGCTATAAATAGTCAATGCTCTGCTAATTCTCAGCCTTGCTTAGCTGGCCTTTGGTACTTGATCAACTGATTTTGTCAGTAGAGTGAATTCTCCTGTATCATAAATGAATTTAACTCTGAAATGGAGATAACAAAAAAATGTTCCTTGGAATTGATAAAAGAAATCTTACATTATTTGATGTCCTTGAAAGTCCTGTTCATGAAACAATAGATCGTGGTATCATAAAAGCAGTATGTATGGAAATTTGCTGATTGCTGACCTGATCTTACAGGTCAGTAAGCAAATTTAAAATATTTATCTACAAAATGTAGATGTTTACATCTGAGCTACTCACCTTCAGCTGTCTTTATAGCTGACAGAGATATAGTTGAAGATGAATAAGATTCATGATGAATAAGACTCATGCCTTCTAAGAGTATGTTTCTATATTTAACTCAGAGGAATTGCTTTTTCAAGGTATCCGTTTCCCTCCATCAGATAAAAAGGAATCCCAGAGTGTCTAGACATCCGCAGTGTAATTATCTAAATCAGACCTAAAGAGAATTGTCACCCTTTGTCAGTGATTTCACACCACCTAAATGTTAATGATACTAAAGCAACCTGTGATACTGTTCATTTTGCACTGCAAAATCAAGAGAAGCAAAACCAGTTTATGAAATCCTGCAAGCCTCCTTTTCCCTTAAACACCAAGACAATGTTAGCCATATGTGAAAGCAAGACTTCCCCCTTTGAGCGGGGAACTGTCTTGAGTTTAGTTTGCCTGGACATAACTTCTGCTTCCGCATCACCTCCCTGAGAAATTTATTTTTCAGGAACTCTCATATAGAACATGCGTTTTGTGAGGGATCTCTGATTGTGTTAACACAAGGATAGGATCCCAGATTTTAAAATATGAAGTACTACATGCTCAGCTTTACTGTTTATCAAGCAAAAATCACTTGTCTACAGCTGGAGGTGATGCTGAGACAAAATCACAGATTTATTCTTAGTTCTAGTGCAGGTGAGAATCTGCTGCTCCTATAGTCTGGATCATAGTATCCTCATAACCCAAAAATGCCATCAGTCTATGATTCTGAGTGGATGGGACAGTATAGCCTTTTTCTTCTTGTAGACTTTGCAACAACTACAGCAATACACTTAGGTTGCTTCTAGAATTCAACAAGTATGAAAATACTCTTCCAAAAACTCAAGCAATCATTGAGCTTTATTTAGTTCCAGGATTGGAGGGCAGCATTCAGGTTTGACGGATGAATGCTGAAGAGTTAATTTTGTGAGGTGGTCTTGCCAAACACTCATGTTTAGACATGAGGAATGGTGCCTGAAGAGACAACAGCATGGGGTAGGGTTCACCTGGGGTGTGGTTAAGGCTACTCTTTGGCCTTGTTTACTGTTCAAAAGATGCTGGATATTTCTGGATGACAAAACTGGCTTTTGGAGGGAGACTAGGGTAGAGCTCAGCAGTTTCAGGGTTCAGATTTAAGATTGTGTTCTATATTTATCATCTCTCAGTCCATCATCTTAAAGAGGTTGAATAGCTCGTCAGCTGTAGCAGGGATAGCCTAGGTTATAGGCTGGTTTCATAACAAAGGACTATTTTGTGTCTTTCCGTGGCCTCTGGCTCAGGTGAGGGTTTATGTTTAGCAGGGCTGGACAGAAAAGTAGATGTCTATGTGGCAGTTTAGGTCTGACAGCCGGAGGGGAAAAACTCATTCTTTCTTCTAGTTGTGATAGTATCTTAGGGCTTTTAACTATGTGCATCGTGTTAGTGTTCACTAGAAACAGGTCGCCAGCTGGACTTCACTTCATTAACCAACGCCCGTTGGGCATGGACCTCTAGCCAGTTTCTTACCCAAAGGAGTGTGTACCTGTCCAGGCCATGGGCAGCCTGTTTCCCCAGAAGCAGCCTGTGAAAGACCATGTCAAAGGCTTTGCTGAAGTCTGAAGTCTCTTCAATATCTTTATTGATGACTTGGATGAGGGCATTGAGTGCACCCTCAGTAAGTTCGCAGACGACACCAAATTGGCTGGGAGTGTGGATCTGCCTGGGGGTAGCGAGGCCCTGCAGAGGGATCTGGACAGGCTGGAGAGCTGGGCTGAAGCCAGAGGGATGAGGTTCAACAAGACCAAATGCCGAATCCTGCACTTTGGCCACAACAACCCCAGGCAGCGCTATAGGCTTGGGGCGGAGTGGCTGGAGGACTTTGTGGAGGAAACGGACCTGGGGGTGTTAATTGATGCTCGGCTGAACATGAGCCGACAGTGTGCCCGGGTGGCCAAGAAGGCTAATGGCATCCTGGCTTGCATCAAAAACAGTGTTACTAGCAGGAATAGGGAGGTAATTGCCCCCCTGTACTCTGCACTGGTGAGGCCGCACCTCGAGTATTGTGTTCAGTTTTGGGCCCCTCATTGCAAGAAAGACATTGAGGCCCTGGAACGTGTTCAGAGGAGGGCTACGAAGCTGGTGAGGGGCCTGGAGCACAGGCCTTATGAGGAATGGCTGAAGGAGCTGGGATTGTTCAGTCTGGAGAAGAGGAGGCTCAGGGGAAACCTTATAGCTCTCTATAACTTCCTGAAGGGAGGTTGTGGTGAGCTAGGGGTCAGCCTTTTCTCTTGTGTAGACAGTGATAGAACTAGAGGCAATGGTTTCAAACTGCGCCAGGGGAGATTCAGGCTGGACATTAGGAAATATTACTTCTCGGAAAGGGTGGTCAGGCACTGGAATGCACTGCCCAAGGAGGTGGTGGAGTCACCGAACATGGATGTGTTCAAGAGACGTTTGGATGTTGTGTTGAGGGATAGGATTTAGCTGGGGAGTATTGGTGATGGTTGGACTGGATGATCTTTTAGGTCTTTTCCAACCTTGATAATTCTGTGATTCTGTGATTCTGTCTAGGTAGACTACATCTTTCCCTCATCTACCAGTCTGGTCACCCAGTCATAGAAGGAGATGAGGTTGGTCAAGCACGACCTGCCTTTCATGAACCTGTGCTGGCTGGGCCTGATCCCCTGGACACCACACACATGCTGTGCGATCTCACCCAAGATGATTTGCTCCATTACTTTCCCTGGTACTGAGGTCAGGCTGACAAGCCTATAGTTCCCTGGATCCTCCTTACGGCCCTTCTTGAAGATGGAAGTCACATCAGGAAGCTTCCAATCCTCTGGGACCTCTCCAGTTAACCAGGAGCGCTGATAGATGGCCGAGAGTGGCTCGACAATCACCCCCACCAGCTCCCTCAGTACTCAAGGGTGTAGCCCATCCGGTCCCATGGACCTGTGACAGTCCAGATGGAGGAGGAGCTATCTGACTGTCCCCACCTGAATCACTGGGGGTGTTTTCTGAGTAGCGTCCCAGACTTCCAGATCAGGGCATAAAATGCCCAGAGGATAACTGGTCTGGCTATTAAAGGCAGATGTAAAGAAGGCATTGAGGACCTCAGCCTTCTCCTTGTCCTCAGTGGCCACATTCCCTGCTGCATCAAGTGTAGGATGAGAATTATCCTTGGTTCTTCTTTTGCCGTTGATATGTTTATAAAAGGATTTTTTATTGCCTTTTACTGCAGTGGCCAATCTGAGTTCAAGTTGGGCTTTTGCCTTCCTAACTTCCTCCCTGCATACCTTAGCTACTTCCTTGTAATCTCCCCAAGTAGCCTGTCCCTTCTTCCAGAGGACGTAGACTTTCTTTTTCTCCCTGAGGCTCAACAGTAGTTTCTGGCTCATCCACACTGGTCGTCTACCCCTGCAGCTTGCCTTACGGCACTTGGGGACAGCCTGTTCTTGTGCCTTTAAGATTTCTGTCTTGAGGAGCGTCCAGGCTTCCTGGTCCCCTTTACCCTTAAGAAGTGACTCCCAAGGGACCCGTGCTACAAGTGCCCTGAACAGATCAAAGTCAGCCCTCTGGAAATTCAAGAAAGTAGTTTTGCTGGTCGCTCTTTTGATACCCCCAAGAATAGAGAATTCTACAATTCCATGGTCACTCTGCCAAAGATGGTCCCCAACCTTCACTTCTCCCACCAGTCCTTCTCTGTTAGCAAAGATCAGATCTAGCAGGGCACCACCCCTGGTAGGCTCCCTCCCAGTTGCATAAGGAAGCTATCTTCCACGCAGTCTAGAAACCTCCTGGACTGCTTCCTCTATGCTGTATTATATTTCCAACATATATCAGGGAAGTTGAAGTCTCCCATGAGAACGAGTGCTGGTGATCGCGTGACTTCCGCGAGCTGCTCATAGAATGCTTTGTCCAATTCTTCATCCTGGTTAGGCGGTCTATAGCAGACCCCCACCAAGATGTCACCCCTACAGGCCTTCCCCCTGATCCTTACCCATGGACACTCAACTCTGTCATTACTAACCCCAAGCTCTTCAACATCAAAACAGTCTTTGATATAAAGGGCCACACCATCACCCTTCTTTCCTTGTCTATCCCTTCTGAAGAGCTTGTAGCCATCTATCACAGCACTCCAGTCATGTGAGTGGTTCTACCATGTTTCAGTAATAGCAACAAGGTCATATTTAGTCTGACTCACAATCACTTCCAACTCTTCCTGCTTGTTGTTCATGCTGCATGCATTGGTATAAATGCACTTCAGTCGAGTAATGTTTAAAGGTGCAATACAGAAGGCACAGGGACTAAGATATAGACTTGTGCCAAGAGGCAAGAACATTCTGTGCTTCTCCACAGCCTGAAAAAAAGGTTCAAAGATAGAATCAACTTTAATGTTCAGAACAGTAGAGCCTGAAATACTGGTTTTACTATTTGGATACTTAAGGGTGCTATGGTTTGGGAATCAGGCAAGTATATATCCTGCCGATGCATAATTCAGTCTAGAACTATACCGACTGGAGTTTGGAGGTTCGGGTACCAAGATCTGATGAGCCTGACACCATGCAGACTCCATGTATGTTACCGTACTCCATAGTATGAAGACAGTGCAAGAAGTGGAACATAGTATTCATATTACTTCAGCCTCCTCCAGAAGACTGTACACACAGACATAAATTACTGTACACACATGTACTTTCTTTTCTGTTTGTTTAGGGGATAATAACCTTCCTTGTTTTAGAGCTTACAGAGTTATTAACAGCAGAATCTGAAGAGAGAGATTTGTTGCTATGGCCTTCAAGTCTTGATTTCTTATAATGAAGATCATTTCTAGAAGGGAAGAATATCTAACAAGCTTTCTTTCCAGCACGTCCTTTCTGTGTTAAGACTAATGTCTAATTCCACAGCTGGGTATAAAGTTATAGTATGTAGGACCACATGTCTGTAGTAGATAGGACTAGCCTAAGCCAAAGTCTTGCCAATGTGTCTTCTAAAACACTCTTATCTAGAATGAACAGCAGAGCAATTGTTTCCCCATCCCCATTGTCCAGCAGTTACATGCCACCAACAACCCCAATGCCAGTCATACCGAGAGGCATCTCCCAGCAACAGATGTATTCATAAGGAGTTTGCTTCCTTTTGGCAGCAGTTCTCATCCTAAACTGTTAGACTTGACAAGATCCAAATATAAACTGAATCATTCTCTACAACCCAATGCTAACTGTAACCATAACCACAACCCTAGCCACAGACTTAAATAACAAACAACTCATCCAAACAAGAAGAAAGCATGCTTTCCCATTGGTAGTAGTCCAGTCCACAAGCATTTCAGGTTCTGTAAATCAAACTATCCAAGTGAATCTTGACTTAATTATATAGCCCAGGGCTGCCTCTTCCCTCTAGTTCTCTCTGAAATTTAGATTAACAAAGAAACTATTCTGTCACATGCCTCTACATTTCATCCTGTGTCATTGAACCTTGCATCATGAAGTCAGATCTTCAACCCCTTTTCCACAGCCCTTTTTCCTTCTTCAGCATGGATGTCTACCCCACCTCTGGGGGGTATACCCTACCTGGTATGACAGATTCACAACAAAGATATTACTGCTCTCAGTAACTGTAACCTTATGCACTACCCTAACTTTTCTTCACTAACATTCCAGAAGTCTTAAACCAAATAAAAAGCAAGCAGAACTCAGAGGATATCCTAGGAATGTAATAATTCCAGTCCAGAGCCTCACATCTAAGCCCATTCTGAAGCTAGGTTTACCTGAAACTGAGGTAATCCCTCAATTGCAAGAGCAATTTAATTTCAGCATTGACCTTCACTCTAGTTTAGGGGGTCTTGCATTTTACTTTGACCTTAGTTGCTAGCTCTTTGCAACCCTAGTAGTAAGTGCTAGCCATGAAACTAAATATAGCTCAGAAATACCTGCACAAGAAAAAAAGACATCTATTTGTTCCTTCTGACCACATTTACTTTCCATATCAGTGGACCGTAGAGATAGAAAATGAGCCTTGCCTCCGCTGCTTCAAAAGTTCATGCCTTATCTCTATTCTGGCTCATTTTCTTCCTGCCCTATAAGTGACACTAAGGTTGTTGCCTCACCTACCTTTAAGTTTGGTCTTTGGCCAAAGACACTGTGGGAGAGTGGTGCGTTAGCCATGGAAACATTGCATCTGCCCCAGAAAAACAGCCCTGATGAATGGCTTCCAAACCTTCTTAACATTCTTTTATTTCAGGACAAAGGCATGGGGAGTGAAGTCCTGTGAATCTCTGTGGCCATGGCTGCTTTTCTGCTGACAAGCTGGAGAACCCAGGCCCAGGAAGTTGTTCTAGAGACAGGATATGATCAGCAAGAGATGTAAAATTTCTGCAAAGGCCACAGACAAGATTTCTTCCTAGTGTAATAATTGCATTTGTACTGGCTAAAATCTTGAGACTTGTGCCTGTGCTGCAGAATAACTATTTCCCTGTGAAACATCATGGTCACTGCCTCCTATAGTGATTGTTGAATTAGAAAGAAATCCATTCTTAAGAAAGGTGTGGGAAAGGTCTCTTAAGCTATTCTCCAAACTCTCTTCTTTTGGTTAGTGTGACTGGGAAGTGAATATGAGTCCATCAAAACATTTGCTTTCTTTGAGTTCTTGGGTAGTACTGGTGTTCTTCAAATGATCTAGTTTCAGCTAGTTCCTTGGCTGGTATAGGCAGAGCAGTCTCTGGCTATATATATATACCATGGCTCACTAGATGGGCCAGTGGCTAAGGGAAGAATTGCCAACTACTGGAAGCAGCAAGCAAATTCCTATAGTGGAGGAGTAGCTCCTGTGATCTACCATCACATGTCAAAGTGCAAATACAGTGACACGCAGTCACCTGTCCGCTAAGGTGTAACTTCTTTGTCAAGAGTTAGGAGATGTATAGATTAACTTACAGCAAATTAGCAAAACTGTCATTAAATTAGAGTTGATCAAACTTCAAACATCATAGAATTGTAGAATCACTCAGGTTGGAAAAGACCCTCAAGATCATTGAGTCCAACCATGACCTAACCATACTACCCTAACTAACAACTCGCTGCTAAATCATGTCCCCGAGCAACACATCTAAACAGTTTTTAAACACATCCAGGGATGGTGACTCAACCACCTCCCTGGGGAGCCTATTCCAGCGCTTCACAACCCTTTCTGTAAAGAAGTGTTTCCTAGTAATCATAGAGCATCCTGGGATCCTGTGTGTGGTTTCTCAGGTCCTGGCAATACTCCTTGATGTTCTGATGTTCTGATCTTCTCTCTTTAGTTTTCTCCATTCAGCTCTCCCAGTCAATCACTCTTTACCTGCTTCTGTGTATACAATACAGAACTATCCTTTTCTTATATCTAGTCATAGGTTTAATCACATCTCTGCCAACATCCAATTCTCAGCTTTTGTTTTTACTTGTTGCAGTTCCTAAACTGCCTCCATCCAATTTAAATTCTTACTGTGCTTGGTTAAACACAAGTAAAACTTTTTCCGTGACAAGGTCAGTTTTTCTCAGATCCTTACATTGAAGCTTATCTAGTCAGGTTGTTTTGGGACCGATAATACTGTCTGAATAACAGTGCCTCCCATTGCAGCGTGTGATGTACTGCTAAATCTTTAGGAATCTCTAGGTACAAACTGCCTGAAGGACCTTGTTTCTTTGGCCACACAAAGCCAAAAGAAAGTAATAGACCCATGTCTCCATGAATGGCAGGAGGAAGCTTGGTGCATGTCAGGGGATCTTTCAGCTTTGTTTTGTCTGAAAAGAATCTATTCATATGGACCAAAGCTGTGTGTAGTACAGCCCAGCACATAGCAAATGGGAATGATTAGAGGAGTAATTTTCAAAGCATGGCAGGGCTTTGAAAAAATAGGCCCACAAAATGGTGTCCTTAAGCCTATTCCAGTAGCCCCCATCTGGGCCAACACAAATGTAAGTCATTCTCCATCCTGATAATGCTGCTTCTTCAGGCCAGCAGGCAATACACTTAGCTCCTCCACTTTCCACATTTGAAACTTTCCTGGAATAAGGTTCATCAGCAGTCTTCTCTCTGTTGAATAAGAGCAGTTTTCTCCTGCTCTCACCTTAGCTGTCTGTGTCCCTGCTGCCCAGCCTCTCTTACCTCCCACTCAACTCACAGGCAAATGAGCCCTACACACATCTGAGCTAAACTGCACACAACAGTCTTGCTTTAGTCCTTGAGTTTTGCAGCATCTGGCTATAAACTTTGAACCTTGCTGTCAATAACGCTATTCCCCATTAAGCCTGAAAACTGAAGTTAAACCTCCCACCCTGTAGACTATTCATATTGCTTTCTCCTTACCATAAACCAGACTTCACTCTCTGCTTTGCTAAATACTAACTCTAACCTTTGCCCTAATCCTGGTCTAAGCAGTAATCTTGTCACCCCAGTCTGAACTGGTGCTGACTTTATGCCAAATGACGTTGAATGTTTTTGGAGCCTGCTACCTTATTATTATTATTATTATTTTTTTTTTTTAAGTACACTCACTGTAGCTCATTGTATTCAGTGACATTTCTTTTCTCATTTGTTGCTGATTCTCTTATTGACGCTTACTAAAAATCACAGCTAGTCTGGCCTAGCAGTCAAGTTACGGTCATGACAGTGACTAAGATTTGGGGTGCACTAACCTTCAAAGCCAGCAGAACTGGAATTTGGGGATGCAATTTTGTGTCAAAAGTAGGACTACTGACTAATGCCCAGACCAAATCCCATCCAGGAAGACAGTCAGCCTGACTTGGTGTCCTGGAAGAGAGTCCTTCCTTCCTTCCTAGCTTCCATTTTCTCCTGGTCCCTAGCAATCTGATGACTCTACTTCACCATCTCCTAGGCTTTGTCAAAGGAGTGGGATGTCCATGGGTTGGACAACTCACAGAGGTGTGCCACCAGGGATGTGAATAGCCATTTCTCCAGAAAGGCCAGATGGATAGAGATGGATCCTGTTCCCTGTCACAGCCACAGCATAACAACCACTACTGCAGCTCACTACAAGTCCCATCACTTGTGGTTTGTTTGTTTGTTTGTTTGTTTTGAGAATCTTATCTAAGAGTAGATGAGATGAACTCTTCATTAAGAGACATTGCAGACAAAATTTTAACTTGCAGAGAAAGAATATTTATTCCATGGCATTGTCACAGGTGAAATGCAGACCTGAACAGTCTTCCTTCCAAGAGATAAGATACAAGGACTTCCTTGGTCACCCATGTTCATTCAGCTGAGAACCTGGATCATTTATACTCATGACAAAGATAAATTGTCACTTGCAATAATGGAAGCGATAGAATTGTAGAACCACAGAGTGGCTTTGATTGGAAGGGACCTCAAAGCCCACCCGGTTCCAACCCCCTGCTGTAGGCAGGGCTGCCACCCACTAGATCAAGCTGCCCAGGGCTCCATCCAGCCTGGCCTTGAGCACCTCCAGGGATGGGGCATAATGCTCCCCACCTCTGCTGGGACCATTTGTGTACTAAAAAAACTATATAAACATATTACCATGATACCTTTAAAACCTGAATGCAAGTCTGTTGAAACATGTCATATTGGCAAGCTCAGAAAATGAATTCACCAGTTCTATATGGCTAGCAGCGATTTATTTACTGCAGCTCGCAATGCAGCCTGTGTGAAGGCTGAATTCATCGAGGTGGGCTTAAAGGCAGCCTGCACACATCTCGGCAGCAGTGTGAGTTTTTGGAGTGATGACGAAACCAAGGGTTTAAAAGGCAACTTCCGTTCCCTTTTTTTTTTCCTATTTGCACTTCAGAATCCCTGTGCTGTTGCCAGAGAGGGGGCAGAAGGCCATGCTGTGAGGCCAGGTTTCAGACCGAGACATTACATACAGTGTCTAATCCTGTAAACCATAAAAATCTCACGTGAATAGTGCCATTGATAAAGCTTGCAGGTAAGGGGCTGCTTGTGTGAATGACTGCTTGAAGGGCAGAGCCCTCTTAATTTGGCCTGTAGGAAACTTTCCTAGCTAAGTTTTGTGTAAAAACACCTAAGAATCAGATCCTAATAACACTCTTGGCAGAGTTGCACTATGGTGTAGGAGGTCTTGCTGATAGCTGTGTGAAATGCAATGAAGTGATTAAAGGCTCTGCCAGAGCCAACATGCTGCACTCAGAGCAGAAGCTGCTTGGTAGGGCTGGGCACTGGGCTAGAAACATGAGGCAGAGACCACCCTTGAAAACCTGTGAACACAGCAAAGCACACCTTCCAGTCCCCATCCTGTGTTCAGGAAAAAGAGGAGGTGGGTGAGAGGGGGAGAAGGGGAAAGAAACACTGCTGTTAGTAAGGCTGTCTGTTAATGACGTGAGTCATTCCTCCAGTGTCAGCAAAGAAGCACTTAATTCATCCACCAATTATAAATTAACACTGTAACTGCTTTGCCAGTCTAATTACCTTGCGATCTGAGAGGAAATGAGGGCTTGTTGTTCCTTAATAGCCTTTTCTTCAATGAACTGCTTCAAACATTGGCACTAAAAATAGCAGGGATGCGGAGGTGTGCGCAGAGCGAGACCTGTGTTTTGCTGTGAGCAGCAGGGCTTGTTCCTTCTGACGGAAATTGGAGAGAGGAAAATTTTATTCTGTAAGCTAAACAGGTACATCAGGTATACGTGACAGAGGGCCGGCTCTAGGTAAGACCCTGGGAGAGAAGTATTTTCCTTGCCAAGACTGCTTTGTTACACACAAGGAAGATTTTCTTTTCCTAAATAGTTCACAGGTATATATGAGTTTTCTTCTTTTTTTCCCTTTTCTTTTTTTTTTTTGTTTTGTTTTAACTATTTAATGACCTCTTCTGTGCAAGGCACGAGTACAGAGGTAATTCACGTAATCATTGGGTTTCATATTACAATACAGCCCTAGGGTTTTTCATCATTGAACACTTTTTCTAAATGTTCTCTGCACCTAAAGATGGGAAGGTGAACAATAACGTATTCCTGAAAAGATGGATAGGAGGGGTCCAGATATCCTAGGCTCAATTTCTGTACCTATTAGCTCTTTTCAAGAAGTTTCAAATGATGTCACAAGCGTGGTTGCAAACACTATAGAATGTGCAATTGGATTTGAGGAAAGTTGAGCAGTAGTTGTTTATCACACAACTATCTCAGTCCTCTAGGCTTCTCTGTGCAGAAGCAAACTCCTAAATAAGGTTATAATTATGATCAAAAAGGCCTATGAATGCCATGTATTGTGGGTGTTCTAGGCTGAAAATGTCATAGAACTAAAATGTTATAGTGTACATAAAGGAGAGATGGGCTTATTTGAAGACAATTGTTGCAGAAGAAAAAAACAAGCAACATCCACTGGGAATATTTGTACCTGCAACTCTCCTCTCAGAACTAGTATTTACTGTGAACAGGCTTTCTGAGACTGCCTAATGCGACAGCTTGTTGGGTTAAGTGCCAATTATTCATTGCTTAGTCACTGAAATGTCTGACAGTACATCAACTTCTTAGCAATTGTAGAGCTGGTTAGGAAGAAAAAATCAATAGAACACCTACTCAACAAAATTTATTGACTTTTGTCAAAATTAAAACATTAGGTGGAATTGCTTCTAATTCAATGGAAGCTCCAAACACATATTCTCTCCTGGGCCACTGTGCTTCATGAAAGGGGTTGATGCAGTTCCTCTGCCATGTGTTGTCTCCTAGAAGAGGTCCTGGTCAAGCACTCCATGATATACTTCTTGCAGCATCACTTTTGGCAAATAAAAGGAGTGGGTGGAAATAATGAGTTTGATTGCTTAAATTTGGTTTAAATGAATGAGGGACCAGTTGAGTAGGATAATCCAGAGGATTTTCCCCTGCAGAGGACTTCCAGAGGCATGAATGTGTTTGAGTCTCCAGGTTCCCTCTCATCCACTGTCTGTTTCTACACAGCCTATTTTCCTGGCTCCTTTGGCAGGTATGCAGCACCTGGGGGTTTCCTGGGCCACCCAGGCAGGTAAAGGCTGATGGGAATAGTAAATATTTGGTTACTAACCGAAGTTTGCATTCTGCTAGGGGTAAAACCATTTTGAAAGGCTGAAGTTTTCTGCACGTAAGAGTTTCATGTTTCATGATGTCTCTGTTTCAAAGTTTGAATGATTCTTTTGGACTGGTAGTATAGGAGAAGGCAGACTCCAGAAATGCTGAAGACTATATAAATGTTGCTCCCATGCAAAATGGACAATTTCATCAGTTGATATGGGACTGCAGGAAACTTAAGGATGGAGAAATGAGTTTGGAAAATCTTTCAAGGGAGAAAAATTTTAGAAGTCTTCAGAAAAACTTAAAGGCACTTAGAGTAGCCTCCATCATCATCCTTCTTCCCTTATTATGTCTCCAAAGTAGAAAGAGTAGGAAAGAAGATCCAGTGTGCAGCAGTCTTCACAAACCCTACATGAAGAATATACTTTGGAGTGAATAATTGGGCAGAAGCAACATGAACTAATTCTCACTGGAGTGGCTTGAAATGTAGTTGTGGCACTTCTCAGAACTGCTCTCTTACTGAAAAAACTGTCTGAAATATGAAGCCTTCCTGTGCTATGACAGTAAGGCAATGAGTCTTCTACACTAGAGATCTATGTGGTGGGGAGGTTGCTTAGGAAAACAGCATGGTGTCTTGTCTGTGGAGTGTATGGTTTCTATACAAAAACAGCAGTTCATCTTTACCTTCTATCAGAAATGAAATGAGGCCAACAAAAACAATTTTATCTGTAAGTCTACTAATTAAGAATGCTAGATATGCAAATTTTGTAATTCAGATTGAACTGATTTGAAATTCTGAGTTTCAGGGTAAAATTACTTGAATTGTGTAGACAAAATATGCAGATAGAACTATGAAACTGAATCTTGTAAAATGTGTTTAAAAACATTAAATGTTCTTACCTAAGAAACACATTATCATCATAATTGTGTATTTTGAGTAAAATAATGGTTTGATTGTTTCACTATCATCAATCCTCTTTCCAATTCCTTTTATTATGTCCTTGTTTAATACATTTTTACAGACTTTTAAAAATTGCTTGGGTTTTTTCAAGATAGTTGACCAGTTGAAAGTAAGGAATCACAGGTTTTTTGGAAAATATTTGTTTGCTGGATAAGAAGGCCAAAGTTGCCCATGTAAGGAAGGAAAGAAAATTTTTCTTTGTAGTTTCAATGACAATGTTCATGTGCATTGGTTTTATTTCCTGGAAAATCTTACACTGACTAGGTATGGACCAAAGTATTTCCTGTTGTTGAAGAATACAGTAATTCTTTTTTTGTTATCCTTTCATTTTGATGTGAGGAGAAAAAATGCATTTTTAGAGCATTAAATTAGAGTTGAGCATGACTGATTACATCTATATTTGTTTATTTATAATATATTTTTCTTTTGGCAAAATCTGTCTTATGTGCCGAGATGTTAGGAAGACATTTGTATAGTAGTTATAAATCTTATTTTAATCCTAGAGAAGAGAATGAATAAGTAATGCCACATCTGTCTTAACTTTTTATATACCCTTCTCGTTACTAAGGACTTCCACAAAAGGTAAGATCTTTCTTTACATCAGAGATGTGTTGGTGTGTTGTCCTTCTAACCTTATCTGTTTCTAGCACGGGAATAGGTGTTTAGTAGTGAAAATACGAGGAAGCCTTTTGAATGTTGCTCTGCAAGTGTTAGATCTTTCTACTCATTTGTGGAGCTCCTGTTTTTGTATGTTCAGGGCCGTGGCAAAGACGTGCATCAATTGATCAGCGCTCCTAAGAGAGTGTAGAAGGGTAAACCTTGAATTTATAATATATTTATAATATAATAAATAAGGGAGGTAACGTTAGTGAAGTTCATCAAAATGCAATAATTCATTACTACTCTCGACAATATTTGGTGGCATTGCACCTGGCACACTACTTTTAACAAGTGTATCATCTGGAATATCTCATGACCTCATGGAAAAAAATTGTCCTACAGAGTTCTTCAGCTTCGAAGGTGGTCATAGGCAAGTCTAGTATTGAAACCAGAAAAATTAAACCAGAAATAAAATGTAAAGAGTCATTGAAAATGCTTACATAAGCACGAGTGGTTATTCAATTATAAAATGTCTTTAATTTAGTAAAATAGCTGCTGTTTAGGAACGCCTGGAATTTGAATGAAAGTTGCCTTGGGACTTAAACTCTATTAAAAAGACTTGTGAATAATTACCTGCAGTAAATGTTACTGACCTCAACTCATAAGGCCTGATGTACGTTGGCTAAACGTTCCTAATAACAGGTCTTAAAAATCCAGAGAGTTCTACTTTCAAATGCTCATAAAATCTTGAGAAATTAAGTTTTAGATTAAGGCCTTATTGGATTAAAATTCTCCAATAAACGCTTTAAAATCTGCATGACTCTTATATTATACAGTTGGGTACTTTATTTTCAGAAAAGCAATACAGAAATCTCATTTAAAAATTTGGAAATTAATGTTATATTTTGGAAGGAGTAATTCTTACAAGAGTCTTATTTTCCCATGACTCCTAAACAATGGATTGCTTTGTCTTCTTTTGTCTTTTTTATAGTATCATTAGGGTTGGAAAAGACAACTAAGATCACTAGTCCAGCCACAACCCATCCCCACTATGCCCACTAACCACATCCCTCAGTACCACACCTACATGTGTCCTGTAAGCCTCCAGGGATGGTGACTCCACCACCTCCCTGTGCAGCCTGTGCTGCTGCCTCACTGCTCTTTCTGAGAAGAAATTTTTCCTAATAACCAACCTGAAGTTAGGCTGTGAAACTCTGGCAAAGGCATGTTATAGTTACAGGCAAATGATCCATCTTCAGTGTGAACTGCCTTCTCTAAAAATTCTTGTAGTCAGTGTGAGGTGCAAAGTTTTGGATAAAAAAAGGAAACTTTGTTGTCTGCAGGACAAAGCTACTAAACCATGACTGATGGTGAAATTACTATTTCATTTTATACAAGGTCATACCTGTGCCCCAGGTAAAGAAATCTTCTGTGAGGTAGAAAACTTCTGAAAAGTTACATTTGTGCCTATGTAAATGGCAAGCATAATATGTTTTATTGCAAAAGTCAATTCAGCATTTCATGAAGGGAGTTGCATTTAAATATGATGCTATGCCAACTCACTCTAGCATAGCATGGAAATTTCTGTGCAGAAGTCATAATAAGGCTCTCTGGAAATGTTTGTTTCACAGCCTATAAATAGCAGAGACCTCCAGCCCAGAAAGAGTTACTACGTTGCTGGCACTTTATGAGCACTAAGGGAAGTTGTAAAATGAGGCTTTAACAACTTGGTCATGGAACTGGAAGGAGAAAAACATTAGGGAGCAAGAGTTCAGAAAAGACATGAGCGAGAGGGTATCTACAGAAGACCTGGAAAGAGTCCACCTGGATATAGTCTGAAGGCTTGTGTTTGAAGGCTGAAGACCGTGGATGGCAAAGGTAAAGGTCTGAAAAGATAGAGAAGGCTTTTACTTCTTTGGAAAAATCATCCTTCTGTCAGATGGTGTCAGAAGGCCAGGTCTCCCTCCTTGTTGTGATTTTGGTCAAATGACAGCTTATGTTACAAAAGGGTCTGAAACTTCATTAATCATAGAATCTTTTGAGTTGGAAGGGACCTTCAAAGGTCATCTGGTCCAACTCCCCTGCAATACACAGCTAGATCAGAGCCCCTCCAGCTCAACCTTGAAAGTCTTCAAGGTCAACACACCCACCACCTCCTGGAGCAACTTGTTCTTGTGCCTCAACACCTTTATTGTAAGAAAACTTCTTCCTTATATCCAACCTAAATCTCTCCTCTTTTAGTTTGAGGCTTTTTCCACTTGTCTTACCACAACAGACCCTGCTAAAGTCTGTCCCCTTCCTTCTTACAGCCCCTTGTAGATATTGAGAGACCTCTTTAAGGTCTCCCATGAGCCTTCTCTTCCCCAGGCTGACAAGCCCCAGCTCTTTCAGCCTGTCCTCACAGGGGAAGCATTCCACCCATTGGAGAATTTTTGTGGCCCTCCTCTAGATGCACTCTAACAGGTCCATATTTTCGCTGTACTGGGGATGCCATGGCTGGACACAGTACCTGGAGTTGAGTTCTCACCAGCAGAGTGAAGAAGCAGGATCACCTCCCTTGACCTGCTGGTCATGCATCTTTTGATGCAGCCCAGGATACTGTTGACGTTCAGGGCTGTAAGATCACATCTGGCTCATATCCAGCTTGCCATCTACCAGCCCCCCCCCCAAATCCTTTTCAGTAAGGTTGTGCTCTGTTCTTACATCTCCTAGCTTGTACTGATAGTGGGGGTTGCCATAATCCAGGTGCAAGACCCTGCACCTGGATATTTTGAACCTCATGAGGTTCACCTGGGCCTGCTGCTCAAGCCTGTTAAGGCCTCTCTGGATGGCATTCCATCCCTAGGGTCTATTGACTCTATGATATAGCTTGGCAAAAGTTTGTTATCTGCAAACTTGCTGGTAATACACTCTGTAGTGGAAATGCTAAGCCATGGCCTGAAGCAATGATTGAGCACCTGGTGGGAAGGCAGGCCAACCCAGGGGAGCTCAGGTGTATGCAATGCACCTGTCTGACTGGAAGGAGTGGAGCCAGGATCCATCCCTTCCCAGGCCTCATTTAAGGGTTGGCAGTGGAGGTGAGGGTATCTTCTGGAGATCCCTGTGTACCTGAACCTTTCTAAAGGTAAGCAGCTCTTTTGCTTTGTTTCTACATCCATAGCTGCCATGTTTGGGCTTGTCCTTATTTACTGTAGCCAAAGACTTTGCTATCCCACTGTTATTGCTGTACTTTCTATAACATTATAGTGTTACACACTTGATCCCATTGTTGATGTCATTGTTGAAGACGTGAAAGGGTGCTGGTCCTAGCACTGACTCCTGAGAAACACAACTTGTCACTAATCTCCATCCAGGCACTGAGCCAATGATCACCCTTCTCTGGGTATGCTCTCACAAGCAGTTCCTCATCTGTTGAGCAGTCTACCCATCAAATCTGTATTTTTCCAATTTGGGGAGAAAGATGTAAGGATGTTGTGGGGGACTGTGTTAAAGGTCTTACTGGAGTCTAGAGAGATGACATCAGTGGCTCTTCCCTTGTCCCCTGACTTAATTCCACGCCAAAGTAGTTTTATGCTTAAATGCTTGAGCTACAAGATTCCAGAGATTATTTTAATTCTATTTCTTGACTATGAAACAAGACTATTTCGAAGAGTCAATGATATGTCATTGGTTTGACTGATCTCTGTGGATTATGTCTGTGATTACCACAGCAGCATTTCCTCTAGCATGTCCATTCATGCCTGTGTGGGAAGAGGGGCTCTGTACCACTTAACAGATGCTCTTGCTGAGTGGAGAAATGACTTTGCAGTTAATGTGTGTGGACATTAAGCTTATCAGCACCTGTAGAAAATATTTCTTAATGGCTGTTGGAGTTTTTTTAGATGTAAGAGAGCAGGAAAATTGGATAGATCAGAAAAAAAAATAATTTTAATAGCTTATATGGCTAAAACAACAGATCTTTAGAGAGATCAACAAAAATAAGCACTCTAAAAGCAGCAAATGACAGTAGTGCTCTGCAGTCATTCATATAAATCTCTTGACTATGACAGCAAATTCAATAACGTTTTCTACTCATTTCTGAAGGAGACTAGCATTTTCAGAGTGAGAGCTTCGTTTACTGTGAATAACATGATCTTCTTTCAATTTAGAAAACAATTAGTCTGTGACTGCTGATGCCTCAAAACCCTGGAAATATCCAAATGTTTCAGTGTTTATTGTTGGATAGGTGGAAAAGAATAATTTTCTCTCTAATTGAGTGTTTTCAAGACCTCAATGAAACAGCATTATGAGTATCTGAAAAATTTAAAAATGCACTACAAACAGATGATTTAGACTTTATTGATGTACCATTGCTTGCATTTGCTACAGCTAATGTCTTATCTTGAAAACATTACTTTCCCAGCAAATTAGTAGAAAACAAGAAGCAATACTTGCTTCTAGCTACATTTCTACACCATAGGCTGGCTAAATCAGAGGGCAAACTTGCTTCTGATGTTTGTACAGAAAAACCTTTCTGCTTTTCTATGTGTCCTTAGAGAAGAAATATAAGGAATCATTCTGTCAACTCTCAATGCACAGAAATAGTGAAGCACTTCCTAGTAAGATGTTTATCTCTCTAACCTGCAATGATCTTAAAAAGCTTTACAGCTCCCATAACTTATTTCTGCACATTAGGTAAGGCTATGATGATTAATGTTTGTTCGTTAAGGATGATAGAGAGCCTCTTTCAGTGATTGTATAATGCTTCTTTTTAACAGCATACCAAATGTTTTACAATTAAAATAATTGCATCTTGACTATGATATGTTGAAGAACTTCTAGAAATACATTAAATCATCAAAGAACTGATGAAAAATATTTTAGGTATAAATGTAACCCTACAAATGACATAACTGGCCAGTAAGGTACAAACACATTTTATCAGATACCCTATACTATCTTTGAAATTCCTGACTTCTTTCTGGGTTTAGAAGACAGTTAACTGAACTGAACCACTTTCTCTGTCAAAAAAAAATATAAATAAATCAAGAGTACAGGCAACTCTAATGCATACGGACTTGACAGAAGGCTGGGTTCTGTGTTTGTATGATGAGTATAATGTGCTGAGAGACTGAGGAGCTTGTGTTTACGTGCTGTGAGAGAATTGACTTAGGAAATTGCATAACTTTTTAATCTTTAAAGCCTTATTTTCTTTCTTATTAAATAGAGTTTATAAATGCTACTCCTGACCTGGTAGCTCAAAGAATATTTCCCTTGGGTAAACTAATTTTGGATGTACTGTGGAAACCTGATAAATAATGATCATACTGAGACTAACTTGGAAAAAAATTCTATTGTGTGTAGGCTAAAAATACCAAACATCTGAAGTGGATAACTGTTAGTTTAATATATATTTGCATTTCAGGGTACAATGTGTGCACTTGTCAGATAGCTACCTGACCTGCTGAGACTCATTTTCCTAAAATCTCTCTGAAATAGTCTTTATCACTTCTAAAGTTGTTCTGCAAAAGGTGAGATATGACAAGAAATATATCTTGCATGCCTTGAGGTGATGCAATGAGGAAAGATTTCCCAAAGTAACACTAGTGAAGTATTGGAGCAGATTACATGAAAAGTCTGTTAGAGTCTTTAGACTTCCATCTCTAGAACAGAACAGGTGACTAAATACGAGGGCTGCTCCAAAAGTTATGCCTCCTATTTCATGTTGATCTATGGTGTCATGTTATGTTGTAATGCCTTGTTTAATTTCTAACTGAATGTAGAAAGTTACTGCCTAATGAGTGCAAACATGTATTAATATGAGTTACTAAGTATATCACAAATGTTTGGAGATCTGGTGGCCAACCAATACATACATACATTTTTTTCAATTTAGACTTGAAACAGATAACAAAACAGACACTTTGTACGATGGCACAGCTGTAGGACTCTTGATGATTGTAACAGAGTGCTTAAACAGATCAAGGGAGAAGATGCTTTTGCTTTCAGACTGGCTGCAGGCTGTGGTGTGGGTAATACAAGGACTTTGGCAACTACTGCCAATGCAGTCTTAATGACAGACTCTACTGAAGCAGAAATTCAATTCTGTTTGGATTTATATTGCGTTTTCTCTCCCTCTTGAGCATCCATACTGGAATCTGGCACTCTGTCAGGGAGGGCAGACTCTGAAGGACTCAAAATACACAGTAGGGATCAATCAGATTAAATATAGGATATAGGAACAATTCAATGAAAATTAGTTATTTGAACCACAGCCACATCAAGCCTTTTCCCTTCCTATAGGCAAACATAAATCCATAAAAATTAAACTATCCTCCTCTTCTTAATTTTTGCCAAGAACTTTGCCAAGGAATTACATAAAACTTCCTGATCAGCATTTTTTGCTTGATGCTTTTTGCAAGTCTTGATGCTATAAGTCATCTTTATGTAAGTCTGGAACAGTGCCACAAGTGGGACTGAAGAGTTGTACCTCAGTCATTTCAGGAGCTGACATCTGACTCTTGCTCAGTGCAAAAGGAAGACTCAAAAATATTATTTGCAGTGACTAGGTAACTTACTGCAACTGCAGATGTAGCACTGCTGGGTACAGAGCCTGCTTCCCTTGTCCTGTCACTATCAGATAGTCTAAAAAGTCTGTTTTCCTCCTATTTATGAAGTTCTCTTTAAGTACTGGAAGGCTGATGGTAAAGCCCAGCTTCTCTTGTCCTCTCCTCTATCACCTCCTGCAGGTGTACCTGGTTCTGCTGACATTCTTAAAGTGAAACGTTGTACTTTGCCTAGGATTTTCTACAGTCTTCATCCACTATTCTTGCAGGTCATCATTGCTAAGACTGATAACTGGGTATTCCCTGGTTCCATCTCTATAGATCAATACAATTGCATCAGAGATTGCTGGTGCAGGAGGTGGGAAGCTGGGTGTGGTATTAAGCCATGCTCACAATACTAAACAAGCTGTGTGACCAGAATACATCATTGTGGTGTGTTTGCGGTACACAAGCCCTCAGAAACAAAGACCAGTAGTGTTGAAAATTATCTGATTATTGAAAAGTACAGTCCAAACAGCTCTGCAGCTTTTTGGAGGTCATGTTTTCAAGCCCTTGTATTTTGAATGATGCTTAGGCACAGTAGAAGTGTCCAGGATACAAAAGGAACAAATAGTTCAATGTCAAAAGCAAATCGTGTGACTGCAAGTCAGCCTGCTTGTACTAGAAGTACAGCCAGCTTACAGCTGGAAATTCCCACTTGAGACATTAAGCTGAGAACTGCTTTGCCTTCAAAGCAACAGGGTGGTATGGAGACAGCTGTACAACTCTCATGCTCTCATGAGGGCTTCAGAAAGTCAGGTTTCAGGCAAAACAGCACAACTATCTCAAGATTTCACAGCCATCCACTGAAAGTGCTGAGTCTGAGTCAGTCACCAAGGGCATGGCTCCAACACAGCTACAGGCTCTTCTGATTGCAGCCCCTCTCCTGTCTAGGCACCGTTTAACACATGGCCCTGTCAGGACTGGCTATGGAGAGCTAATGCATGAGTACCTGCAAGCAGAAGGAAGCCACAGTAGGCCCGAGCAGAGCTTTTTGTTGTAGATGTGCCCTCACTCTGCAGGCTATTTTGGGCAGAGGTGTCTCCTGCTACTTTCTCTTTAGCAGGGGATTGATGATATATAGCAAACCCCTTCTGACGTTCTGAGGGAAGTGCGGTTCTCCCTCTTTAATGGTTAATGTTCTGGAAAGAGAAGCAAAAGGTAAGGGGATGTTGGTAGTCCTGCAGCCTGTGGGGCAGATGAGCTGTCTTTGGGAGCTTGGACCTGCTCTGGAGATCTTGGTGCTCCCTGGGCCCGAGGGACCCCCACTGGGGGCATCCTGTAGTGAGAATGGGGCTGGTGCCACAGGGTGCTGGCAGTGGGATGCTGAGCAGGCCAAGAGCTGTGCTGCTCTTTAAGCAGGACAGTTAAATGAAGGCCTGCACTATGGATCAGATCTATGGATCTGATAGAACAGATCTATGGATCTTGCTGCTCTCATAATGCCACTTTATAGCATGATTTGTTTTAACATCCATCTTCCTTTGGTGAAATCCCCAGTGTAAACACAGCTGTGCTGGCACAATGCAGTGTACTGGCAGGGCTTGGCCTGAGCTGCTGCCAGGCTGCTGTGAGATGCTTCTCCAGAAGCAGTCTTCAATACAAGCTCTGACCCAGGGTGGGCTCAGCGTTGGTGTTTTTTTGCCATCACCAGAAATGACAGGAGGCAGGGCAACAGCACAAGCCACTCCCACAAAAGCAACCTCTTTTTGCTATTGGGTGGCAGTGGGTTGGTAGGGGACTGGAAGCAAGAAGAAAATGGTGAGTGCTGAACTGGCTGTGGCAGCCAATAGCTATTAGTGATACGCTAATTCACATGAAATTAAGATAAGCTTGACACGGTTGCTTAGTGACACTGTTATCGACTTTGTGAAGGCTGGAAGCTTCTTCAGTGCTTACAGGAAGATCTGTCATGATTGTGCTGTGTTTTGCCAAGAAACCCAAGTCTTGGCAACTCTTAGGTTGAGAGGAAAGTCTTACAGTACAGCGCTGGAGCTCTACACTGCATCTTTTTGTCTAAAATAAATATAAAAGCTTTCAAACTCCAGGCCTTAAAACTAAGTTCCAAAGTATGCTGTCTAACACACAAAGTGGAATTTGGATTTTTTAAGACCATACTGAGTAGTCAGTAACTCCAAATGAATATGTTTAGTTACTGCTTTCTCACTTCTATGAATGTGGTGTTTCCAAAAATAGCTGGTCCCATTGCATCTTTTATCCTCAAGCAGTACCAAGATATGCAGGGTATTTGCTTGGAAAACTATTACTGGACAAGTCTTTTTGGCCATCTTGGACTTTCAAAAGATGTCCTTCCAGAGACAAAACTACAGATGTTTTTGAGCTGTAAAACAGGCAGTTGCTGTTTTCAAATTGTCAACATGTCACATCTGTTCAGATATCAAGGATGTCAGCAATACAGCAGGGTGACAAGAGCAAGGCGCTCTGCATGCTGCCCTGGATAGAAACACCATGTGAATAATTGTAGCTGTGATTATATTCTCATCCTTCTGATTGTAGCTTAGAGCAGAATTAGAGGTGGCAAGGAATTGCATTTCTGTTCTACAGTCTCAGATATATTCCCAGCGCGCTTATATTTCTAAATTGGGTAAATTGATGGAAGATACAAGGCTGTATTTCTTCCCTGGATCCATATAAATGTAAGGTATTGATTATTGTATATATTTTTAAGACTAAATAACCATTAATCCCTTTAGTTATTTTTCCTTTAAAACTCATGGTGGCAATGCTACTTGGAGAGAGTGAACTATGTTTTGTTGGCTTTTAAGTTTGCAGCACAGAAGATAAAGCTCCTCTTGCTCAAATTCTTGATGTCACACTATAAAACAGTAATGATCGTTACGTCACACCAAATAAATGTTTACAAAGCCAGCAGCTCAGTTCTGCTTAGCTTGCAGCATGGTTTGGGCGTTTCAGGATGCCTTCTGTATTTGCTGGTGTGATGGAAATGTTCTGTTTGACACTGTGCTGTGGTACTTCAGCCTGGAGATAAGATGATAACTGCATGGCATTTGCAGTGAGACCTTCTCCATTTGTGCCTTCAGCCATATTATACACATGCTCCCAGTGCTTATAATTCCGTTGTAGTGTCAGTCATGTTCTCTGCTTGTTTCTGGGAAAAGCAGTTCTACTGCATTTTTTTCAGAGAGATGATTTAAAGAAAAAAAAATGTTGTTGGTTCAGGTGCTTCACTTCAGAAAGGTGAAACCACAGCAATTCTGACTTTTCACTTTCCCTTGTCCCATCATGTGAGTCACCTTAGGTCAGGTTATTTGATCTGGAAGGGCATGAAGCTTGCACAACCTGTTGTCACCTGTGTGGGAGAAAGCAGTGAGAGCTGTCTGGGCACAAGGACACATGGGCTGGAGTGCTGGCACCCAACCACCCTTAGGAGGAACCTGTGTATTAGTAGCTCTTCTCAAAATCATCAAGAGCTTTATGAAATAAATGATTCTGTCTGTGGTTGCCCAAAGGAAAAGCAGGGAGTAAATTTTGATTAAAGTGCAGCTCTTAAGTGCAGGAGCCAGCTCTCGTTTTACCCGCTCCTTATAACATGGCTACAAAGTACAGCTTATGTTGCCGTGACTGCCATAGTAGATAAAATGGTACAAAGTCAATGCGGGTATAAAATAAAAAAGCAGAGTTAGCAAAGAAAAGTCATGATTCTTATTGTAGAATCCTTGGGGTTGAAAGGGACCTTTGAAGATCACCTAGCCCAACTCCCTTGCAGTGAACAGGGACATGCACAGCTAGATGAGGTTGCCCAGGGCTTGATCTGGCCTTGTCTTGAATGTCTCCGAGGACAGGGCATCAACCACATCTCTTGGCAACCAGTTCCAGTGCCTCACCACCCTCACTGGAAGAGTCTTTTTCCTTATACCCAACCTAAAGCTGCCCTCTTTGACGTTGAAATGGTGTCCCCACTTTTATTTTATTTACTCATTGTAAGTACACTTGGGTGCTTGGTGGCAAGTGAGATCTGAATGGTCTTTCAGGGCTCCTGGCTGCCGTTTTACACCAGGTTGGGGTGGGCTGGGAACTCCATGCAGCTTTGCTGAAAACTGATGAATTTCTGCATAGTAGTGTTTGTTGTTTGTTTTTTTTTTTTAAAGTGCTTGTACACTCGCTACTGATGGCTTTCCAGATACTTCTTGTGTATTTTTTTTTGTTGTGTCTAGGTTTTGTGCTATCTAAAATAGTCACAGTGCTCATTCATTCATATGCCATAGGAACTGTGAAGGATGAACCTCCGAAGGTTTTGACCATTGGCTAGAATGCAATTGGCACATGGAGAGGATACATTGTGTCCATGGTTTTAGCAGCATAATCAGTGATAAAATAGCTGAAGAACTCCTCGATCAAATGGTTGCCCGCAGTTCATTGAAATGCATGAGACAGTGCATGTGTTCTGAGCATCATTGATTTAGTCTAGCTGCCAACTTTGGGAATTAACATTGTAGTAATTTGCACTTGTTTCGTGTTTCCATAGCCATAGATCTAAAAAACATAGGTAAAAAAGCAAAACCAGGCCCTTCAGTTTTGGTAGATTTGAGGATCTTGAGCTCCATGGACTGCTGATGAAAGAGTGTAAATAAATAAAAAGTCCTGAATATCATGCAGATGTTCTTGTTTAGTGCAGCCAGTACCTTTTATTCTTGGCAACTATCTTCTAGTTTTTGTTTCTTATTTTTCTTTCTCTAGGCAGAGTTGCAAGGAAATCCTTGAGACCTGCGATATCCTAGTGGCAGGATTGACCTTGAATTGAATCCAGTTTCTTGAGGCATTTGAAGCAATAAGGAGGCAGTTAAATGTGAATTTGTATTGGACTAAGCAAGCAAAGTAAGGAGTGGTTACAGAGAATGCAACAAACATTTCCTAAGTAAGAAAATGCTTCAGATATGGGAGGGGAAAAAAATCCCAGTTTTTAAAGTGACTATACAGACAGCAGTTCCTCCAGGACACCCCACAGAAAAGCTGTTTATTTGATCTAAGATGATGCAAGATCTCCCAGCTCAAAATGCTGAGACATTAGATTTGGATTAGGAGGGAATCGTTTATCTTCTGGGATTAGGGGAATAGTGCAGCTGAGATTTTTATTCTATGAAGACATATAAAGGGCTAGAAGTAGAACACTGCTACTGTATTGGCAGGACGACAAGATCTGAAAGTGGCAAACATAAAATGAATAGGTAGAAGCGCAATTACTTTGAATAAATTGCTTTTTCTCTCCTTTTCTTTCACCATTTTTCTCACTTTCTTTCATTATTGCTGTTAAGTACTAATTACAGTATGATTTATATTACAGTCTGAAAGAATAATTGGTTCTGGTTTAAAGCATATCCTGTGAAAGAACCATTTTAGAAGGCATTGACAGAAGACTGCAAAAGCTGTTCTATTTCAATGTCCAATACGTCTCAGACAAGACCAGGCACGAATTCCAATAAGTATGAGCTCTGTTTGTGTGGTGTAACCACCCTGGTGCAATTTTTTAGAATACTAAAAATCAAAGGGCAGAACTGTGCTCATTAATGCCTGAGTTTATGCAGAGCGTACCAGTGTTAACCTTTAACTGGGTTCCAGTGTTTTTAGCATTACCTTTCCTATGGAACAGTGAAAGGTGAGAGCAGCAGCTAGGATATGGATATTTAATTTAGGAATGATTTTATTTCTTCATTTTGCTTTAAAGACTCATTTCTGTTAATCCTCTTCTGAGGTGCAACACTACTTGTGTGGCAAAGTTTTTATTCTTTTAAGGGGAGAGGGAGAGACAAACATCACAGTGTCAAGTATTAACCAGAGTAACAACAGGAGCCGCTTGTGCACACCTCAGGAAGCCTGCAGGCTTCTTACTGGGCAGGGAGAACACCGACAAAATGCTTCCAAAGGACAGTTTTCCGGCAGAGTGCCAGCATGACCTCCAAACAAATGTAGTATTGCAGTGGTCTCCTGGATTTGTTTGAAGGGAAGCAGGTTTCTGGATGAGTGGGCAGCCCCTAAGCAGGTCTGAGGAAACTGCTGCTTCTTCCCTTCTTGGGAAAGGGAAGATGCAAGCGTGGGACTTCTGCAGCTTTGTAGAATGTGAAAGGGGCAGGGGGAATGGAAGAATGAGCATCCCCTGCTCTTTTAACCATGTTCCAGTGAGTAAAATCAACCCAGTTCCCAAGGGCAGAAGGAGGAAGAATTATTTAGCTGCTTAAACCAACATGAGGATCATAGATAATAAACAGGCAAAGTGAAGTTGCTCATTTATGACCATAAATTCAGTAGAGATGGCATTGCTGAAACTTGGGAGATGTTCTTGTGACTGGAATCTTCCTATCACCGGCTATGACCTCTCGGGAAAGGTCTGGTGGGCACACTGAAAAAGCAACAACAACAAAAAAAGAGATGATTGATCTACCACCAGTAACAAATAACAAAAAGAAAATGATCTCCTGAATTAATTTCCCATCATGAAAAGTACCAAATGCAGTGTTGGTTGCTGTCTGTGAGACAGCAGCAGTACTTATGGAGGAACAAATGACTGGCTCCTTGAGCTACAATTCCTAATGTAGAAATAGGAAGAAAAAGAAAACTGCATCTTCACGGGAGACCTCAATTTGAGTGACATGCTGACAGTTTAATGTGACCTGGACTGAAGTATCTTCAGTATTATTAAATAATGCTATTAATTTTCTCGATTAAAAAATATTGCACTGTAGACCAGAGAAGCTATAAGGAAGACTTTTGTCTTAGAAGAGTATCAGGGTAAAAAATACTGATATAACAAGGAAAAATGTTTGTAGCATCATTACATTTGTTGAAGGCAAACATAATGCAAATCAGTAACTCTATCTGATACAATTCACAGAGAAAAATGGTTCTGGGCTAAGTCAGCTGCAAAGGAGGAAAAATGTAAATGATAATTGGGAAGTGTCTAAGGGTGTTTTACAGGTAATAAAGCTGTAATTGGGTTGGGGGGGTGGAGGGGGTGAGGTACACCGGTTTCAACAAACAGCATCTTGACTGAGGGATGACTGTTACAACGCTTCGCCTCTTTTTGAGAGTATAATAAATAGAAGAATGGGGAAACTGATATTGAAAACTGTGAACAGCCACTTGTAACTGAAAAAGTTGATACAGGTCTTTCTGTAAGACAAGGTAATAAACACTTGAGATCAGGTGTGATATTAGACACTTGAGCTCCTAGCTTTTTTAAGAACAAAAATAAACTTTCTCAGCTTGAGCTCCCGTTTGCCTACCAATGCCATGTGCAAAATGGGAGCTTTGTTAAAAAGAGCAGAAACTCAAGAAATTGTCAAATACAAAGCCAAGGATGTTATAAGTCTGTTATACCAGTATATAAAATCTTCCCTTCCCATAATTATTTGAAAAAGTGTTTAATAGCAGCTGAACATGCCCTGTGAGGAGCGATTGAAGAAACTGGGGCTGTTTAGTCTCAGTAAGAGGATGCAGTAAAAGGCTTCAGTTACCTGAAAGGTGCTTACAGCAAGAGCAGGGTTGGCCTCTTCTCACTGGTGGCAGGTGAGAGGCTGAGGGGAAATGGCCTCCAGTTGAGCCAGGGGAGGTTTAGTTTGGATATCAGGAAAAACTTCTTTACAGAAAGGGTTGTTAAGCACTGGAATAGGCTCCAAAGGGAGCCAAAGGGGTTGAGTCACCATCTCTCGATGTGTTTAAAAACCATTTGGATGTGGTGCTCAGGGACATGATTTATTGGAGGGTTGTTGGAGTTAGGATAATGTGGTTAAGTTGAGGTTGGATTTGATGATCTTGAGTGTCTTTTCCAACCTGAGCAATTCTATGATTTTTATGAAAATGTGCAGTTCCTAGTGAACTGTGAAAGGCTGAGAGGCTTTTATGAGCATTAGTATGGTCACTGAGGAAGCTGCAAGGAAGGAAGGAAGCTAACATGTAAGTATTAAAGTGGGAACAGCCTATCATAAGCCTATTGGATCTGTGTTCCAGGAAAAATAGTGGAAGGCATGATATGGGGAGTGGAGGGATAGCACTCGGAAAAATAACATGTCAACAGACAATCGAATACAGCTTCCTGTCAATCTAACCTGAGGCCTTTGTGATCTTGTTATGGAAGGTGTCTAATAAAAAAAAAAAGTTGCCGTATTACATTTTGGACTTCTAGAGGGATGTTTTTTTTGGGGGGGGTTTCATTTGATACTTCAGGAAATATTAGAGATACAAAATCAGTATAGCATGTTAAACTAAGCATGGCCAGCTGGCCTGATTCAGCGGAACAGTAAGAAAAACTATTCATCACAAAGTAATGCTAGTGAGGCTTCTGAGTGCTGGCCATGCCCTTCTAATGTTTTAATCTGGTTTCTGCAAGGCAACAGCAAACTGGCAGCTGATCGAGCTTTCTGAAACGGTGTGAAGAGGATGACTTGGGAAAAGTTACAAACAAGCAGTTACCTCTGTTTTTTAAACCAAATGGATGTAGATACAAAATCCATTGTGAAGAAAATATGTTTTTATAGGATAGTGGGTTACAAGAGGCTGGTTGGTCACACAAAGCTGCTTTCATAGTGAAGAGAGAGCAAAAAGCACTTCTTTCACCCCTTAATCACACCTCGAAGCAAGAAAATGCATGGATTGCTTTTACTGTAAAAGCTAGTCCTAGTAGTCCTAGCTTTGACTTTGACTTGTCTCAAAGCCTCCAAAAGGAGGTAAAAGAAATGCCACTCCAGTAGCCATGCCAGTTGGGCACAGAAGTCCTGCTGAGAAGTGCCACAGTGCTATAAGTGAGGTAGTACTGTACCAACACAGCACTTCTGGCCTTCCGAAACCCACTCAATAGGGAAAAAAGGCAATGAATACAAAATATTAATGCCCTTGCCTGGCTGCTCTGCTCTTGCAGCTTGTAAGGCACGTATGCCAATGAATGAACAATGTATGAAGTATATGGAAGAGGTCAGTACTGGACTTTGGATGGCAGGTGGTGAGCAATTGCTTGTGTATTGCTTGTTTTGTGCATGCGTACATGTTAAGTATTATATATCTGCATAATTATCATTATCTTTTTCATCTTCCCTTTCTGTCTTAGTAATAATTTTTATCTCAATTTTTATCTTCATTATTTTTTTCTTTCAATTTTCCCCTCACACCCCTATCTCACTGGGAGGTGGGGAATGAGTAGATGACTGTGTGGTGCTGTGCTACCTGCTAGGTTAAACCACAGCGTTCAGCCTTACTGAAATAGCCCCAAAGGCTATACATGATTATTTTTGCATTTCTGCTTTGTTTTCCAAGATTTTATGATTTTTCAGTATTACTTCACACCAATGGTCCTTAATGGTAATTACAAGTAAAGGTTACAGCTTGAAGCAGGTCCTAGAAAGAGACTTGAAATATATAGATAAACAAAGGATCAACAAAGTAATCAAGTGCTGCTTGATTTTTCCTGTTCTCTATCCATCTGCTGCACCGTTACTTAAGGCAATGACAGCAGTTCCTGACAGTGAGAAAAGGAGTTTGAGATTAGTTACATTTTTACATCTTAAATAAGGAAATAAGTACATTCTAAAATGGCTTAGAGCGGTGTTAATTTGTTTGCACACTTACTCTATTAAGACTGGAGGGCATGGGAATATAATATCCACTTAGGGAGTGTGGTCATGAAAGCCCCAGGTGATGGTTTAGAAAGAGTGGCAGGATTTGGGGTGCCTGTGTTAGGAAGCATGCACATTACTATGGTTACTGACTGTCAGATGTTTAATCTTGACAACAACACATCCAGTCTATTGACAGCAAGTAGAACCAGGTTTCTTCTCCCTTCTTCTCCATCATCTCCATTCTGTCAATTAATTCCACATTGATTGGCCAAACTCGTTAGTATGTCTCCTTTTTTAATAGAAGGCATTTAGTATTGAAGTGGAAGAGTGGTAGTCATAGATGGGTTGCTTTTAAAGCGTAGGCATCACACAAAGCAGAGCAATTGTTCCATAAATTTTCTCTGTGTTCTAACTTGTCAAAGGGTCTCACTTCAAAAGCAAGAATAATTAAAAAAACCTTAGTATCTACATTATTTTCAGCTGGGATGCTAGCTCAGTGCAGGCTCAGCTGAACTTGCTGTTAGCAGTTCATCTTAGTGACAAGGCTTCATTCTATCTATTGAAGGCTTTGTTTTACGGTTTCAGCGCTTTTCCATTGTCTGCAACTGAGAGTAGATCATTCAAGCTCTTACATTTCCAGTGCTGTGGATACAAAGCAAAAAAAGGCAGCTCTTGTTCAAAAGAGCTTATTATCCTGGGTGTTTTGTTGTTGCTGGGGTGGGCTTTGGATAGTTGGACAGCAGATGCTCTTTCAAGGGACGGGTTCTCGATATTCTTCAACTGTGTTTGTCACAGGAGGGCTGTATTTGTAGCCTTCAAAATAAGGCAGTATGAAACAGAGTGGGGACCAAAACCCTGGATTTTATTAATGGTAGCTGAAGCTCCTCAGACTGTAGCTAGCTGTTGTCAGTAAGCAGCAAAAATCATAGGTGACCATTACAGAGACCACAGAGGAAAACCTGATGCATGTTGTCCCCTAAGTCTTTATGCAACAATGGCTTACTGCAACGAGATTAAACTTATGGTAATGAGTAAGTTATTTGGAGGATGTGTTCCTTGTTTTTGATGACATGAAACTGGGCATTACTGTCAAAATGGTGGAGGGTGTTGGACTCTCCAGGAAAAACAGGAAAATGCTGGTAATATGAACAGCATTAAGGAAAATGAGTGCAAAGTCATGGACCTAGAGGTTTAATAATGAGCTTTCAGCTCATACCAGAAATTCTTATCCATTAAAAGCTATGGAGACAGAGAAAACATTGGAGTATTGGCTAATCATCAATTAGCTTTGGGCTGCTGGTCTGGTATGAGGTGACTGAGTAAAAGGTAAGTGCAGTTCCAGAGTGTTCTGTGGATGAATTCTTCAAGGGAGATGGGGAAATATTAAAGCAATTATGCTTGTAAAACTGCACCTGGAATTGTCTTTACAATGCTGGTCACCCATGCCAGAAACATGAATTCAGCTGGGGCAGGTGCAGTGAGAGGCTGCAGGGATTAACAGTGAGCAGTAAAATATAGAGGAGTCATCTGGAAGAGTTCGCCTTGTTTGTCCTAGTAGAATAAATGCTATAAGGAAGAATGCAACTGTGATTTATAAATGCAATAGTGAATTAAACACAAGGAGTGAGAAGGCATATTTAAGCAGAAGAACAACATTGCCTTGAGCAAACAGGTGTGTGTGGCTCAGCTGCAATCAGGTTTAACAAAACATTCTGAATTGGAGAAAGAATCCAGAATACTCTGTAGATGAGATAGATTTTAATACATTTGTTGAGATGGCTGCATGAAATTGTTATCCATAAAGAGAGATCTGGCTCACAAGGTCCCTTTTGCTGTGTGTTCCAAAGCTTTCTGTTGTTAATAATGTTTCATTGTGATTTTGGTTAGGTAGATATTGTGTGCCAGTTTCAGATAGTGGGGCTCCCTTTTGAACTAAACACTTGCAAATGCAAGTCTGATCTTGGACTTGATCACACAGATTCTCTAGTTCAGAGACATATAATTCAAAAAATGCACCCACCCTCAAAGGTCTCAGCTTCGGAACATAAAATTGGGGAACCTCCTTCACCACAATTCTGCTTCCTCGTCCCCACTTGTGTGTGGCAGACCGCTGGCTTCCCATCTGTTTCTCCAGGTGTCCTACACTGCTGAGCTGAAGAGTCCTTTTACTGCTGTTCAACAGCAACCATGGGAGGATGCCCATGCTAGGTGGGGCAAGTGTCTTGTTTACCAAAAAAAAAAAAGAACCCAACAAAGAGAAGGTTAGCTTGGAATTCCTTAATTGCATCTAAAAATTAATCAGCCAAAGGAGTGGTAAATCGAGATAATAGTGTGTTTTCTTTTCATGCCTCTTTCTACATTGGTATAATCAGATATCTTTCTCTTCATTTGTGAGACATAGTAAAAAGTAAATGTAGGTAACCTTTCTTGCTCCTTTTTGCTTCTTCTTTCCTACCTACTTGGAGTGATGGGCAGGCTGATCTAGTGGTTGGCATCCCTGCCTGTGGCAGGGAGGACTGGAACTAGATGATCAAGGTCCTCTCCAACATAAGCCATCCTACGATTCTCTGGTAGTGTTTTGGTCACTGGTTTAAAAGGAAGTTTGACTGCCATATAACCCTACTAGTCTCAAATTCTCAGACACGCTCCCTGCGCTCTCTTCGGTTGCCTGTGTCCAGTAGTAATGCAACATTACAGCTCATGCAGGAAATGTACTCAGGGCACTGAAAGAAAACCCTGGGATGCCCCAGGCAGCAGTGCTGGTAGCCCATTTCCTATTGCCTTCCAGGTAGGCTAAGTCCTAGCTACATCTTAAAAGAAGTGGAAAAAATGGCTGCCAGACACTGTGTAATAAGCAGCAACAATGAGGTCACAGTAACCATTAAGTGACCTACACCTGAAAACTGAGAAATGTGGTAATTGTGAAGTAGCTGCACTCAAAAGTTTGCTTTGAATTTGCTCTCAGTGTGAGCCCATTAAGGAAGATGAGAAGAATATGTGCACAGAGAAGTATATGAATTGCAACCCAGAATAAAGTTGTATTTAAAAACACCTTACAGGAGAAGGTCTTAATTTTCTGTTCAAAATAACTTCTCTACATAATACCCTTACCATTTCCCATTGCCTGGAGAAAAGATTTCACACCCTCAACCATTTGAGCAGATTGCTTGTTTGTTAACGTTCTAGCTATTGTTTCCTTCTGGAAGCACTGGAATTATCCTCTAGCTACAAATCAGGGCTGCCTGTGCGATAGGGTTACACCTAGCCACCTGCTGTGGCTGTGTTACAATACCATAAAAGTTTCAACTCTATTATTTCTGTAAATTGTTTTTCAAGGCAACTGTACAAAATGTTCATATGAACTCTTTTGTCTTTTTTTCCTTCCTAGATTTACTGTCTTGTGTTCTGAAATTGCTCTGCTTCTCTGAGAAAGGTTTTTTGAGCTCTTAATGATCCATCATAGAAACTTTTGCTGTTTAAAGTTCTGGACTCATGACTCGGCACTAGTAGCAGCTGTGCAAAGATCTGGTTGGAGATATCACTCACAATCCTACCATCTGAGTTAGGCTGGGCTGTCACACTACTTCAGGAACTCCTGAAGGGTTCAGAATCAACTGCAAGAGAGAATTTTCTAGCACAAAGAAGATAGCAAAATTTCCTTAGACATTCTTGCATACATCCTGAAGTTGCTCAGCCACACTGGTTCTTAAGCTCTAACCTCAGGCTTGGTGAGATTCCAGTATTAGGAAAGTGCAGAGAAGGTATCTGGTATGTGGTCCTCCAAACCACAAAAAGCAGGGAGTAGGAGAGGGACAGAAGCCTCATCAGGGCTGCTTTCAACCTACTGACCTAGAAACTTATTAATCTAACCTGATGTTTTGTTTCCCAGTCTTGTCATCGTCTAATTCAAAGGTGGGTCTCAATCACTAACAGAGTTATAAATGTCATGCTATTCAGGGCTGTAAGATAGATGTCTGTCTAGTTTGTATTTTACTGCATATTTCATTGCGTAGTTATTCTACATCTTGAAGTCTATTAACAGAAGAAATTCTGAAGGTTTTGTGTCAGAACAATCAGTTGTCTCTATCATCTGAATGATCATTTGAAGGATACTGGAAACTGAATTCGGTACTCTGCTTTATGAAGAAGTAGAGCAGGCATGAAACCAGTTTCCCTTCACCTACCCCTGCTTGGCAAACGTGCCTTTATCCAGGTTTTCCATCATATTTGTCTTAAGAGCAGAGGAAGTCTGAAGAGACAAATTGTCTAGCATAAGTAGATACTTTCCTCTGGGTCAGCAGTCAGTCCAGAACTAACTTCTGATGCAGAGAGCAGTTTTCTATTTGCTTGTTCTCTTCCATAATACTCTAAAGCTCTTCATGCTCAAGGAATGCTCTCCACAGTCAGGATTTCATCTCTCATCAAAACACACTGATCCTTACTTTAAGAACTGCTAAGCAGGTGGGAGATGTGGACTGGGGACCTGACTGCAAATCAAAAAAGTAGGGATTTCAAGGTGGATAGTGAATAATCACACTGCCAGTTCTGGCCTGTAGGCAGCAAGCACAAGGCACACATGGTGACAGCATGATTAGAGCATAACTAAATTATTAAACAAGACAATAGTTAAAGTAGTCTTTTGGGACCACTATTTATCACCATTCAGTAACAGTAAAACCAAGTACCCTGAAGACTGTTTTATGGCAAGAACATAGCATCACACTAAAACAAGACATACCTTGTTTTATAATATTTACAAAAACAAACTAAAATTAATTGTGCAGCACTTAATTGTGTGGGGAAGATATTGGTATAGCTGACATCGGGCTGTGGGAAATTCGTCATTTGTGATTTTTAGGAATGATAATTTTTTTTTTTACAGGTGACAGTGTGGTCTAAGACATTAAACATTCAGGAAGATTCTACATGTTACTGTATCACAGTAGTTTTCCCTCACTCTACCCTCCTTATGTCTGTGCAAGCTGTGACTGAAAACAAATGATGTAAAATCAAACCTACAGACTTAAAACTCCATACTTTTTTCAGCTTTAAAAAAACAAACTACAGCAATAACTGCTTCTCAGTTGTACTAACATTATAGCTGGGAAACTTATCTCAAGCTACTTTTGTTGTGAATAAGCTTCCGTGAAGGAATAGATGTAGATAAACTAGATATAACAGATCACCTGTATGGAGGATTAGACTGCAGAAAATTAAATGAACACTAAAAAATTAACCACTGATTATAGAGAATTACAATGAAGGCAGGAAAGGATTAATCAGCATCTTTTCCCAGAAGAAGTCTGGAATTCATCCTTCTGATGATGGATGCAACCAGAGATCTGCAGGATTTGTATACATAGAAGGTACTTCATCTCCTGCCAAGAGTTTGTTAGAATGAGAATGGTGTTGATGTTTGTTTGCTTTTAAAACCAACTGTCTATATGCTGTTTTCTTGATTTCATTTGTATCTACTTGTTGACAAATGGACTCTCAATAACTTTGTTCCATTACAGCTTGTCTGGTTGTTTCCATTACCAAAGTCTATGTTCCAGGGAGAAACCAAGCTCCCTGGCAACCATGCAATTTTCACATGAAAATTCAGGTTAGCTCTTTAATGAGCCAGATACCTTACATGCCCTCTGGGGATGGAAAAAAGCAGCTTCACAGATGTAAGATAAATAATTTCAATCTGGTGTTTTTAATATCAGTAAGAAGTGGCTCTTAGTAAGACATACATGTTTACTTAATGATTTGCTTTGCCTTAATTACACAGTAACAGGCTCTCATTATTCCATCCTGCATAACTGCATATCATTGTCTTAAACTGTTGGGTTTTTTTTTCTGCAGAAGTACATTTTTAAACTATCCCAACAGCTTTCTTGCTTTTGCTGACCAGCAAATTTCATATTATGAAAAAGAAGCAGATTTCTGATGATGAAGGATACCACTGTCATGTTTCTTCACTTCTTCTAGCTGAATCACTGGGAATTGTACTTGTTTTTCAAACCATTTGGCCACTGTGAGCAGCTGCTTCTCTTGGAATGAACGGCCAATGAACTGAAGCCCAATTGGCAAGCCTCTTCCTGAAAGAGCTGTAGGAACATTTACGGCTGGCAGTCCTGAAACAAAAGAAGTTGTTCACACAAAGGCTTACTATTAAACAAATCCAGTTAGAGTCATTTTTGTAACAATTCTGAGAGAACCAGAGCAGCCCAGCATTTTAAAATCTACCCCTACATTATAAAGCATTTTACAAATGCTCACTGTACTCATGTGTAGAGTTGTTAACTTACTATTGTAAGTTAACAAGAGGGGTGAGGTATCTCATTCTGTGTGAGAGGTTAAAAGGTTGAAGGGAATGGATGTTATAGGCAGGAGAAAACATAGTTGAATTCCTGTCCCTGCTCACCAGCCATGTTTGCAGCCTGTGTTAGGATGTCATCTTGTGTGCTGCGGGTTCTGTTGTCTTCTTTGATGAATTCCATGTATGGGACTGCATCACTCAGAGTGGTGGGAGTAAGCAAAATATCAATACCACTTCCAAAAACCTTCACAAAGTCATTGGCAATAAGACGTCTGACTTTCTGTGCCTTGACAAAGTAATCCTCATAATTCCTAGAAAGAAATATGGGTGTGAGGGTGGAATGCTACGATTCTGAAAATACAGAACAATTGCTTAGTTACTGTAGAAAAGATAAGCTCTATATTCCTCCTGATTAAGAGGCTAATATGTATTTGAGTTTCTCACATACCACGAGCTTAGTCACCAAACACAGTGCTTACGCTCTCGTAGCCATGAAGATGTCAGAGAAAGAAGACATAAAATTCTGTTGAAGAAAGGTAAAGGGAAAACAAAACCCTAGTTTAAAATAGCTGAGGATCAGAATAATGCTCTTATGGCCTTTCTGAAACTAAACCGTATATTGGATTTCACTGCAGAAAGGCACACTAAAGTCTAGAAATGCTATAAAAGCAAAGCAGGTATGCAAAATAGGCATTAAGCTCTAGGATTCAATCCAAATAGACAATGAATGTGGACAGACTCCTATGATCTATGCAGATATCCAAATGGACTTAAAACCAAGAATGTGTTTCTAGTATGTTTCTTACTAAACTATTCTCTTTCCTCAATTTTTTTTCCCTTATGTTAGTATTGGGTTTATGGCTTTCTAAACTGTCTTTATGCAGTTCTGAAGCAGAAACAAATCAGTTTGCTTTACATTTATTGTTCTTTTTAGTTTCACACGTAGAACTGGCAAACGTGTAACAGAATTCATAACTTCAGAGTTCAGTTTCAAAAGCAATCACCAACGATTACTCTTTTAAAAAAAAGAATAAAATACTGATAAATCAAACATACTCTGTTAATTCTGATGCAATGACTATAAACAACCATTAATGCATGAATGATCACATAGTTATTTTATAAAAAGCAAGAGCAAAATATTCTGTAAAAGGCAATGTTTGCAGGAAACACAGATGTTTGTACTTTGTCTTAAGAACGCCTGTATAACCCTGAATTTTGTTCATCAAAAGTGACTTACTGTTGACAGAAACAGGACTCTCCTGTTCAGTCCTGATAGAAAACAATCTTATGTTCCTTCACAAAAAAATTGAGCTGCATGAAATTTAAAGCAGTCTTTGGAAAGCTGACCTGGACAATTGTGACCAGAACGAGCATACTTGGCAGGAATATTGGCATTCCATAAAAGCTAATCCTTATCTACTGACTGACAACATTCCTGTCTCTGAGAGTAACTAGAAGTCACTTCTGATGAATGCTGTTGCTGAGAGAAGGAGCTTTGTTTTGAGACAAATTACAGGACCAGTTTCTCTGTTAGTATCTAAACAAATTAAGTATGACTCCTGCTTTCTCTAACATACTAGGATAGAATAAGGAGCGAAAATGGAGATGAAAAAGTTAAATTGATTAGTTCAGGCACCTCTGCCTTCTCTCCACTGCACACTAAGGCAGAGAGCTATAGTTAATTGAACTGCTGTATCATCTGTCTTGCTCTAGAAGACCTCAGTCGAACACACCAGCAGTTTCTCTATGCAGCTTTAATGAGATTAACACCTACAGAACTTATAACGTTACAAGAGGGCTGGCTTTACTGTGATTTCAATGTCTTCCTACAGGATATATTTTTCCTTATTTTAACTATTAGGTGACAATAATGCTCTGATGGGGAAAAAAAAAATCACAAAGATTGTTTTACTTAATTCAGAAGGCTCCCTGGTACAAGTAAGGAAAAACATTTTCATTCACTACTAACAGTTCACTAGTTACTACATAGCTAAAGCAATAATAACAATAGAAGTAGCTATTAGCTTGAGGACATTTCTTTTTCGTGTCTTGATGAACAATTCTTTTCTATTTGCTTAACAAATTATTAACTTAATAAATTTGAGTTTCAAGATGTGTTCCACTTACTGTTTCAACAAGAAGTAGTTTCCTGATAGAATTCTTCCTCTTACAACATCACTAAATCCTTCTCGTCGTGTTGCAGCATACATGCTTTCTGTGGACTTGTTCGTGTCAGAACGATGCCCTGGAAAGAAAAGGCAATTTAGAAATAGATTTTGTGATTCTTAAGATTCAATAATGTAATGGTACACATCATAGTACAGTAGACTGCAGTATGCTGCAGACTGACACGCTGCTATCCTGGAAAAATCCAACAAACTATATTTCTTCCATGCTCCATTAGAGAGAAGATTTTAAACCCAGACACTCACATGCGCACAAGTAAAACACAATAAAATATTTATTTAGTCAGCTCTTACGCACACAGGGTTTTTATTCTATTCCACTCCAAAAGAGCATCACCAAACATTCAACAGTGAAACACATACTATCAAAACTGATATTTCCTAATGCCACTTAGCAAGGTTTCTGTTGTCTGAGAATAACAAAAAATAATAATTTAAAAGGCCTTACCGTATTCCAATCCGTCAAACCTGGCCATGTTTGATGCCACTTCTGCAGTGCAGAGCACGTGATAGCAGACAATTGAGTAATGGGTGTGTGGTAAACTCACTTCGACTACTTTAGCACCTGCATTCTTAAAGAGGTCAGCAGCCTTTGACCAAACAGCCAGAATTTCACTAGAAAGCTCTGGTACGTGGTACTCCTTAGAGAAAAACAAAAATAAATGATGTTTACTTTTACTGGCAACCAATGCATAAATACTATTTGCTAAAAATACTTTGAAACTATTAACACTATGTGCTTTTAAATACTTACTACACCTATCACATCTACTAAATATTATAAAAGCAAGCAGTACTAAATAAACTGGACTCTGTCATCTGAAGAATATTACGTTCACCTTAGTAAACTGTAATCCATAACACAATACATAATGGAATTTCAGCAGTTCTCTTCAGGAGAAGTTGTCCACTTGTTCATCTAGTCGTAGAGACCACACCACATGGCTCTACAGTTCATGGGTAGAAGCTATTCAGATGTAAGCCTTAGGGGTATTTTTAGCAGGGAATAAGCTATGCTTACAGCACATCTGCAGCTACTAACATGCCTCAGCCAAACAAGCAACCCACCAGAGAACTACAATCACAAGGTTAGGACAGGACTTAGACAAGCAACACTCTTGTTTTAAGCTATTTACTTCAGTTCAAGCTCAAAACATCTGGGTCAAAATACCATGTGATCTCTGAACAGCAACGACATATTATCATAATATATGCATTAACCTGTTTGGGTTAATCTGTAGCAGCAGAAAACAACTGCCCAAGGGATATGAATAATTTATCAATACTACTATTTTAGGTTTACCAAAATCTAAACAGTATGCAGAAAATTAATTTTCTAGACGTATTTTTCTCTTTTCTTTCTTCTTCTTTTCTTTTTTTTTTTTGCATTTCACAGATTCTGAATAATTAACTGTCAGTGGGCATCTCTTCTTACGAAACTGAATCATCTGGTTTACCTGTTCTATCACAGGTTCAAGTACTGGGAATCAAACCAACAAATGTTACACACACTGTCTTTCTGAAGACAGAACCTTTACAAAACTATAATAGGTAATTAAAAAATAGGCTGCAGCTCCAAATGTCATGCTTAAATTACAAGCATACTTACAAGAAGGACTGAATTATATGCATTAGAAACCAAATTACTCAATAAAAACATTAATGGCTATCATGAAGTTTTCTTTCCATCCCTGTTCCAGCTCTGTGAGTCGCAGCTCCTCGTGCCATTCAATTGCCTTTAAAATTATGCTGTATCACAGTGCCATTTAAACAAGGATTTCAAAAAACTGCACAACCAGTACTAACTTCATTGTAAGAGAAGTCACTAAAAGTGACTAGTATGAAGTTGTGAAGGTAACTGATGAAAAAACCACAGAGAAGCACAGAGAAGCCCCTCATTTTCCCTGGAACTTCCTGGCAGCGTTTCCCACAGTGATGACAGAGCATTTTAGACAAAGTGTTAGCAGATGCTCCCTCTGAATCACCTACGCGGGCAATAGAGCACACACTGCTCTTTTCTGGGAGCTGCTCATACTGTTTTCACTTTTCGAATTATGAGAGATTGGGTGGTGACAGGCAATACAGTAATACTTTATTTGGAAGGAGTTTGCCATCCCTGTTCACAACTGTTGATGGGATTTAAATGTTACCTTAGGAATTCCTATAGAGAGCTTGCTGACATCAGTCAAACTTGGCAGTGCAAATGGCTGAAAGATGTCCTGAACTGTGGTAGAGTCTTTAGGATCATGTCCAGCAAGTGAGCCTGAAACATGACATGACACATTGAAGAACAGGAAAATGTACATTGGGTAGATGGAATTCAGCCTGCTTTGAGACAGTTTTTTGAACAAAGACGTAGAGCATACAGACATATATGTAGTAGTAATACCTAGCACAACAGCTGCATCATCCACACATCTGGTTAGGATTCCTGGCACATCCATGGAGTTCACTAGAGGAATGAGACCATGGCGAGAGATCAGTCCATATGTTGGCTTTAAACCTACAACACCACAGTGAGCAGCAGGGTTTCTGGTAGATCCTCCTGTGTCTGACCCTAAAGCTCTATGGTTTCAAAAGGGTAACCGTTAGTAAAATGATTCAGAACATCTCCAAACAGTAAATATTTATGGTTTTAAGATGCATGGCTTTAAAAATGTCTGAGTTCTTCCCAACTAAAAGTCATAACCACACAATCTAAACGTTAGTTAACTCCTCACATCTGCTATTTTTCAGCTTTTCTCAGCATTTATCTTAGGTCCTCTGAATTAGCCACTGGGAGAGATTGGTTCTCTCTACAAATCAGAGGTAGATAAATAGAAATCAGGCATTCAGAATAGGATCCTAAAGACCTACTTCCTACTTCTCTTGGTCTGTTCCAATTCTGTGGTCTGTGAAAGATGTCTTGCGTTTTAGTTCATGATTTTCAGATATTCATTATCATTTATTCATTAATAAATGATGGCATGAAGTATCACACTCCAGCATACAAAGCAGCAGTAACACTATATGCTTTTTGCCCTCAAAAACAAGGCAGGCTAACTAAGAACTAAGAGGTTCTTCCTGTTTCCAAGCCTACAAAGTATAGTAGAACTCCCAGTTTAGAGTAGTTTCAATGCAATTCTTTTTCTTCTCTTTAAGTTGAATTCTTTTACTGCTCTTTCACAAGTGAAATCTTGCTCCAAACTGAAATTTCCACTGTAAAAATGTCAATGGAATTGAAAAGTCCCATTAAAATGAAGGTTCTCTTGTTTTAGTGACTTTAAACTCAAAGAATTTTAAAAAAATAGAAGTACTTTAATCAGAAAAAAAAATAACATTTTATTCATAAAAATAGGACTTTTTTAAAGTAGTAATCTCTGGGAGCAAAAATATTTTAACAAGTAGACAACTATAATACATGGGTAAACAAAGACATAATAACTAAAGATTATTTAAAACATCTTCCAGTTAAGAACACAACTGAAAACGCATTCTCAAATGTAGCTCTCAAAACTGCATCAAACAAAAAGTGTACATTTTTAAGGAATAGATTTCTTTTAACAGATGGATGAGGAAGAGAGTATAAACAATTTGTTAAATAGTGTGTTGCTATTCCATGCAGATAACTGTTGTAAAAAAAAAAAAAACAAAAACTAAAACTGTTTAACTTTTTAAAAACAGATAAAATTCCAAGTATATTTATAAACTGGCTCCCTGTTTTCAAATTGGGTATTTGAAAGCTTTTAGATGTCAAATGTCACATATCCGTATTATCACACACCCAGCTATAAAACCAAAGGCCAGGAGGAAAGATTTCTATACTGTTACAAGTTGACAGACGCCTCATCATTTGCTGAATTAAGTTTTCAGTGTGTACATGTTTAACATACTTATAGAGGTAGAAGATATGTCTCTGTTATTTTTAAGAGTATGTAGGAATAACAACAATGCTGTCATTCCTTTACTGCCATTATCACTTTACCTCACGCAGTGCAAAGTGCTCACATCAGTACACTGAGTAACATGAATAAGCCTAAATCTGCCTACAGGAAATCATGCTGGTTTCATGCTATGCCATGAAAAACTGGGGATGTTGAAATAAATCCTTGCAAACCAGCACAAATAATGCTCCCATCTCAGCCAAGATCAACATCTTTTCTACAATTTAATCCATAAACCACATTATTAGAAAATTATCAAGTGAAAACCTTACAACATATTTCAAGACATTTCATTAAAAACAATTCCAAAAAGCTTCTTACGCAAAACACGTGAAAGCCGATACAGCAGCTGCACTGCCTCCAGAGCTCCCTCCTGTTATTACCCAGTTAGAGTTTTCAGGCTCGGAATCAGACCTGGGTACAAATTTTTCCTTGTACTGTCTTGAATAACTCCAGGGATTTCTGACTGGTCCAAATACCCCATCTGTACTCCCAGATCTAAGACAGAAAAAACACAGACAGAAGTGACAGACAACACACTGCATTCTCCAAGTTTTTCTTTATCCAGTTCCTCATCCCTTACCCTAACAAATTCAATTTCAACACAAAAAGACTGGCGTATGTACAGTCTAGTGCAGACAGACAATGTGCACAAGTTGAAATCTTCAAAGGGACCCTCCTCTGCCACAGAACCTCAGCTTCTGTCAGTAGGTGGCAAGGGGTTGGAAATGGGTGGGCTTTAACATTCCTTCCAACATGAACCATCCTGTGATTCTAAAGCCACTGGAAAGGATGCAAACACAAAAATATAAAACTTAATGTACCTACAAGTAAAACTATCTATCTGCTACAAAACAAAGTACTCTGGCTTCCCAAGTATTTGGAAAAAGTGAACAAAAATGACCACACTGTGGGACACTGCTCTGGAGAAGGGGGGAAAAGCCCTGCAATATCAGCAACAAGTGCTCCTCTGTAAATAACCCATGATTACTTACTCTATAGCTCTCCCCTGAGGTCACAGTCTGCTGTTTCAGAGTGTTAGACTGGTTTGTTGGAATCTGGTTTCAGCCTGTGGTAATCTAGGTGCAGCCTGCCACCAGAAGGAGGGAAGGGCTTTCCACCTTCCTTGCAACTGCCACCTCAGGTTCCCCAACTCCATAATGTTGGTGTTATTAGCCAGATCAGCTGATTGGCAGTTTACACAGTTGAAAATGAACCTAATTGAGACACTGCTTTTCAGCTGGATCACCTTCCTCCTCAAGCTGATGGTGCAGCCATGCCGGTGATGGCATGAGACCGTGCAAATACACAGTACAGAAATGAGAGGCTGGAGGTGAGATAACCCTTATTAGAAGAATCCTGTGCTTTAGTGAGCTTAGATTACTTCTAACCCTCCATAATGAAGGGGTTTGATTGGTTTTCCTTCTCCTTTGCTTTTTCCCTGCTTTCCCTCTGAGGCATGTCTCTGACATGGAAATGACTTTCATAGAATCATAGAATCACAGAATCACAAGGTTGAAAACGACCTACAAGACCATCCAGTCCAACCGTCTTCACATTACCACTGCTACCACAAGCACTGAACCATATCTTGCAGCTCCTCATCCAGACGCCTCTTGAACACTGCCAGGGATGGAGACTGCACCACCTCCCTGGGCAGCCATTCCAGTGCCTGACCACTGCCTGAGAGAAAAAGTTCTTCTTTACGTCTAACCTAAACCTCCTCTGGTACAACTTGTGGCCATCTCCCCAGGTCCTGTTTGTTGCCTGGGAGAAGAGGCCAAACCCCTCTTCACCACAACCTCCCTTCAGGAAGTTGTAGAGTGCAATGAGGTCTGCCCTGAGCCTCCTCTTCTCCAGACTAAACAATCCCAGCTCCCTCAGCCGCTCCTCACAGGACCTGTGCTCCAGACCCCTCACCAGTTTTGTTGCCCTTCTCTGGACACACTCCAGGGCCTCAATGTCTTTTTGTAGTGAGGGGCCCAAAAATGAACACAATACTCAAGGTGCGGCCTCACCAGTGCTGAGCAGAGGGGGATGATCACCTCCCTGCTCCTGCTGGCCACACTATTTCTAATGCAGGCCAGGATGTCGTTGGCCCTCTTGGCCACCTGGGCACACTGTCGGCTCGTGTTCAGCTGAGCATCAACCAACACCCCCAGGTCCCTTTCCTCTTCACAGTCATCCAGCCACTCATCCCCAAGCCTATAGTGCTGCATGGGGTTGTTGTGGCCAAAGTGCAGGACCTGGCACTTGGCCTTATTGAACCTCATCCCATTCACCCTAGCCCAGCGATCCAGCTTATCTAAATCCCTCTGAAGGGCTCCCTACCCTCAGGCAGATCCACACCACCTCCCAACTCGGTGTCATCTGCACACTTACTGAGGGTACACTCAATCCCCTCATCTAGGTCATCAATAAAGATATTAAACAAGACAGGCCCCAGTACCGACCCCTGGGGGACATGACTAGAAACAGGTCGCCAGCTGGACTTTACTTCATTAACCACCACCCACTGGGCATGGCCCTCTAGCCAGTTTCTTACCCAAAGGAGTGTGTACCTGTCCAGGCCACGGGCAGCCAGTTTCCCCAGAAGTAGCCTGTGAGAGACCATGTCAAAGGCTTTGCTGAAGTCTAGGTAGACTACATCAACAGCCTTTCCCTCATCTACCAGTCTGGTCAGTAGTAGAAGGAGATGAGGTTGGTCAAGCACGACCTGCCTTTCATGAACCTGTGCTGGCTGGGCCTGATCCCCTGGACATTATCCTAAATGATCCAATCAAAGTATTTTAACCCAACCAAACTTATTTGTTTAAGCCACTTACCTTTGGCTTAGGTAAAATAAAAACAAAGCCAAAATGCAACACTTAATGTTTCTCATTGGTAGCTGAAGTCCTGGACATTGACAGAATCGTTAAGGTTGGAAAAGACCTTTAAGATCATCTAGTCAACTGTCAACCCATTACCACCATGGCCACTAAAACGTATCTTTCAGATCTGGTGAAAGAGGCTCCTATCTCTGCTCAGGGCTGCCCCAGGCGACTGCATACTGCTGCCTTCACTGATTTGTCAGAGAATAAATTCGAGACAGTATTTTCCAATTTTTTTTCCTAGCAGAATTCACCAATATTAGGCAACAGTAACAATTCAAAGTGTTGCTCTAAATTATCCTGTTCACAACAAATCAGAGTACTCATACATGTTAATCCAGTGGCTGGGAGAGATGGTAACTGTCATCAAGGCTATAACAATAGTTAGTTAAGGGCAGAAACTACCAGTAGGAAACAAGAAAAAAAAAGTCAGCAAATAGCTGGTGTGGTAACCAGATCTACTTGCTATTGGATATGCAACTCTGTTTGTCCTCTGCTTTCTGCAAAGGCTACACTACTCTTTCCCCTCAAACACAGCTATGGTTGACCTCTATGTTCATAAAAATATTGACATGTAGATAATTTACACAACAGTAAAAATGGTCATGCAATATTTGAGAAATTCAGGTAACTCTAAATTGTCTTTGCAGATTAACAATCGTTATTTTCTAACATGATGGAAAGAAGAGTTTAAGGATTATGGATAGAACAGAACAGATGATGTGTAATCTGTTTAATGTAGAATCACATGTTAAAAATAATAAACATCACTCACCCCATTGCAAATTCATCTAGGTTTGTTTTTCCTAAAAGCACAGCTCCCCGATCCAGTAATTTCTGAACCACTGTAGCATTGTAAGGAGAGATATAACCTGAAAGCAATCAAAACAGTTAAGGGAGTGGTTGATAAGATATGGTTGATTTCTAAAAGTAGCTACTCTTCTGAACACTTCAAATTTGTCACTATTTGTGCATAAAAGTTATCACTGTACAGTGCCCAAATTTTGCTTCAATAGACAATATGAGTAATTCTCAAGATTTAGCAAAAGTAAACTAAGTATTGTTTTTTCTGTAATGCTTTTTTTTTCTTTTTTTTCCCTCCACAATTTACAATCCAGTAATTCTGGATTATACATTTCCAGAACGTGGAACTAAGCCTTCACACAAACAAGTTACCACAGCAGTAGCAAATTATGGCATTTGGGCAATTTGCAGACGAGTGCTAAGCTATCTCAAATTATTCCCACTACCTTGAGATGGGGGAACATATTGTTAATCACAAGCAGAAATACAAACTGGCTATCCTGTAACCAAGCGTGTGCACCTTCAGCCACTTTCACCTCATATCAACTACAGTGAGTGAGTTCTGTGCCACTTCCATGAGATCCTGGGTTGCAAATAACTTCTTCTGTGATTTCTCCACCCCCACTCCCAGCTGGAACAAGGACAACCTCACTCCTAAAACTCTCTACCATTACTCTGCAATAAAGCACAGTGGGTCTGAGAACGTGCTTAAGGAAAAACATCTCAGGTAATGGAACACATTCTTTAAATTGCAATACCATATTTTGTTTCTTCTGTTTAAGGTAATAGGATTAGCTCAAGTAAATCAGCAGAAGTTTATCTTTCTCAATACTTCAAAGTTTTACTTTATGCAGAATGAAGAAGATAATAAGAAATGTTTACTACTTTCACTTTCAATATGGAAACATTAGAATGTCTTGAAAATTTTCCTGGAGGAAATCGTTAATAGAAACAATAAACTTGGAAAATTTTAAAGAATTAAAAAGTCATACAGACCTGTTCTGTAAAGCAGGAATGCAGAGAATTGTTAATATCTACTCTTCCTACAGCAATATGAAAGCACTACATAATGCGATGGTTATAAGCAGAACACAAAAGGACTGTCTACATTTTGCTGGACACAACAGCAAACAGTACTGTCTGCTCTCCTCTGTAAATCTAAGTGTAACATGAAAATTTGAACTACAGAATGACTCCATTTAGATGGGCCAGAAAAACCACTGCATTGTTAATGCAATTGTAGCTACATGAATAAAGGAGAAAATGCACTTGCATAAGAAAAAGATATACCTGTAATACTAGAGGATCATGACAGAAGAAATGAGATAAACACACTTTGTCAAATCAGCTCAGCTCATTTTTAAAAACGTTTGGATCTCTAGAAGACTTCACTCCACTAAGCCTCGGGCGAGGAGAAGAGCCAGAGCTCCAATTTCACCTTAAAAGCTCTACTGCACCTTTCACACTGTACCTTTTAGCATGTTTGATGCACATGTTGTCTCAATGCCAGCCGTATTAAAGTTGTCCTTCACTGCAATGGGAATTCCGTCCAGCTCACCCAGTGGCTGACCTGCGTTAGGAATTATTGCAAAGACCACAGAGATCACATCAGTGTGTTACGTACAGTCAATTACAATTTACTTTATGTATCACTTCTGGTGCTTTTTGCAAGCACGAGAGCTATCCATTTCTCATTTGATGGGTGTCTGTTACATTCTCAAGACCCATTGCACAGAACTCCTATAAGCACTACGCCCAGAGCCGTCCCTGCAAGGCACAGCGGGCCCTAAGGCAGCAGGCAGCTGCTTTCAGTCAGGTCAGCTGCCCCAGCGGAGTCCTTGTTGCTTCCAGCGAGACGGCATCATGCTTATCTCGGCCCTGGGTGCTGCCTGCACCCACTCCATCCCCAGAGCCGGCACAGCCGCCCAGCTGGCACACACAGCAGCCGCAACGCACAAGAAAAGCACCCTTCCACCAGGAGTGCCGCCCCTATAAACAGGCAGCCGTACCTCTCCGGTATCTTTTCTCCGACTCCTCAGCCTGCTTTAATGCACTTTCCTCCGCTACCGTAATGTAGGCGTTGAGAAACTGCGTGCTTCTGATGAGAGCGAGGCACCTCTGGCAGAGCTCCGTGGGGGTGACCTGTCCTTCCTTTAGCGCTGCCGAGATCTGAAAGGGCAGCGACAGCTGTCAGCGCCACCACGTTGCTACCAGACCCCAACCCAGCGCGTCCCGGCGATCAAACGCGCCTCTGCGCGGACACCGTCGGGCCCCGCGAGCCGCGGCCACCTCGAGCCGGGCCCCGCCGGCCGAGCGCAGCACCCGCACCGCACAGCTCGGCCCGGGGCCGCTCACCTGGCGCAGAGAAGCGCGCAGCATGGCGGCTCGCTCCCCCCGGCCTCACAACGCTACGACCCCTCTCCCGTCCCGTCCCGGCTCCGCGCTGGGCGCCGCCATCTTGCCGCAACACCGAGCGACGCCATTGGCGGAGCGGCCAAGACGGCGGCCGCCCATTGGGCCGGGGAAGCCAAGGGGCGGGAGGATCTGAGAGCCGCCCGGCGGGGACGGAGACCGGGACGCGGTGGCGGCGGGGCCCGCGGGCGGCCATGCTGGCGCGGAGAGCGCTGCGCTGGGCGGCGCGGCGAGGCGGGCAGCGGCCGGCGGTGCGCGGCCTCCGCGCGTCTCCGCGGGCGGGGTCCGCCATGCCCTCGTGGGTCATCGACCGGTACGGGCGCAACGAGGTGCTGCGCTTCACCCGGGACATGGTGTTCCCCGCCATACAGTACCCCAACGAGGTCATTGTTAAGGTGCACGCCGCCGGCTTGAACCCCATAGACCTTAGCATGAGAAGTAAGTGGCGGGGCGCGAGCGGCCCTAACCGCGCTTCTGAGAGGCGGGGCTGTGAGATGGCGGGCTGCTATTAGTTGTGCGGTATCCCATCATCGCGCACGTTCACTTGTTCCTTCGGGTTCCCACTTGTCGGGGACGGAGCGCGTACAGCAGAGCTCCTAGGATTCCTGCCAGCGTTGCTGCGTAATAAACTGCTTATAACAAAGAGCCGTTTTACGTGGTCTGATGAAATCGCAACAACGATTTGTTACGTTGCTATATGGTGATTTGTATTCTTACGTCTCCCGCGCGCTCTTTGTTGGGGGTGGGTGAGGACGCCGTAATTAAGATTTCCTTACCACTTGTAAGATCTCCCAGTACTGCAGATTTTGAGCCTGTTTAAATTCTAACAGAAATGCAGAACGTGCTGAAAATGGGGCATTATGTTCAGACGCTTCTTTCTGAATGGAATTGTCCAGTTGATGGATTAAATCCCACCTAGGTGCGTAATGGCTATTTCATGTTTTCTAGGTGGTTACGGTGCAACTGCATTAAACATGAAGCGGGATCCCCTGAAAATCAAGAGCACGGACACTGAGTTCCCACTGACGCTCGGTCGAGATGTCTCAGGTGTTATCATGGAATGTGGGCTAAGTGTGTCTTATTTCAAACCTGGAGATGAGGTGATGCCACTAATCTGATTTATTTTTTTTTCCCCTAAAAGCAGTAGTTAAACTATACCTGTTAAACTACACGGTGAGCTATTCAGCTGCCTTTCCCTAGTAAGAAAATTCTTACATTGTTGCACTCTGAATCTGGACTTGTGTCTGTGAGTTAGTTTCACTTCTGGTTTTGAATTTTTGGCAAATTGAAATAGGATTTCTTTACTGAATGTAACTTTCCCACACGGGTGTGGTTTTGTGCACAGAAATTAGTAGTTGTTTTCTGTTTGTTTTTAGGTATGGGGAGCAATTCCTCCATGGAAACAAGGCACTCTCTCAGAGTTTGTGGTAGCCAGTGCAAATGAGGTAAACCTGCAAAAATGTGGATAACAGATGAAAAACAAAATTGTAAATACTGATGCTCTCCTCTTTTTTTTTTCCTTTGATGCCTGAATAGCTGTCCCCTTCTTGATATTTGACTTGATCTACACTCCTGCTAGACAAATTGAAAACATGCAATAGACTACTTGCAATTCAGTAAAGCTGCTTTAAATATTTCAGTATCACATAGGATCCACTGTGTGATTTAGATAAGACTGATTTTATTTCAGGTATCTCTTAAGCCAAAATGTCTCAGTCACGTAGAAGCTGCCTCCTTACCGTATGTAGGTCTCACAGCATGGTCTGCAATTAACAAAGTTGGAGGACTGAACCAAAGTAATTGCAGCAGGAAAAGGTAAGTAACTTAGTTACCTAGTGCTGGTGCTATAATATAGTGTTTCTTTTTTATGCTGATCAGCAGCTTGTAAGATATGTCTAGCAGTGCTGAAGGCTGTTATGCCATGGCGTTCACAAAGATCAGCTGGCCTGAAGATGCCAGGTTCAGTCTGTGCAGCTGCTAAGGAAGAGGCTATTTCACTATTTCAGAGCAAGACTCAGCCTAACTGATGTTTTAAGGCCACTTGCTGGCACTGCCTCTCTTCCTTTAAGTAGTGACTATATAAAACAGTCTAATGTCTATGTACTCTGTGTGACTATATGGATAATTTAAGGATGGTGTCTTTAGAAATTTATTGGGACTGCCTTTCTGCTTGCAAGGCAGCTGCCCAAATATCATATTCTCTCTCTTAAAAATCTCATCAGCTCACAAAAGGTCTTCTCAGTCACAGAGGTGTTTTTCGTTGAGATTCACTCCTGTATGCAGGAACAATTTGGGGCAGGCTGGTTTGCCAGCTTTTTGGAAAAAAGTGACTGGGTCTCATTTGACCAGTAGGACAGCTCTCATTTAATAAGGCCAGGAAGGTAGAAGAGGAGGGGAAAACAGGCAAGACTAGCAGCCAAGCAGAAAAAAATTGGCTTTGTCAGCTTGTTAGTCTGGCAATGACAGGTGAAGGTCAGGAGAGGATAAATGCTTTGAAAGACTGGAGGAGACTTTTTGCCTAATAATGGAGATGTGTAAATAGGTAGCAAAATAATCACTAAAACTACGATGCTGTCTCAAAAGTTTGCCATAAAAGAATAATTGGGCAATAGGAAACTAGGTACCTGACCTCCTCCTGTCTGGGGTGTGAACTTTTGTAATGCAACACATAGCAACGGATACCAGATTTACTGAAATTCTTCACCCACCTCTAGAGAGTGATTGAGAGATCGGTTTTTCGTGTGCCATGGTAAATTTCATCACAAAAATACAAATTGTTTGCTCTAAATACAATGTTCTGGGAAAACAAACTGCAAAATCTGAAATAATTTCAGAGACATCTTTGAAATTAACTTCCAGCTAGTGATAACATACTGCATGTACCACTTTTTTTTTTTTCTTAAGTATTTAGATTACTGTTTGTTATCTTAACTTTCATATGTAAATAGAATTAATCTAGACATCTGTTGACGGGCTAACCTTATTTAAAGTATCTTGCCAATCTTCAGGTAAGTGTTTAGATTGTTAAAAGTGAAATGCAGATTGCAGTTACACCGCATCTTCACATATAACATTTACTTTTAGGTTCCTAACAAGCATGTAATTGTTCTGTCAGTGAAAAAAATAAGAATTCAAAGCAGTAATCTTGTAAGGCAACAACTTACCTTATGTTTCTTAATTTCTCATAATAATTGAACGTGTTAGTAAGAAGTTGCCTGCGTGAGTAATTCTGCATTGGCCTTTTTGTCTCCTGTAGGTGTGTGTAAATAGCTATGTAGGAGGGTGTATGAAAGTGTGTCTCATTTTGAGAAAGCACCTGTATTCCTTGAGGAAAACTCCTTCACTGGTACTTTGTTGCAGTATTAAGACATCTTAGAAACAAGAAGTGTTTCTACTGGTGTGTATTGTTTTCTTTGCTTCTCTAGGGTGGAAGGGTGGGCTGACCACAAGTACTTGCTGTCAGTCCCATGGTGTGTTCCCTGTACCCTGATCTGACAGGACGATCTGCTGCACTTTCCCCAACTTTGTTGGGGAAGTAACCTGTGTTACAGGTAACACGAGTTACCTGAAGGTCTCTCCTGCTTCACTGCAGCTCTAGTCATTTTGCCACAGCTTTTATCCTAAATCATTGTAATTTACATCTTGTTTACATCCTTGTTCTTGCACAAGGTAAAAGTGAATGTGCTTGTTGTCCAGAATGACTCTGTGGTTTTCAAGTTCTCTCTGGATAATAACGTGATGAACTCCTTGTGGGTGAGGGTCTTCTTTCAGTAGAAAGAGAGTATGGTTGTTCAACAAAAGCTGTTAAACCTTCCTTGCTGTATTCACAAAAAGCCTGTTAAAACATGGCCATTTGAGAAGACCTTGAAAGCTTTTATGTTGGTAAGGAATGAGGGTCTTCATATAAATGCAGGGTAAACATCTTGTATGTTGGAGTTTACTAGGAAGAGGTACATTAGGATTATGCTATGGGGGGGGTTGTTAGAATTACACTCCTGGTTTACATGTTTGCAATGAAAATTGAAATGATACAGTAACCCAGGATTTTTTTTCAGAGTGTGTTATTTCATCATTTTATCTGATGAGAATTTCAAAGTGAGTATAAATTGCAATAATTCTTGATAGGGTCACACTTCTTGAAATTTGATTTCATTTTTTAACAGCTCTTACACTGTCAGACGCTTTCCCACATCCTTAAGTTACACCAAGCAGTGTTGCCCTGTTTCCAGCACTGTACAAAACACTGAGCTGCTGAGCTGTGGCACACATACCTCCTGATTATACAAGGACGTCTGTGTTGAAAGCATGCATGCAGGTGTGTGATGGCCACAGCAGTATGCACACAGCCCAGGGCAAGTGCTGTGCAGTGTGTGTGAGGGTGGTGGCCTGCTTTGTGGTGTGAGTCACTTGTCACTTAGCAGCCTGGTCTAGTATTAAATGGGGAGGTTGGTGGCCCTGCATGCGGCAGGGGGTTGGAGATTCATGATCCTTGAGGTCCTTCCAACCGTGGCCATTCTGTGACTCTGCGAAAGAGCTTTCTTAAGGTCAGTGTGTATGAAGTTCTAATAGTTAAAAGTTTTGGTTGGAAATAGCCCAGGTAACATAGAAACAAAGTAAATCTGGAGCTTACTTCTACTTTGGGAATAGTGAGCATGTTTATTGAAGCCCTAGCCAAGCAGCTGAACATGTTGCATCAGTCCTCAAGCAAAATGTACATTTTGAAGTTACAGCTTTCTTCAAATTCTGCAATGGAGGAAATGCCCTTTAGGCAAGGAGTAAAATTGGAAAGACAGTTTGACAGGGTGTTTTCTGTTGGTTTTTTTTTGGGGGGGGGGGGGGGTTCTTGGAAGGAGTTAAAGGTAGCTGTCTCTTGTAGCGATAAAGATGAGCTAAACCCAATATCTTGAGCGTGGTATCCCTGAGACTTTTCCAGGATAATCAGATCTGAATATAAATGTAGCTTCAGACATCTGTTGTTAGAAGCATGGTTCTGGGCACAAGTGCACTTCGGCAGGTTTCAAAGCAGCAGGCATTGTGGTTTCAAATTCTTCATCTGAACTCTACAACTTTAGATGAGTGAAATAGGGAATAGAATCTGATGAGTTTCAAAGGAGTATCCATTTTAGAATGGATACTGTGACCAAAGCCAGGTCTCTTAGGTTACTTCAAAGAATTTTTGTCAACTGATACTTTAGATTGTCTAGTGCAATTTTGCATTGTAAAAGCCATTTCCCTCAGCATCCAGCATGGTAAGATGTAAAACAGGAACATCACCAGCTTTTGAAAATACTGAAATTTTTCTGGCAAACAGAAGTTCTGAGAAACACGATTCTCCACAGCCCTACGCCAAGACTTCACCTCGGATGTGCCTTTTGTTCCAGAATTGGTAAATGAGTCCAAAGTTGTAACACCATTTGTAGCTTTGCTTTGTTACTGATTCTCTATACGAAGTTTAGCTAATTAATAAAAATACTTAGGTGTAATTTTTGATTAGGCTGCTGTAGCTTTAAGATTTCCACACCTGTGGGATTGCATTCATTTGTATGAAATTTAGGACGATGTGTTCAGTTAAAATGAACTCTCATTTGCTAATAATTTGGTGATTTGCATCTTTGTTTTCTCACTGGTTTACTAATTTCAGGAAGTGGGCATTTTACAGGGTGTTGCTGAGATGCACTGAACTGGAACAATTCTGCTGCTATTTTCTTCAGATAGTTTAATAGAAGTTGTATAGTGAGGCTGCAACACTGTTGTTTGTCTTTCAGGTAAATGTTCGGTGATACTGGAAAATTATGTTCCATATATTCTGAAGTCCTTGGTCTCTCTAAGTAATGTGACACTGAACTACTTCTGCTAGATAGCAGCAATTTGTGTGAAATGTTAGCAAAATCTAATTTTTGCTTTAGGAAAAGTGACAACAGAGTCTGGGAGACAGAAAGATTCTTACTGACCTTGTTCCAAACTAAGCAATTAAATTTGGGGAACTGTGGACAGAGACAGGATTATCTTTTTGTCGTGATAAATGTTGACAGCTCCACTGCCTGGAATTAGTGGAAAGCACATATGAGGAAGTCAGTATGGCTGCAATGAGATAATGCTCTTGGCGCAGGAAGCAGGGTGAGAGCTGTGTTAAATCACATTATTAGGTATCTGAAGAGTTAACCATAAAGTAATACTCAATGAGAAATAAGCATTTTGCTTATAGTGATTTGGTGTTGGAGATGTGTAAGAATAAATAGCTGTTACACTGTTTGTTTGAAGAGCTATTCAATAAATGTTCATTTTCTCTTACAGAGTGTTAATAATAGGAGCCTCTGGAGGAGTTGGCACATTTGCTGTACAGGTAATATAACACAGCATGCCCAGGGTGCATCTTCAGACTGTTCAGCACAAAGAAAGGAAGAGAATTGAGGGACTGAAATATGAAGCCACCATTTTGCTGTCAGAGCTCCAGAAGTTTTGGGACTTGCTCTGTTCTATTTGTTACATTGTATTTGTAGGAAGAAGAGGGTCTTAAAATAATGGGATAGGGAGTGTAGTTAGTAAAAGAACACATTAAGTGCAGGAATCATAGAATCATAGAATGGATTGGGTTGGAAGGGACCTTTAAGATCATCCAGTTCTACCTCCCTGCTGTAGGCAGGGACACCTCCTTCTAGACCAGGTCACTCAAAGCCCCATCCAGCCTGGCCAGGGAGGGGGCATTCAAAATCTATTAATTGGAAGAAATCTTTTAATTTGCAAAACTTGAAATTTGTCACTTGTTTTCATTCTCTTTCAGTCATCTCTGCTCCATAAATGTCAAAAGAACTTGGCATATGAGTAGAAAAATGATGGAGTATGTAGATGATTGCAGTTGTAATTGTCTGTAAAATGATAGCAATTATATCTATTGTGGGTGGACAGTGGTACTGGAGGCATGAGGCTTTCATGAGCAGTCTAGGGAAAGCATAGTGGCTTACATTAACATCCCATCATTGTCTTTGCCTCCTTGCCTTCTTGCATTCCTTCTTTCCAGTTGCCCTAACCTTACGAGAGTCAACAGTCTTTTGTTGACCAGTCTTCTACTGAATATCTTTAATTGTGGAACATCCTCCTTGTATGCTCTCATTTAATTCAGGGATTTTTATTCTAATTGGTGTCACTTTGTGTAGAAAGAGCTTTTTCTTGAGAATATATAAAAAAAAAATATGTCTTGAGTGATTGCATCATTATGTTCTGTGTTACAGGACCATAAACATAATGGTTTTAAGAAACTCTCAGGACTGTTTTAGCGGTACACTGTTTGCCTGATCCATGATAAAACAGGTGGATAAGTTAGGTCAGTGGGAAAGGCTATCCAACCACTTACTGGTTGTGATTTTTACCTAATTAATCCTATGATTAATTACTAATTAATCCAGAATTAATTAAAAAAAATTAGCGTGAAGCTTTTGAATGAGATTCACAGAAGAGATGAATAACTAGCAGAAACCCTTTTCTTTGCTTTAAGTTCTGAAGCAGAAGAGCTAACCTGACATGCTCCTTGAGATAAATCAGAGATTACTTTTTCTCATTTAGTACTTTATTTACAGTGAGATAGAAGTATGGAATACTTAATGAGCAGGTCGGCAGATAAAATTAAATCCCTGCAGTGGTTGATCTGCTGACACTTTAATAGATTGTTAGGTTTAAAAATGAATTAGTCTGAATTACCAGATTCAGAAGACAAACTGAGTATTTTATTTGAAGTCTTATTTATCCTGAGAGCTGGTATTTGTAAATTGCATGAAAAATCCCTCCTCAGCCACTCCAACTCAGTCCTCTACCATTTGCCTTAAATATCAGTAAGTTCTAACCATTGTTTGATACGTGATACGTTACCTTGTGTAATATAATAATGATATTTTTTTCTTTTTAAGTATTTCTCACTAAATTTTAAACCTTTGCCTCCTTTTTTTTTTCTTTTTTTTCTTTCTGTTTCTAGCTAGTGAAGGCCTGGGGCGCTCATGTGACAGCAGTTTGTTCCCACGATGCTAGTGCACTGATGAAAAAGCTTGGAGCAGATGATGTGATTGATTACAAATCTGGAAATTTGGAACAGCATCTTAAAACCTTGCCCTCGTATGTGTTTGCACTGCTTAATACTCAGATGAAGGAGTTGGCCCTCAGTCTTTCTGCCTTTTGATTCTGGGCTGCAGTCTGTCAGGACTCCCTCTTTCCCTTTTTCATTTTTCCTTTTCCTTTTTCTTCCCACTTCCAAAGCTTTATTTCCTAAATCAAATTCATCCTTGTCCTTTTTTGGAACGTAATTTGCCAAGTGAGTTTTGCAAGCACAGATTTCCTTGTAAGACTAAGCCAGTCAATTGGGTTTGTAGAGACAAGTTCATAGTTTCACGTGCTTCTAATGACCATGATTTGATCAGCTTTGTCAGCTTCCATTGTATGATCTGGGATTGCTTAGAAAGGCGTGAATAAATCAAAACAAGCCTCAGGAATCCTTAGTGAGGTTCCTAAATAGAAAAACCTGTCTTCTACAGGGAAGGATTATGTCAGCAGCAAGACTTGCCTCTGGTCCTGTAGGCACTGTGCAACATTCCTGTAACATCGGGTATAGCTGCCTCTGCTGAATAATCACATTTATCTGGTCACAGCTGTCTTAAGTAGCTGGAGGGGTTTCTCTAAAACTGAAGGGTTGTTTTTGTTTTGTTTTCTTTTCTTTTCTTTTTGGCTTTTGCAGTCTTTCTGTTTAAGCTTGGTCTTCTGCGACTTATTTGAAGATGGTAATTACACTGCTGTTTTTAGCTAGATTGAATTAATCTGGGTGGAAAAATAGAAACCATTCAATTGATAAAATAATCTTACTATTAACTGCTTTACAGAGGTGTGTACTGTTTTATTGGGGTGTGATTGCCAATAGGCCTGAGACCAATTGTGAGGGTGCTGGTGCTGTCTGAGCAGAATATACAACAATTAACAGCTTGCAAGCAGTGCTGTATTTGCTAAATTCTGCTCTTCAAGATCTTAAATGCTAAACATCCGTTCTAGCAAACAGCTGTTTTTAGGAGCTGTGAACCTTTATATGAGTACAGTTTTGAGATGTATCTAAGCCCATCAGTTGTGTATACTGAGAGGAAGGATCCTATAGCCCTCCTCTTTTCAATTGTACTGGCTCTTCAGACTCCATAGTGAGTTGTTCTTTTCTGGACCATTAGTTTTAACTGTGTTAATTCCTGTTTTGTTGACAGCTTTTAGATTAACTCAACTATAACATGAAATCACACCCTTGGAAGACAGTCAGGAAAACTCTTTGTAGAGATAAGAAATTTTCCATTTATTTACATAAATTATTTTTCTTTGTATTTGTGGATTTGCTAGATGAAGTATATGCATTTATATAATCTATTATCTATTGATATAATCTATAATGCATCTCTTCCTAACTGGAGATTGCTGAAAATTTAGAGATGAGAATGAGCTGTGTATCTAGCAGGATAGGTACAATAGCTCCCAGTTGCCATGTTCAGCCCTTACAGGTTCATGTGCTGGGATAATAAGAACGAATGCTAAAAGCTTGGCATGTTGCCAGTGGTTGCATATAACCATAATGTGAAGAAATGATTTTAGACCCTTTTCTTTGAAGTTCTACTTCAAACAGGGAGATGCGGAGAGAAGATGCTGTCAGTAAAGATAAAATGTCAGTAATTTGTTTATGTAACTTTGGCCACTGGAACTAGCTTCCATGTGAATACAGCATGGACAGAAGATGTTCCTAGTCAGGGCAGGAGGCCAGACATTTTGTTGAATAGTAGGACCAGGCGTCAAGAATGTTTCAGTAATTTCAGTCTAAGGGATGAAGAGAGAAAGCTCTAGAAGGCTTTGAGCAAATAGAGAATGTTATTGTGCATCTGAGAGTCTGCTTTTTGGAGTTAGGGGCCATTTAATTATTGAAACAGCTATGAAAGTAATATGAAACTGCTATCTGGTGAATGGACAATAACCTGTAACTTCAACTTCCTTCCCATAGTAAAGCTGGGATTTAGTTGAAGTCATAGAGTTTGCTTGCTGCTGTCTTGCAGGCAGGTTATTTTAATGTACTGCAGTGACAGGTAGAAATGTGAACTACAACCATTTTCATGTATTAGTTCATTTATGATTATTTTCCCTGTATCGTGACTTTGAGCCTGTTCTTTACACGTCTCCAGATTTGATTTCATCCTAGATAATGTCGGTGGATCCACTGAGAAGTGGGCACTAGATCTCCTGAAGAAATGGTCGGGAGCAACGTACGTTACCTTAGTGACACCTTTCTTGATCAACATGGACAAACTTGGAGTGGCTGATGGCATGCTGCAAACAGGAGTCACGATAGGCTCCAAAACTGTGAAGGTATTTGACCAAATCCCATATTCTTGAATGTTGTGCTGTATCCTCATGGCTTCCTTTGTGGCTTAGGCACAGGAGACATCTTTCTATTTTCCTCATGCATCATTAAGTATAATTCAGATGCATTTTGATTCTGTCTCCTGTCTTGCACCGGAAAAACAAAACCAACAAAAATCAGCATTGTCCTCATATATACATATGTATTTGTGTGTGTATATATTGTAGTCTAGGGTACTTTGTAGTCTTGATGCCTTATTGTGTGTTGCCTTTTCCATGTGGCCTCCTAGTGAGACCTGCTGTCAGCTAGCACTTTATAGTGAACAGAAGAAATCTCTGCCTTGTTGAAGTACAGGTAGTTTTACTTCTTGCCTTAGGCTGGCCAGGGTTTCTCTCAAAACTTACTGATTCTCTTCATCCTATACCAGCACCACGGAGTAATAAGTGACTGAGAGTGACTAAAAAGTCTCTCATCTCTTCCATGTTTGTGTGGCTGGATGGTGATACTGATTTTTCTAGTTTAAAACATTCTCCCAGTGAGACTTTTTAGAATTTGTTCTTCTCTCGACATGTGTACTTGCTATCCAAGTGTCTGCTTTTCAAGTTGTTTCCATGGTGTTTCTGTGATGAGGCTGAGTGAGATTCTATGTCCAGTAACAATGTTTTCAAAGAAAATCTTAAAAAACAAAAGCCTGGAAAGAAACCACATAATATGATTTCTCAGTTTGCATGTTTTCACAGTGAAGAGCATTGTATGGCACACATTAAAAGTTGGCTGGTTTTGGCAGATGAAGACTTATGCCTATAACACCTTTCTTGAAGAAAGTGCTCTTGACTTGTGTTTGTGTGATCTTCCTGGGGTGCTTTTTGTGTGAGCTGCCATCTGTCATCAGATGGTGACGGTTTGGCAGATATGATGGTGGAAAATCTAATCACTGGCACTGAGGCGGAAAGTTCTAAATGTCATATTGGTAGATTTATTTCACCCTCTTTGTGAATGTGTATAAACATATAGCGCCATTTCTCTCTTACATAAGAAATTTCCAGCTATTTCCAGCTGCAGAGACAAGGTGGTTGTTTTTCTCAACTAGCTGACTTTGTAACTGGACACAAAATTCACCCTGATCCTATTGTGGTAATACAGCATCCCTGTCTGTGCATTTAATCCACATGCTTAGATAATTTTTCTTTTTTAGACAGTAGCAAATAATGTCCATATTTTTCCATTAAATTGTTTCTCTGATGCTTCTGTCCTTACTTCCAGTTCCCATTTCTGTTTCCTCTTGTTATTTAAAAAATATATTTGTGATCTTTGTTGCAGCATCTCTTGAAAGGAGTCCATTATCGGTGGGCCTTCTTTATGCCAAGTGGACCAAGCTTGGATGAAATCGCACAACTAGTTGACTCAGGAAAGGTATGTCAGCAATGGTTATTTAGGTTTTTGTGCTGAAAGAAATGCTTCTTTGACTCAAAAATGGCTCAGTTCTCAATTAAGTAATACACTGTTACAAGTCACAGCAGAGAAGACAAGCTAACAACTGATTTGCTCTGATTTCTAACTTCTGCCTTTGGCATTGAGTTTAGGTATTTACAATGCTTAAGGCTGTTTTTCTTTCTCCCTCTTCATCCTACTCCTTTTAAAAATCTCAACTGTAATAAGTTGTGAGGAAAGAGTGCCCAGTGATTTGGTTCTTTGCTAGCAGGAATTATTTAGCGTAGACTCTGCTGTTGAAAATGATAAGCTTTTAGAGGTTTTGTTTGGTTCATTTGGTCAGGATGAACATGGCTGCATGGATGTCTGCCTGTGCAGATCTCCTGGCACAGATGAACAGAAGTTCTGCATGTCATGTGCACAGAACAAGAATATTCAGCTAATCATAGACCTTGAGCGATCTGTGTCGGCAGACCGGTGTCTAATTATTTCAGTGCTTCGGAGTATAACTGTGATGATTCGGCACAATGACCTGAAATCTTGTGAGTGTTCATAAGCTTTTGGGGAATCTCAGAGTACCAGATCTTTTCAGGCTTATGAACTTGTTACTAAATGCATGTGAGATTGAGAGGTCAACCACCAGTTTGTGTATTGGATATGTGGTGCTGTTAGGCCCTGGCACGTTCTCTTCTGGGGAACTTCACGTTGTTAACGTATTCAGAGCATAGAATATGAACAGTTGCTGCTCATCTTTTTGCATGGCGCCTAAGTAGAGGAGTATGCCCTGGCAGCTCATCATTTTGGTAAGTGAGCTGCCAGACCATCTTGCACTCAGAAATTGTGCATACTTAGAACAATCTAGCGCTCTCAAGGACTATTGAGTTTGGATTGCCCTTATTCCTTATGCATTATGTTCTAAAAACTTGTATCACAGTATCTGCTTGCTTATATTTGCTTTTTCAGTGCTGCTGCTCAGAATAAGAACCTTCCTAAATTCAGCCAATCCTGTGTTGTGAATGGGGTGCTGTTGATAACTTTTTAGGAAACAGGCTGTATCTACTCATTAACAAAGGTTATAGAAGCAAGTAAGCTGTGGTGAATGGCAATTCTTGTTGGTTTTACACCACTCCACACTGCACTGTGTGTAGGGCTCTATGCCTTATTTTACAGTCTAGATAAAAAACCTTGGAAGATGCTTCTCATCCTGTGAGTTCATCCAATCATACAACTGAATTACAGTCGACTAAGAAACAGATACGTCCTTGCCTTTGTTCTTACTGTTTGTCCTGATTCTTAGCTGGTCACAACTTGTTTTGTGTTCTGCTCCTACCTTGTATGCAAAACAGAAATGCAGAATATGCTCATGAAAGCCTTTTTAAAAAAATGCCTGTTTATGCAATAGAGATGGGGCTTAATCAGTATTCATCTGTCTAATAATATGGATAACTAAGTTGTAAAGCCTTTTAAAATGTACGTCATACATACATGAATATCCCAATGTACTTTTTGTTGTAAGATGATAGTGAGGATAAAGATGTTTGCTTGATGTTATTTTTTTTTTTTCTTTTTAATTCTGTATTGTCGAGGCCAGGTCAAAATGACACACTGTGTATCTGCATTGTCATCATCCTATCAGTATTGTGCTTTACTTTGTGAAATATCGCCAACACTGATGTTGTCAACTGTTTTGTATGTCTCAGATGTGGTCCATATATGCAGCTGTTAGTACAAAAGTGACTTTGTTGTCAAGACACGGGAGTTTCCTTAAATGGACAGATCATCCATTCAGAAGGGCAGTATTTGGAAAAAGGGGAGAGATGTATTACAGAAATGATGGTACACTCCCTCCAACAAATGGCTTTTAGTTGGAGTGTAATAAATGAGAATTTTAGGGACAAAAAGGGCTATTGAAGTGCAGGGAGAAGGCTAGAGGATGGTAGCAAAGTGAGCTTGTGTGGTTGAACTTGGTTTTGAGTGAACACATATTGGAGTGTTGCAGATTTTGGCTATTCTGAGATTTCATTGAATTGTCCTTTCTTCTGTTACAAACACCTTGGGATTGTGTGACATGAATAGGAGAGCTACTGAAAAAGGGGCATTTTTTAGGATAGCATAAATCTTGAAGGTGGATTTAAATGAAGGAAATTAAGAAGAGGTGATGCTATAGTAAGTAAAGCTTTGAAGAGCATACAGATCAGTTCCATATGTCAGGTTGTTTTTTCTGCAGTTCTTCTGCACCAGCACAGTTCTCTAATTCTGTTGTGTTCCATCATCTTCCTCTGTGAAAGCAAAAGGAGTCCCCATCCTTTAGTGGATGAACAGACACAAAGCAGGGTATTTTATTTAACGATGCTTGGTTTTCACACAGATTATCTTTGCAACAAGGAATAGAGATTTGCAAAATGTCAGCTATGAGGAAGAGCTCTTTTAGCAGCCTTTTTTTAACAGGGAGAAGAGGGAAAGAATTTGATGAACTGGTTGGGCGAAGAAGGAGAATAATATTCTCTTTGTAATTCAGTTGCGCATCAGCTCTGTTCTGGGGATCATAAAATGATTTTCAGCTTATGAGCGGTTTCCTCTGCCTTGCAGCCGAACATCTTGCCAGGAGCCTGCTGTGAGACTGGTGAGCTGGGAGGCTGCTGCAGCTGTGATGGGCACAGAGAAAGTTGAGCATTTCCTTGTCAAATTGTAGAAATACTTGCAACTTTATAAACTGCTGGGATGTCCCTGTTGTGGGTTCAACTTAGTTAATTACAAGCCAGCGAGGGTTGGCTTAATGTAGGCTCTGCCAAATCAATAGACGAAGTGTGTGTCAAAAGCAAGGGATCTCTTCCATGGCAGAGCATTCATTTTGAATTACAAGTTTCTCAGTTAAAGACAACTGAAATCAATAAAGTCCTTGGTTCAGAACATAGATTTTCTGGCATACTGATTGCTGAAACATCATCGCAGGTCTCTGCTGGCAGCTTTGTCATGGAACAGCTTTTTAGGAATTAGTTTGGAGTATCTGTTGTCAGTGTTGAGGGTTTTACATTGATAGTCTTGAATTTATTTTTTTATTATTTATTTATTTATTTTGCTTAACTTGTTAATTTATCAACCTCCTATAGTCTTTCTACAAATTTTTGTAGTTAAAATTGAGCACTTACTTTGCCTTTCATAAAGCCTGGAGGAAGGCTGGCTCAAGAGACTCATTAGAGTAGTAAGGGGAAGTGCTAAGAACGTTGTATGCTCTTGCTGGACCATAACAGGGTGAGGGTTAATGTACAACCCTACAGAAATTTGGAAATTTCATTTTAGTTAAAGTGTCTTCTAAATACAGTGTAGGTGTATGCGTGTATGCTTAATACTATTCTCAGAGCAAAGTTGCACTGGATGGACAAAGATTGATTTCAGAGAAGTGAGGCTAAAGGAAGCAGTAGAGTCTCAGAAAGAGAACTGCATAGGGCATTCTATGTATTATTTCTTTTGTAGATAATTACAGCACAGATACACATAAGAGAAGCAATTGCATGTCTGTAACTTGCGTAACTTCTGTGCAGTGTCGTGTGTAGGTGTTGCTGCAGACAGAAGTTGTGTTGGACTTAGTGGTCTGCTTTACCAGATTAAAGGATGAGATGCTCACTGTACTTTGGCCTCACTGCACTTCTTCCTGTGCAGAGCTATACATGCTCATTCCAATGACCATCCTTCCCTGTGTGCTACACTGCAAAACTTGTACCTTTTCCATTAATTTAGATTATTATTTTTGTTGTTGCAGTGCTTTTGCTTGCCAGGTTGATTGGCTAGAGCCCAGAAATATTAATCAAGGAGGGGATGCCAAAGACTAATAAGTCCTTCCATCTCTTCAAGGAAGAACCCCTATCTGCATTTAATTATGGCCAACAAAAATATGGTGATTTTTATTAAAAGGCATCTGCACCTCTTCCTACAAGCGATAAGGCTTTTTATGAAAGCTCTGTGGTTGTGTCATAAAATGTCTGAAGAAGACTAAAGGAAATGTTGGGAAATAGAGAAATAGCATTTGAGCATGAGAGCTCACATCAACCATAATGAGGTCTGGAAAACTTTCAGCAGATGTCTGGTATTTAATCAAATGTGCTGCTGTCTGAGCCTGATACGACTGCACATTCTGTAGCGAGTTACTACTGGTCTCCTAGCATAGCCAGGAACCACATCCAGCACAGCAGTGAACTGTAGGATCGAGAAGACAGCTCTTGCCTGTTGTGAGTTGAGTTTGCTGAGACAGAAGATGATGCAGATCAGACAGAGATATTTTTATACTAGTTGTAGAACACATAATATGCTTTCAGATGTTTTGTACAGCTGTAGTAAAGTCTGTTCTGTCGTGTTGGTAAGGTCGTGTTGCCCCAGACCAGTATAACAACCAGCAAGAACAGCAGAACAGCTGCCATGAACATAACTGCTAGGGAATTCTTGAACACAGAGTTGCATTTTGCCTTACTTAACAGTTTTTCAGCACAGTTCAGTAGTAACCAAACCCAGGATCTTCTTCCCCGCTTCTGCTGATTTAAACTTGGGCTAGCCTGGCACATGCTGCCCCTCTGGGCTTGTTCCAGTTTCTTATTGCTCCTTATTGTGTTCTGTAGAAGCTGCTGCCAAGGCCAATTAAGGAACATGAGATTTTTAAACCTCTTCTACACTCCGAACCATAGCCTGCTTAATTGGGATTTATCTTCTAGCATTTTAATAATTGTAGTTGATACTTATGAGTTACTGTGAGCTGCTGTTACATGCTTGATATTAAAGAATGCTTCTTGGCTTGACAGACTAATAAAGAGTGTCTGGTAACACAATTGTTTGTAAGAGGACCATGGGAGTAGGCTTTTTTTTCCATGAGAAGTATTGAGCAGATAACTGCATGTTTAACTACAGGGTGCAGGCTGTTCTTTGTAATGAGTTCTGTTCAAGCCTCTCATTGACATTGAAGGGATACTCACTGAAGGCCAAAGCAGAGCATCAAGCAATGCATTTGTGCATTGACTCCTACACTGCATCTAGGCATTGTGGTCGTGTCTTTAACTTCCAGCTCAGCTAAGTCTAAGTGGTGCAGTGGTCTTTTCCATTAAAGAAAGCATTTGAGGATTCTGAGGACTGTTGGAACGCGTCACAACTCTCGCTGTGCATATGGGAGTGCCCTGTGCAGAGCATGCACACGAGCCATGCCCAGATTCACAGCCAAGACACAGTTCTTGTATATGAGGAGGTGGCAGCTGGGAGGGAGGCACAGCAAAACTGGACTGCCCTGTGGTGTGTGCACAGCCACCATTCACAAGCCTGGGGAAGAGCCAATGCAGTGTCATTGCCCTTGGAGCGAGAAAACTTTTCTTTTTTGTTTTTGAGCTGAGGTTGCTCTGTGGATCTCCGAGGTTTGGTAGGCTGTAGCTGTCTCTCCAGTGGCAGGAAGCAGCTACAAACTAATAGGAATTGGTTCCTAACAGGCTCTGCTGTGTCTGGAGTGAGATTGGAGTGGGATGGGGTGCAATGCCGCTCCTGTGCGTTGTGTAGGACAGCCCTATTCTGCATCAACTGACTCTCTTATTTTTTGAAACACAAAGCTCATTTCAGGAAACCTAGATTCATTTCTAATATGTTCTACACCAGAGAGAATGGAGAGGAGGAAAACACCTTTCAGCCCCAGCCTGTTTTCAGATAAACATTTCGGTGCAGGTGTGTGTAATCCTTTCTCTCCCAGACTTTAGTTTAATCCCTTTTCCCTGAACAAATAGGTGTCCTCTGGCAAAGAACTGATGTGTGGCTGTAAATAGGCAGTGTTTGTATTATCCAGTTAATCTCCTTTTTTTTTTTATCACACATTCAACAAATAGCAGACGCGTCCCTGCTTGTTTGTCTGTTCACAGGAAGAAATTTTATCTTAGTCAGTGGATTATGGTAAAGGCTGAGTGAATCACTGTGCTGTGACATGGTCAGCCCTTTTGGGGTTATTCAAACAATGGAGCTGAGCAGCCAGCCACATAAAATGTTTAATGCTCTAGATTGTCAGGATCATCAATTCAGTGTTCATGTCTCTCTATAGCATTGCCTAAAGCCGGCGTTTAAATGGAACTGGGAGTTACATCAACATAGCAGAGGGGCTTTCAGTGCTTGGTGGTTGCAGTACTTACGGTGTTTTGAACTGTGGGCTAAATTTGGGGTTCCTCTGAATCCCTGTGTGATGTTTTTTTCATACACGATGCTTTGAGCTTCACCTAAGGGGGAGTTCTTGTCAGGGCTGTAAGCTGCAACCCACGGTACAGGACTGCAGGTAGCAGAATGTTGAAAGTTGCTCAATTACTGCATGTGTCTGAAGCAAACTCCTGCACCCCTGTGCCTCGTAATGCCGCGCGGCTGAACTGCATTCTTCCTGTGATCTATTTCTCCTCCCCGCCCCTTGCCCTGTGAGGGTCAGCTGTGTCCACGTGTTTCCATACTCTAATTTTTCTGAACTGAAGCACATCTCTGTTGCTGCCATTAACAGTAACTGCTCGTGCAAGCGCTGCATGTGTGCTTGGCTCACCGGGGTTACTGGATTATCGGTGGTTTTGTTTTGTTGGTTTGTTGTGAGGGCTTCTGCTATGAAAACAAAGGTTGGTCTTCTTCAGAACAGTGACTGGAGAGCAGCACATTCCTCCTGCTGATTGTCACGGCAGCCGCAGTTTACTCTGATGCTCACTTTACCCACAGGCATCCCATGCAAGTCGTTTTGAGGCCGTGTCCCCAACTGCCGATGCTCAAGATGATGTTTTCATTCTGTATTTAACATGATTTTCACTTGAACTTAAGTTATGACCCACATCTATTTCCTGGTTGAGCAGCAGTGTTAAACAGCATCTTTCTGTCCCTTTTGTTGCTTTTTACTCCTCCCTTTGCTAGGGGTCTGGCTGCAGAGATTGCTGTGATTAAACAAGGGGAAGGCATTACTCAGCTTCCTGCCCTGCAGCCTGGCAGATTGAAGGCACTCAATGAATTTATTGGCACAACTGCTTTATTTAGGAACTGGCTGCAAGTTCTTTATCTTTGAAGGGATTTGCTCCTTCCTACTTTTCTGCCATGTGACATTTCTGCTAGGCATGCATTAACATAATAAAGGGAGAGCCTTAGAAACAAAATTAAGATAGCAGTATAATAGTTTGATTATTGTTGTCTTAGAATACTGTTAAAACAACAAAAAAAAGTAGTTACTCTAGTGCAATAATTTACTTGAAGGTAATAAAGATAGGTGAGAAGAGCATGTTTATGTGTGTTTAGACAACTTCTGGATTGCAACTGTGCTGTTGGGGGGGGGTGCTGGATGCCTAGAATCCAGCTTGGGAAATGTGTTGTGAGAAATTGCCTTGGTAGTGCTGTGTTCTGAGCAGCAGTCTGTGTAGGTACTCCACCTTCTGGTAAAAGAAAACTCCTGAGAGAAGGCACTGCTCTGGCACTGACCCACTAGTTGTCTCATTTCCTTTCCTGGCAAAGCACGTGTCCTGCTGAGAGGGCCAGTACCGGTTCTAGGAGTGCTAAGCAATATAAGTGTGTGCCTGGTGGTACCTGCAGGGAAAAGGCCTGAAAATATTTTTCAGTGATAAAAGTAACAAGGACATTTTCTAGTGCAGTAAGAAGAGCGTTTGGATCTTTGATTCTTGAAGTGTCTATTAGTGAAAGAGCTGGCTGCATGCTCCTCTGTTGCTAATGTGTCCTCTGCTAAGATGAGTGGGATCAGTTCAGCAAAGGAAGAGCATAGAGGAGGGAATATAAGGTAAGAGCCCTGCCTCAAGGTAGGTGCTCTGGCAGCTGTTGTGTAGACAGAGCTTACTGTTGCCTCTGGAAGGGTGACTCAGAACATGGTGAAAAATAATTTTCAGAATCAGCTGGGATTTCTTCTCCCTCCAGTGACATACTGCAATATCTAAAGAAAGTGCTGGTGGGGGTTTCTGGCTCCTTAGTCACTGATGGGCACAGGGAAGTGGTAGCTTCACCTTCATTATTAGTGATTGCTCTAAAACAATCCAGAAGGCTACTCTACAAAATTAATGCCAAAATAGCAGTGGATGCCAGCCAGGCTTCATGATCTATGCCAGCATGAAGACACAGTGGCTGAGTTTTCAAGTATATCCAAATGATTCAGCAACAGTGTACTTTCTCTTTGTACTTCACTTGTAGCCAGGTCCTTGGAAGATAGTAGATTCAAAAGTATCTTAAAAAGTTAAAACTCTTGAAAGGTTCTTGGTTTAACAAGAAAATTATACAGATACATGGGAGGCTAAAGCTTTGCACTATGCTTTTTTGTCCTGGGCTAGGGCTCTGAGCTGAGCTATTAAAGATATTTCAAAACCTAGGGAGAAAGGAAAAACTCTTCTCCTGCCTGCAGAAGAGTCCTGAAAAAAAGGGCTTTTAACTGAAAAGAAGTTAAAAGGTGGTGACTGCACTGAGCAACTTCTACTTTTAGTACTATCAAAAATCCTTCTTTCCGTAAAGTGTGAAGGTGCTAAAACAATGTAATTTTATTCCTAATGCAGTGATGCTTTATTCTACAGGTTCAGCCAGTTATCCAAGAAGTCTTCCCTTTTTCTGAAGTTCCAAAGGCCTTTCTGAAACTAGAAGAAGGACACGCACGTGGAAAAACAGTGATTGATATCATTAATAAAAAATAAAGCAACTCGAATCATTGTTGTGCCTTCAGTAAATGACACTTGAACCTGAACCAGTATGTAGCAACTATTTCTCCTTACAAAGCTCTTAAAGAATGAATCGTTTAAAAACTTGTTTTGTTTTAGAATAGCCTCTTTGGTTCCTTTCATACACTGTCTGTTACAAAGTGTTAATACACAGATAAGAAATACCAATGTCTCTTCAGGTAATTGTACATGAAAACCATTTTACAAATGGAGTGGTGACTTTTGCAGGATACGCCTAAGTGTTGGAACCTGAGAAGCTTGGCAGCATTTTGAGTTTGGAGCTCTTGTTCTCTGCGTGCTTCTAGCTAAATACAAGGGTGAGACACTGCCATCTGTCTGTCCATGCAGAACCCATGCCATCCTTTTCTCCTTCCCTCAGTTTTGTTTGCCTTTATTAATATATGTAACGTGTAACGACTCAGTCTGATTCGTTCTCAGAACTTGTAAACTTTTGTAGGAAATGGTTGCATTGCTGGCTCAAGACTGTACTTCAACTTTGATGTACTATGACCAAATCTCTCATGGCATAACTAATCTGAGTAGAAGCACAGAATGAAATCACTGTAATTATCGCTGTGATAATTATTCCAATTGCCTGACTCTTGATAGCAATTCAGCTGACTGGAGTGTTCATGCAGGACAGCCAGACATGATTTGGCCAGTGACCAGGCCAGGGCCTGGTCCTTCCGTGCCCCCTATCACAGCTGGTACTGTTGAAGTGTTTGGAGCCGTTGGGCTGTTATTAACACTACCATTGTATTAGAGACACACGTGAGTTACTTACCTGCAGCTGCACAGGTAGATGAAAGGAAAGTAGTAACCTCCTAATTGAGAGCTGCACAGTTCCTGTGGTGCAGCTATGGCCATGGAAAAACCATGCCATGCAGTGCATCACTAGGGGTAGAAGCAGCAGCCATGTGCTAATGCAGACCCCTGTGCAGTGAGCACCTGTTTATACAGAAGCACCCCTTCCTCAGAGCCTGCAGCTGTAGCAGAGCAATTAGTGCCAGGGAAGAGCACAGGATAGAAGCACAACTGCCAAATGTCACCTTTCTAACTTGAAAATAATTTCAGTAAGTTGTTATCTAATTTAAATTTATTTGTGAAATGCTATATTACATATAGCAAGAGCACACTGGTATGACAAAGTACCACCATTTGGAACCAGTAACAACATATCTTCTATGTAGAACTAAAAGCAGCACATTTCAGAGCAACAAAACTTCAGTACTTCTGTACAGAAGGAGGAAAATTAGTAAGGCACTTCCTCTGGGGTGGTGACAATGCAAGCACCAGTGTCCTTTGGGGCAACACAGCAGTAATGGAAATATTACTTCTGAACAGACTTACTGTGCAAGACAAAGGCCCGGGTGCTCCTGGGAGCAGCATGTAATAACACTGAGCTAAGCCAGAACAAAACACAGCAGCATAGCACAAAAGTTTTTCCATATTTTACTTTTCTGCCAATATTAGTATGGAAAACTAACACAGCAAGCCAGAGCATAGGCCAAAAGTTGGTGGCTAAAAGGCTTGGTGACCACGGTGTGCTTAGGTGCTTTCGCAGTCTGGTTAATGATAGTTTCCTTAAGAATTCTTTTTTTCTATATGGGAAATGCTTCTAGAGTTCAGAAAGACTGTAGTTACTGGAGCTATTTCAAAAGATAAAATGTCTTGGTAAAGAAGTCAAATATATGTAACAAAAAAATTAGGCAGCTTAGGAAATGGGCAGGCAAGTTCTTCACATTCTGATAAGTTCTTTTGCCAACCCTCTCTTTTTCTAACAACCATCTACTCATTTATAACCTCCCTCTACATGAGAAAATCTAGATTATTTTTCTTCTTAATTTAGGACTTACTACTTTAGCATACTAACTATATTTGAAACCACATCTTAAAAATTCTTGGGATCTGCTGTTTGCTAGTGGTCTTAAGCTTTCCATAAACATAAGTTTGTTACAATGAGAAAAATATATTAATTTTTTAGTAATGAATATTCTTCTATACCATCAGCCAATAGGCCTAAATTGCTATACCGTATACGCATTGCACTCCTGTCCTTTATAAAATAAGGTTTAATTATTTTAGCCCTTAGTTTAAAAAAAAAAAACCTTTTAAAAATAATTTAAAATCACACTTCTTGACTGTTCTGGATTAAGTACTCACTGATGTGATTGTAACTCTGGGGACTCTCCCAGCTCTGGTTCTTCCCCACTGCTCTGAAGCATGCTACCGTTCTCTATCTCACAGAGTCGCAATGATTTTAAAAAAGGTTGAGAGATAACTCAAGCTAATAAGGATAATTATGTTCGGTAGAGAGAGATGAAATTCTGTTGCTTGTTCTTTGTAAAGCTGAAAAGACAGAACTCTTGATCATGCATCCTTCAAAGCTGGCAGTGCCAATTCTAGTGTCCAGAACAGTGCCCAATTCAGACATCACCTTTCTCATTTGGAATTACACAACCAGTGGTTCCCAGCACTGTGTTAACTTTTCTTCGTTGACTGTGTTGACAACAACATGATCACGATCGTATTGTGTGCCCCCTGTAAAGAAAAATTCCAAGTACATAGATTAGCACTGAACTAAGAGAGCAGATTGTGCTCTGGGTTTCAGGGCTACTCTAATAAGTACTGATGTAGATGGCTTTTCCTTCTCCTAAGGCACTGAAAATACACATTATGTTCATTTTCATCACCACCAGCTTTTGGAATTTCTTTTGAAGCAGGGAGATCTGCCTGCTCCTCTCCACCCCCTTCAGTAATTCAGCACTTTAGCTTTTTCAGCCTGAATGGAGAAGGAAGAAAACACTGTAATACAGTCACATCTGATTCCTTAAAGACTGCCATTTCTCAAAAATCTAAGTTAACTGTTCAGTTTCCCTTCACTGGTTGTCACTTTGTTCTAAAGATGACATTTACACCATGAAAAAAGTCCTGCCGTTAACAGTCAACAGAAGCAAGACCATACAAAAATAAATAAATAAATAAATAAATAGATATCTATATATCTATATTAGAACAAGCCAGGGGATGAGATTGAGTCTCCTTTATTCTTCACCACTGTCACCTTATGTTTTCACCAGCTGCACCACAGGTTGCCATACACAGATCACAACCAATGTTCAGCTCTTCCCAGTGGGAGCTGAGCATCCCTGAATGTAAAATATATCCATTTCTTAGATGGGCTTACTTTACCATTTGTGGTACACAGTGCCAAACGTGCTCCCGTAGAAGAGCGCTACTACTACTCTCACTTGGACTCAGAAGCAGAGGCAAGTTCAACTAGAACTGAAAGTCAGAGCTGACTGCTTTTATCTCGTATGTACTGCAGAAGCATAAGCCCCATGCCTTTCACGTGGTACCACACCTGCTGTAGCTGGTACCATACCACTGTAAGCAGCCATCTGTACAAAACATTGGGACATTCCTACAGACCAATTCTGCACCCTCTCCCGTGCCTCCCTACAATGTCCTTATAGGAAAAGAAATGCCCAGCAGCTGGAAGCCTCCTGTGAGTATAAAAATACAGACTCTAACAGATCCTAGAAATAATAGGCCAGGTAACTGGAGTCCTGTGTGGTCGTGCACATTTAATAGCAGCTCTTTTGTACTAAAGAAATGCCATTTCAGGCACCTTAGCTGATCTCTGCTTCAGAGATTTGGGGGAGGCTTGCTGATGCCACTATCCTAAATCAGAAAGGGTCTCTGAGAATCACAGAATCATTAAAGTTGCAAAAGACTACTAAGATCACCTGGTCCAACTGTCAGCCCATCCCTACCGTGCCCACTAACTGTGTCCCTCAGTGCCACATCCACATGGGACAGTGACTGCAGCACCTCTCTAGGCAGCCTATGCCAACATGATTCACATCTTTCCCATCACCAATGAATGACTAAGAAGCAGTAGAGACACACAATATAAACACTGGCAAATTGGCAAATTTCTTCAGAAAACAAAAACTAGGGGAGGAACACCAGATCGAATACATCCACAGGAAAAAGCTTTAACCTGCAGGTACAAAAAAAATAAAATAACGTTGGCTATGTCGCTCAGTTATCACTGCAGGGCAGGGAGTACTTAGTAAGCAGTGTTCAGTAAAATATAAATGTAATAATGGGAACCTGGGGCTATTTGCTATGATAAGAGCCGTGCTCTAGCCAAGCCACTGCACCATGCCGAGTATCCACTGGGTGGCATTGTGCAGCCAAACAGCCACAGCCGTTTACTGAAGAGTTCATTACAGCTCCATTTGTGGGCAAGACTGGATGAACAGAATTGGCAGAAAGAGATGATGTTCCTACTATGCTTTCTCAAATAAATGTACTTACAGAATGGGTCTGTACTTTTGTCATCAGACCTATCCATTATGAAGTTCATCAATTTTAAGTGCAAAATATGTGATGCGCTTTTAACGTGATTAACTGCAGTCACATTGGTGTGGTAGTACTCTGCTTTCTGGTGCAACTTAGAACTGACTACAGGAAAAAGAATGTTAGCAGGCCCGATTTGAATTAAGACTGTCCTTTGAACTAGAGTCTTTTTGATAAGCTTTACATTAATCATTGCCAACTTTATATGGCTGTAAGGAGAATTTATGAGTATTTGTGTCAACACTGTATCACAGTCAGACATTACACAGCCCTTGTCTCACAGTTCTGCCTGTCCTTTTGAGTCCCAAAGTGCTGACTGGTGACTGATATATATATATTTTTTTGGTGTGTGTCTGTGTGATTGTTGTAGTTAAAGCCACAACACCAATCCTGAATTGACTTTAAAACTGCTAAAAAGAAATCAACAGCAGTAAAAATGATTATTCCCTCCAAAAAAATGCAGCGTTATGTAGGAACACCTGATCATGATCACTGTGCTGCTTTATCAGACCTATGAAATTATGAAAGCAAAGACTGTTCAGAAACAGTACCTTTGTGAAGCAAATCGGCTGTGACAACAACTACAGTAAGATGTACCTTGAATGCAGGTAGATATTAGGCTGCTGTGACAGAATTTCATGTTCACAATATAGGTATAGCCATTAGTGAACAAATGAAAAAACTTTTCATCTATTCACATCAGCTTACAGTGCTGCCTTTGCTTTCCTAATATCCTTTGGCTACTGCATCTACAACTAATGTGTAAGAAAAATTGCTCTATACAAATTAAAGTTAATGAGAAGCTAGGTAAGAAAAACTTTGCTTCAGCGTTTTTAAATAATTACATTCAGATTACCCAATGCTGAGTAAAATTAACTGAGGGTATCTACAACACTGAGTGGACACTGGGAATACAAGATAAGCCAGTACTGTGGGTTCCTAAACTCCGTGCAGGAAAACTGCAACAAAGTCCTATGGCCTGTATAATTCAGGAGGTCAGACTAGCTCATCGGGTCTCTTCTGATTCTAGATTAAAGTAACTGTAACACCATCTTTAATTTATAGGCACATTTAATGCCTATCCCACTGTAAATACCATGTAATTAAGACACAATGTAATTAGATAACACATTTGCTTACCTTTGATATCTAAAACCAGCTTAGGTTTCATCTTGCTGTAAATCCTGCCATCGGGACTAATATGCCAATACTGTTTGTCTTCATTCCGCTCAAACGACAAACCAAGTTTAGAGCCAGGAGTTATAAGATTTCCAACAATTGTCAAGCAGCAATCCTCTGCCATCTATTTAATCAGAAAGGCAACAGTAATTAGTCAAGATGCCTTACTTCTAATAGTCACTATTTTTTTTAATCAGACAGAAAGGATGAAAGCAAGTGAAAACAGAATCTAAGAACTCTGTTCCCCTTAAGGAATGTATTTTTCTCCTAAACTCAAGGCTATTTATTTTTATATCCATTCCTGTTTCTGCTGACACTCTCCACTAGGTAAGGACATTAAAACAGGCATGTTGTATCACATCAAAAGGTGCAATTAGCACCCGCCTCTATCCACGGTTGATAACAGATGCTATAGAAGATTACATTCACTACGCTCTGTATGCTGAATGTTCCTAGTACATTCTCTCAGTTTATGGCACTTTCTAGACCAGAGACTTCTCCATGCAGAGCTGGTATCTCTAATACCTACATGCTTCCTATCCCGTGTGCTAATTTGTTACTACTCTCTCATATCAATGCAACCTTTTTGAACACACACCTTTCCATATCATAATCCTTCTGTAGCAAGCAGGTCCACGTCTTTACTACTACTACAACAACAGAAAATATTTATTTGATATGCAACAATTGGCATTATTTGATGCTCTCCTTCCTGCACCCTGCCTTATTTTAAAGGTGGTTTGTCCACACTACAGGAAGTCCTGGTTAGTCTCTTCCATGCATCACCTCTGCTATCTTTTTTCTTTTTGTCGTTGCTATTCTTTAGTCTTTTCCAGTTCTGCAGTAACCTTTTGAGCTTGAGAAAGGACATAACCTCACACTGTATTAAGTGTCACAGTACATCATAAAGGTATTTTCCTCTTTGCTCTATAATCCTTTTGTAATCATTTATCAGATAGTGTGATGTCACGACTCTGCAAATACCTTCACGGCTAAGATGACTAGTGGCAAAAATAAAGCTGATTTGAAAAGAATGCTAAGGTTGTGAATTATAGTGAATTGTTTAGTATAGTTGTATATGATTATCTGTATATTCACTATATGTTAGATATTGTACAGTGAATTTTGTGGGAACAATGATCAACAGATCGCCACAAAATTTCTTGTAATTCTGAATTTACTTCAGTGGTAGTTTAAACATTCATCTGCCATTATTGATACAGCCCTAAATTATTAAATATGCCATTTTGAGAGAGGAACACTTCTTACTATCATAACCTAGAATTGAAATACAGCCACAAAGTAAATCAATTTAGTTCTCATTTGTATCTAAAAGTTGCCTCCACTGGGATGTGGAGGACTCAAAGCTTTCACATAGGTTCATGTGCCTGTTGCATCGTGCATCTCTAAAGAAACTTATATTGAGTGAGGAAATCTAAATTCTTATCAATTTCTGCTGACAAATGAGAGGAATGATATTAACATCCTGCTCCCCGAGTTATCCCACCTACCCAGGAACCTCAGGCAGATCTCAGTATGCAGTGATCCAGAGTCACTAAGGTGCCCTAAACTTAGAGCTACAAAGGCAGAAATTCTTCCAGTGAACTGTCTGCCTACGTGTGTGCACCCACCCACCCACGAGCTTCACTTTCTAAAATGTGGCAAAAAACAATTTGTTTGTGCAAAATACAAAGACTTTGCTGCCATTCAATAGACAGACAGCGAAGTTCCATTACTGAAGGTCAGTGCTGCCCTCCTGCACTCCATATTGAGTTACCTCACTGCTACACAAAACAAGCTGTGTATTTTCCATGTACAACAAAACTGCACTATCAAATACATACACAGGGAAGAAAAATGAAAGAGCATTTATCCAGAATCATAAGATACCGTGCTGTTGTGATATAGAAATTTGCAATGAAATGTTTGAGGGAGATAGTCATGAGAAAAGTCTTTTGTGTACAATATTCAAGCTTTTAGCTTACTGGGTATAATTTCACTACCTGCATAAATCCATTTTACCACTGCATCTGTCCTGTAAACACGTCCAAACAATGCCTTAGCTTATTAAGAGCAAGATTCTTCCCTCCAGCATAGATGACGCTGTTATAAACATCTGCTTTTGAAGTTATACAATCCTACAGAAAAAGTTCACATGATTCTTTGCAGTCAAGCTGTTTAACAGTATTAAAGTAACTTAATTTTCTTTGGCCTGCATCCCTACCTAAGACTGTTCATGCTTAAACATTATGAACTGCAAATACTTCTGCTCACCTCAATGACAATTTACACAATTAGTTTTATTAACTGTGAGAAAAGTAGGACCTCATTTGGGAAATTGTATGGAGGCATGGAAAAAGGATGGAACTTGACAAACATGGAATAACCAGCGGGGGGGAGGGTTAGAAAGTAGGATTTCATCCTTAAGCTTGTCTGAACGCAGAAGAGGATATAACCTGATACTTCTGTCATGTTTTTGCTGTGAAAAAGAGGACAAGTAAAAGGTGTTCATTAAAAGCATGGTGATGGTTTTCCAATGCTGTTTGTATTTTGTTCATCCCATCCCTGGAAGCACTGAAGGCCAGGTTGGATGGGGCCCTGGGCAGCTAAGCTTGGGGGTGGCAGCTCTGACAATGGCACAGGGTTGGAAATGGGTGGTGTTTATGGTCCCTTCCAACCCAGGCAGTTCTATGATTTAAGACTACTATTCTTTAGGGTAAAAGCATATAATAACCGAATCCCAGATTTTCAATGACATTGGGAAGAAAGGATCATATAACTAGGAAACCGAAAAAAAATACGGAGTTCAGTACAACAAACAGCCACCAAATACACACCAACCAAAAGCTCCACAGACACTGTAATACAGCTGAAATTGAATAAACCTAGACAATGAGCAAAGACGATTGAGTAGAAACTGAATTCAGTGAACCCTGTAATTGAAGAGGGAAATAAATAATTTACATTGAACTTGAACCTTACCCGGAATCTTATGAATCCATCCTGATAAACCCAGATTTGATCATCTGAGTCTACATCTTCTGCAGCCTGTATTCTGAGAAGATTCAAATTGTCCAAGTTTCCATCAGTTGACATGAACTTTCCCGTTTCCTTGTTCCGAAGCCTGAAGTACACACGTTTCTGTAGAAAAAAAGATAATAAAATAAAAAATGCCAACAACAACAGAAGTCTAACCACAGTCTCTCTAGTGCACAACATACCCTTCTCTGGCACACTTCAGATCAGTTCACTACTCAATTCTCAACCAGGTGCATTTCTTTCTTTCAGAAATCTTGCTTTTCTGTTTTAGGATTGAACTACGAAGTCCCTACCTGCATAAGATGATTCAAGCTTTGAGAACCTGCCATTCTGCATGGAGACCTAGTATTAGGCTAGCCTCTGCAATGGAATCAGCACACAGTGGGATGCTAAGAATGCTGAATTCAGAACAGCAGCAAATTTCTGTTTAGATGTTCCTGGTCTTCACAAAAGGTGCACTTGTGCAGTGCTGCTTATTTCACTGGCATCAAGTGTTAAACTTCACATTCATGCTGTGGCTTGCTTCACATTCACTTCTGTTTAGACAAGCTCTTGGCTAGGACAGTCAAAATGCATTATTCCTAGCTCTGCTTAAGGCTATACAAAGACAGCTCCATGACATCAAGCATTTGTTACCAGTACAAGTAATCTGTAAGTTACAAAAAGTTGTTTCCTCAATAAAATACAACTCAGCAAGAACTTGAAAGGCTCAAGGGATTGCTGCAGCATTTGGACCAAATTATAAGGTCCCTCTTTGAGAACAAAACAAAAACGACAATACGGGAAGTTTTACATTAGATTTCCAAATTATTTTTCTATGTATGTAGTAAGCAATAAAGGTTTTTTCATCCCCTCAGTCAGCACAGTATCACTCCAATTTGAAATGATCCAATTTTGTGGACCAATTTTTTTTTGCTGCTGCTCCAAAAATAATGTAGATATTACTGACTATACCAGTGAGGAGCTAGTGGTAAGACTTACCTATATATGGTATTTATAACCATTAGTTGTTAAAATTGCTCACTAATCCTTATGTATTGTCTTCAATATTTTCATTTAAATTATCCTAATAAACAGTTTAAGCAGCAGCAACGCAAAACCACGTAGCATAATCAAATAGCATTTATTACAGTGAAACCATAGAGCAAATTCTTCACACAATTGTCATCAATGAAGCTTGTGACACGCAGCAAGATTTTAACATTGCTATCAGTTGTATAATACTGCCTCATCCCACAGCTAAATATATATATATTTAGCTGTGGGATGAGACAGTATATATATAAATAAATAAATCAGTACTTCACAACCTCACATCAGCTACTCACCTGCAGTAAAGGTCTCAGAGAACCTATCTGACAGCAGCCACTCAGTCTGTACCAATCTGGAATTTCATTTGGTGACAGCAACATCTGACGTCCCCTGTAATTACTATGCTCATAAATTATCCATCTATGCGGGGGAAAAAAAAAAAAAAGGTTTTGATGCCAAAATCTGCTTTAGAATAATAACAACAACAATAAATAGCAATAACAATTTAAAAAAAAACCAAACAAACAGATTTAACAGAAATATATCCCAGAGAACAGTAGCGTTAAATATTTAAGCCACCAACTGATAGCACAAGGATTCTTCCTAATGGGTCTTTAAAATAATAAAATCACGTTATTATTTGGTCAACAGAATTTGAGTGCACTGGATTTCACATTTTGGAGTCATTTAAAAACTACAAGTTGAATAAACTTCAGTTCAGTGAGCTAAGGAAATCCCTTGACCTGTTCCTCCAGATGGGGAAAATGGTTTGTACTTAAGACCAGGTATTAATTATCCACTTGAGGGCAATATTGAGCTATCCAACAGCATCTTTTGCACGTGCTTGGTAGTTACCTCTTCAAAAGAACGTATTTAAATGCAAAGGAACAGTAAAAAAAAAGAAGTGTGATTCTTCAAGGTAGAAAACCATGAGGCAAGCATCTCAGTGGTAAAAATTAGCTCCAGGAAAAACACAAGAAGAGAAATTTAACAGATATGTTGAGATATTGAAAGTTTTTAAACATCATGAACTTTTTTTTTTTTAAATTTTCTTGAGAATAGGGAATACAACTGCTGAAAAATAGTTAATGAATTTAACTGACTCAATTCCTGAAGTCAAAGAGATTATTACAAGCACTATGCTACCAAAAAGGGCTGTATCACAATCTCATTATATCAGTGCCATAAACTAAGAAAAAGAACAAATACAACGCTTATTAAAATATTTTGAACTTTGCATACAGGACACAGACCACAAACTGTATGATTTTTTATGATCAGGACCTAAAGCAAAAGCACAGAAGTTAGATTCAACATTGCTATGCAAGCTAGCTTTTATAACATTAGCAGGAGAGTTGGACCCGCTTCCTAGTGAGCTTTGCTCAAATTCATTTCAGCTTCTTAGAAAAACACAGGGCACCTCCTTGTGAGTCAGTGACAGTGTTATGGAATCAGGATGAAAGTAGGTTTCTGTAAGTACAACGTGCATTAATGCACTATGCACATTATGGCATTCCAATTTTATTCTCCTTAGTTTCTACCACCTGTGTTTTTTTGTGAGTTTTTTCCCCTCTGTTGAATAAATACATAATTCTAAACATGCAAGAAGTGAATTCAAACTCACGTGCCACCAAGGACTTGAACTGAAGCTATTCGAGGATTATATCCCAGGAACCGGAGATTTAAGACTTCTGTAGTGAATTCTATTTTTTTTCCTTGGAAACCCACTTTTTCAAAAAGAGCTATGCATGGCTCAGACAGCTCCTGCACAAAATTGAACATTTTTAATAGGAATTTAAAAGCCAAAATGCTGACTGTGAACATTGTTACTTCATGCAACCCTTCTATATCACCATTTTTGGATTGTTACAACTCAAAGACCCTGAAAAAGGTTTTTGCTTTGCAATTGGGTACTTAAAAGAAACAAATGAAAAAAAAGAAAAAAATGTCATTGAAAGCCCCTGCAGACAGCACACAGGGGGTCTTCTTGCATGCAACATCACACTTGCTTATCATAAGGCACACAAAAAAATCTGTGGTCAATTCTTGCATATATTAATTATATTTTAAAACACATTCTAATTAATGCCATCTCTCTCTTCCACTGCAGTAACCCCCATTCATTGTAGGAATTTTCTTTTTCAGATCTCAACATGCAGATAATACTGGTTTCTACAGCTTCAAACTATCATAGTCTTGTCAGCATTGCTTATTCCTCACAGCTTTCATTTTTTTAGCTTCTGTAGTAGATTATTGATAGTATCACCAGGAAAAGTGTCAAGATTCATACTTCTGAGGTAAAATTCATGACTCAAAGAAAAACTAACATCTGAATTTTACAAATGGCTCTGGGGAGATGATTCTTCATTCCCTCTGTCAAAATGTTTCTGGTTTAAAGGATTCCTATCCACACAGAATTCCCATGCATCACTGAATCTATTTTAAATGCTTTCTGGATAACGAACCTTGGATTCTTTTCTGTGCATCAGGTACCTGTAGTGGATTGGAAACAGCCTCTCATAATTATGGCTCCTCCCTGGAAACTGGAAGGTAAGGGTTTGAAATCCCTAAGGGTAAAGTTAATTAAATCTGAGTATCCTGGTGTCACAACTTACAGTCACAGATAGGGAGAGGCAGGGTCATTATTTTTCCTCACCGGCCTTCCAGTCACATCTGAGTAAACCCAATGCCACAGACAGAAGAGTTCCTTTCTGCTGAGATGTGTTTGCATACTTGAAACATATCAACATAGAGCAAAGTCTGAAGAGACTCACAATGATATCAGTCATGAAAACAGGCTGTGCCAAGACTGAGATGGCTCCACATGCACACAGCAGTGAATATCTAATGCTTCCCTGCTTCCTAACGCCAACCACTTTCTTGACAGTGCTGAGATTCTTCTTTAACCTTCCTTTTGATGTTTAAAGGCCCAGATGATAATGTTACATTAGCATCACCATTCTACCATGCAGTAGTCCAGACTATCACAAAGCAGCTGAGCTACGTTTATATTCCTGTTTGCATGCATGACATTAGTTTGCAGAGAACACCAGAGGGGTCTTTCAGATTACTCCAAATTCAGGGTAGACTAATCCCACTAGTAAAGGTTAACACAAGTTAGACTATAGAGCATTAACATGGGTAAAGAGCCCAACATGGACCGCAATTATTTCCCAGTATCTCTGAATCCTCAGCCCTTTTACAGACCTGCACCTGCCTTCTGTGATATAAAACAGGTTAGACAGCAACCCTTGAGCCACACGCAATAGTTCAGAAATAATCTAATTACAAAGAAAGCACAGAGAAAGAAGGAAATCCTCCAATTTTCAGCCACATTTTCCACTCTGGGCCTTTTTATTTTAATTTTTTTAAGATTCAGCAGCAACACTGTTACACAAAACATTCCCCACAGCAAGAAGTGCAAGGTCATCTTAGAGCTATCTTGCAGTTCTTCTCCTGCATTACTCTGTACATAGCAGGCTTCAAGTATATCGATGTACAGCTATTTCACAGAGTTGCTCATTAAAAACAAGTATTTTCAGCATGACTATTCAGGTATAAACCACATCCATGGTTGCATTTATTTTATGTTCAGGGAAAGGAACACATTGCAAATTCAAGAAGGAAAAACACTCTTTTCCATCTGTAACAACTACATGGAACATGCAAAGTAAAGACAATCAAGCAAAGATACTGAGATTATGAATAAAATCCCTTTTAGCTTTCACTTCCAAGTTTATAAAATATCCCTTGTGTTCTTCTTTTAATGGTCCCTTAGAAATGAATCTCCGCAAAATGGAGCTAAGCTGGGTAGATACAGCAGCTTTGCATATTAAACCAAAAAAAGAGGTGCTTCTTGGATAGAAACAGACAGAAGAATCACAGGGAAAGTTGTAGGCTCAGCAAATGGTGGGGAGGAATAGAAAATGTCACTGCCAAAAACCAGCCACAAAATAAATTTGACAGATGAAACTGGTACCAAGAATAAATTCAAGCTTCCGTAAAACTATGAAAAATGAACAGTATAATATAATAATTTTCACCTAACTTCTTACTCTCTGTATTATCATTTGCTAATAAACAACTGAGTAAAGCAAGCCATTTTTCTCTTCTCCTCAGGTAAGGAGCCTCTGAAGAAGAAAGCACCAGTACATAACCTGCAGATAGGCACAGCTTGTTACCACTGTTTGAAGCGTGATAAACTGAAGGGCATGAACAATTTTCAGAAGCTTTAAGAACTTCAAGAACTGTCATTTGGCTGTTTTAACACAAGAATCTCTACTACAAAGAACAAATTTTTTAGGAAAAATCCTACCAGTGTGAAATAAGCATTTAAGACCCAAGAGCTTGTTACTGATATGTACAGAAGAGCCTATTTTACTCTGTGGTGACCACCCACCAAGTTTGGCTTGAACAACTTCTGTTTTTTCTTACTGCCATTTGTCTACAGGAGAGTCAGAGTTCACAAGGCAGACATACTTACTGCAAATGTTTGTTTACACTGTACCAGAGACAATGCTCCAGAGACATGAAAGAGGATGACACATTTTAGTTCTCCTTTGTCAACTGCTACATCACTAATAAGTTACCAAAATTATAGTGGACTGCAATACAGTTGCCAGATTCAAAGAGGAGAGTCAATAAGGTACTCCTCCATTTTTAGAATGAGTACCACCTCTTTTGTAAAGTTGCATTAAGTTCCTGGATTCTTGACTACATTTTGCTAGTAATTACTTTGATCTTAAGAGATATTTGCAGTTTCCATAAGTGATCCATCATAATGATTGGTTACAGGCTTGAACAAACTTGTTCCTGACCACTGAGGAGTTACAAAATATGTAAATGTTGTTTATGTTTGTATCCAATGCGCAAAACAACAGTGTCTGATTTTGCCAAATGGCATGGGGTGTTGCTTTACTTTATCTAGAACGGTACAATATTTCACAATGAACACAAACTGCATTTCCCTGGTGATACAAATGAAGTTTTATAGTTACATGTATTTCATGCAAAGTTCCTTAGCTGAAGTTTGCTCTTTTAACATGAGTAAAAAACAATGATCAGAGTAAACACTGTCCTACTGCCATCTGTCAACTTGTTTTAAGTGATCTATTCTGCTGAGAAATAAAAGAGTCTGACACATCCTTAACTATCTTTATGCAAGTCCTTTTTAAGCTGTTATGAAGAACAGCAATGCCAGACAGCTGTTCTGGTGATGTCCTCTCTTTTGCAAAAAATGAGGTACAAAAGCTGACTGCAAATAGGATGTTTCACTGCTGCTGCACAGGGAAAAGAAGAGTGTTGCTCTACTGTTTACATATCCCTAACATTTTTATTGTCACAAAAGGAAAAAAAAAAAAAAAGGAGGGGAGACATCAGTGTACTTATCTGCTTTACTTACTATATTTATAATCCGTAAAGATTTTAGAGCTGCTTGAGACAAACACCCCATTGCCATCAGATCTGGATAGATTCCCTCTTCCAACACATATTGGTTACCAGAAAATTCTTCCTGGTCAAAAACTATGCAGCTGCAGGAAGAAGCAGAAGAAACTGTCTTTTAGGAAAACTGTGGAAGTAAAATGATGGTAGTGTATCTGAGTCTTTAGTAAGAGGTACTTGCAGAAATATCACGTACAATGTTTTGTCCTGATAAGCTAAATATCAATGCGTGTGTGTGCATACCACAAAGCATTATTCTTTGTAAATTCCCATAGATAAAACCACTTCAGATGTTAGAAAGCCGTTTGATTTATTACAGTTTTTACCATTTCAGTGATTTTTCAATATTTGTTTGATGCAACTTACCTGCCACCTAAAACTTTTGAAGACTTCACAGTAAATGAATCAATACATCCTGTGTTTTTTTCAAGTATTTGACAGTTACCCTTGAATTCAGGCTCTGAAAATAACTGGACCTTTAAAGAGTCATAAACATATTTAAAAACAATTAATGCTTTAACTTTCATAAAAAAACATCTCTACCATTACTTCTATAACTGCATTACTATATACCCAATATCCAGATTAATTCAGTTTCATAGATTTTTGTTACTTTTTCAGTGTTGTTACTTGAACAAGGACTGCAAAGCCAAAAAACATCTCTGGTTGTAAATAATTAAGTAACATACAAAATAATTCAAAGAACACTAACAAAGGTAGCTACTTCAACTATCTGCTGGAGAAGACATGAATCTCCACACAACAGATAGAATAAGGCACGTGATTAGAAAAGGGTAATAAACTGTTGTTTAGTTTCTTAATCCATTTAGCCTCAAAAATACATAGTCTTCTCACTAAATGAAAACTATCTGTTTCTCAGAGCATAAATGGTGCACAGTGTTGGCAAAGTACTCAGACAGCATGCCAACAGGTGTGGTAAATATTCTTGGGGCAGATGGGCTTTATGCGCCTCTTGTAACTATAGCTGAAGTCATGTCAGTTCTTTCTTTCTGTGCTCTGAGGATGAGAGGGTTTGAAAGGATAAGTCACCCAGTCTTTTGTCCTTGTTAAAATGAAAAAAAAAATTCTAAATAGCAAACCTGCTAATTTGGTTGGAAGATAATTAACTCGGATCACACAGAAGTCGTTCACATTATCACATGCCTACCAGCTTTATTCACTCTTAGCAGAGATACGTGTGCAGGCATGCACAGCATTTTCCAAAGAGGAACATGCTGACAAAGGATACAGTCTGTTGACTACAAGCCATTATTTCTTAGTTTCCTTAGGATAAAGTCTATAGTCGTAAATATTTTTTCATGCATATAGAAGAAAATAAGCAGCCTGGAGATTTCTATTCCCCAGAGTTCATACATATTCCTATACTGGATACTCCAGTAAGGTGTGTTGCTAATTATGAATGCAAATTGGGAGAGCCAAGACTTTTCTCCCTGGTTTTCAATTCCATGACATATTCACTGTTTTGACTGACATTAAAGTAACAACTGCCTACAAAGGAAACTAAAACTTCCTAAAAGAGAAAAAGGTTCAGAATTATGAAAGAATGAAAAAATGCTCCTTTTTAGTCTCACTGTCAAAAAATGTTGTAGTACTCGCACACAGGAGAAAGTCTAACACAAAAATTTTGTTGACCCACTGAATAGACAAATTCACTTCGGCATTTCCTTCTCTTTTTTTATTGACAAATACGATGTTAACTTTTAAGTCCAACTCAGAAAGCAGCATTTGCAACTGAATGAGTTTCACTTCAAGTGCAACCACCACTAGCAGAACAGTTAACAAAGAAACTAGGTTGAAAACAAAGTCACAACTATTGAGTACAACTAACTTGTATTGCTTCTGCAACATACTCCAAGTAACTTCAGCTGGCCACTGAATCTCTTTATATATACGCATAGGCTCCAGATCCTCAGAACAATACTAACACTCTCAAACAGCACACCTACTGACCCAAAACACTGACTCGGCCTCAGAAAACTTTAAGGACAGCTATGTATTACATTCCAGCTTCCTAGTACTTTCGGGCCTTATCTAGGAGGTTCAGAAAGCAGCCTTCCTTCTTCACTTAGCATTCTCACTCTTTGACAATGGACTATCCATGCAAAAACCTGGGTGTTACAGTATACAAAAAGCTTGATCCCATTTATTGATGTTACACAGACCACCACAGAGTATGTTTCACGCGTTTAGAGAAATATCTTACCTTGACTTTACCCCTTTCACTTCCAACAATATCCTACAAAAATTTGGAGAACAAAAAAGAAAAAAGAATTTAAGAAGTGCTAAATTAACAAACATCAAACAGTTTATTATTAACCCCCGCTTAAAGAATGCATATGACAGCATGTAAACTGGATTCAATAGAAAAAGACTACCTAGAAATACTTCAAAGAAACTTGCAAAAGCAGCATAAAATTGACTCTTTACCATAACAATGGGTTGAACTGAAGATATTTTACAATTCTTCCCCCCCCCATGCCTCGATGCTGGGATATAGCCCTTTATCCAGTATGTACTGCTCTCCTGTAAATTCAGGATTCTCATAAGCCACCCACCTAAGAGAAAGAGAAGAAAAAGTGGGTAAAAGTCATGTTACTTTTTACAAAATGCAGGACTGTACATTCATTATCTTAACATAAGAACAAATTGATGGTTTATCCCCTCAAATGCTAAATTGAAATGCTACTAAATCAACAAGATTATAGATCTGATTCTCCAAAACGCTTGCAAATTCTATTTCAATTTGTCCCACTATTTCAATATGATCCAGAGTAAATAAACTAAATCAGACCACAAGTTCAAATACATCTTCTGTCTTGTTCAATATATTCATTGATGACATGAATAAGGAGATTGAGTGCATTCTCACTAAGTCTGGAGATGACAGCAAGTTGGGAGGAGGTGCTGATCTACATGGGAGTAGGAAGGCCCTACAGAGGCATCTAGACAGTCTGGATAGCTGGGCTCCAGCCAACGGATGAAGTTTAACAAGACCAAATGCTGGGTCCTGCACTTTGGCCACAACACCCCCAGGCAATGCTACAGGCTTGTGGCAGAGTGGCTGGAAGACTGTGTGGAGAAAGTGGACCTGGGGATATTGGCTGACACTTAGCTGGACATGAGCCAGCAATGTGCCCAGGTGGCCACGAATGCCAATGGCATCCTGGCTTGTATCTCAAACAGTGCTGTCAACAGGAGCAGGGAAGCGATCATCTCTCTGTACTCAGAGGGTACTGTTCTCGGTTCTGAACTCTCACTACAGGAAAGACACTGAGGCCCTACAGTATGTCCAGGGAAGGGCAACAAAGCTGGTGAGCAGTCTGGAGCACAAGTCTTATGAGGAGCAGCTGAGGGAACTGGGATTGTTCAGTCTAGAGATGAGGAGGCTCAGGGGAGACCTCACTGCTCTCTACAACTTCCTGAAAGGAGGTTGGGACAAGGTGAGGGTTGGCCTCTTCTCCTGCACAGCTAGCAACAAGACAAGAGGGAAGGCCTTAAGTTACATCAGAGAAGGTTCGGGAAAAATTCTTCTTTGTAAGAGCGATAAGGCACTGGAATGGGCTGCCCAGGGAAGTTGTTGAGTCACCATCATATGAGGAATTCAAGGAACACTAGATGTTGTACTGAGGGACATAGTTTAGTGGGGATGTATCGGTGGTAAAGATGATCTTGGAGGTCTTTTCCAACATTAGTGATTCTATAATTTTATGATCTGTTTTATGATCTGTTCTATAATTCTACGATCTGTATGACCTTAAAAGCAGACTCCAGGAAAATCACTGAGATGTTTCAAAATTGTTGTTTTATCAATTTTTTCTCTAGAGTATCAGGCAAATATCAGAATAATATTGTTTGGTTAAAACTAACTTTCAGAGTAATCCATGCAATAAGACATATATAGGCATTATTAAAAGTCAATATTCCAAAACTTCAGATGTTTTTAAGCAAACACTCAGAAATCTGCAGAAAGTTAAAGTAGAACAAAAGGCATAAATACTAATGGCGGTAGAGTGTGATGTCTGTGAACCTGCTGGGGTTCACAGACATCAGCAGAAAGAATATCCTTGTCAGTTTATCATTAAGGCCATCAAAAAGTTAATTGGATTAATGCATATAAATTCAAAGCAATTAGTATGACTATTTAATCAGATCTCATTCCTGATACAGGCCACAAACTCAGATTTCTGCTTCAAACCCACAACTTCAGTCTCAGCCAACTTTTGAGACAAACACGTGAACTACTAGAAAAGCAACCAAATCATTGCATTAGTCTCTCCAACACTCAATTATCACTGCAGTGCTTTATTTCTGCTCTGAAGTACCTGCTATCAGCTGGTCTTGCTATGTGTAGTCTATTGCACTGAAGTAAACTTTTACGGCATTCTTCCAATCCAGGGTCAGTACTGCAGGCTCAGATGGAGTGCTCCTGCATCAGCACTCCCTTGTTTTTGTCACAAGCTACATAAATTCTGTTGCCTTTCACTGCCTTTTTTTTTTTAAAAAAAAAAGTACTGACACTAGAACTGGCCACAGTAACAAGGGGGAATGGTCTTAATCTGAGACAGAGGAGGTTTAGGTTAAATATTAGGAGGAAGTTTTTCCATGCAGAGGGTGGTGACTCACTGGAACAGGTTGCCCAAGGAGGCTGTGGATGCCCCATCCCTGGAGGCATTCAAGGCCAGGCTGGATGTGGCTCTGGGCAGCCTGGTCTGGTGGTTGGTGACCCTGCACATAGCAGGGGGGTTGAAACTAGATGATCACTGTGGGCATTTTCAACCCAGGCCATTCTATGATTCTATGGTAACAACTGAGTTTCATTCTTTCATTTATTACATTTATGCATGGATTGGGACATCTTCTTGGTTATACAAGACAATCTACCCATAGATTTTCATTTTGGACTATGCATTACATAAGGATTGCATGTTAGCTTATTCCAAAACACACTTTCAGTGGCTTCTTCATGCAGAAGGTCAACGCCAACAACAGCAACAACAACAAAAAAACCCTGACATCGTTACATGTACTGAGCATCCATATTCCATTAAGATGCAGTTTTAGTCCAAGAACAAATGCCAGATTCTCTGCAGAGACAAGAAGTGAGGTTACTTCAAACCGAATAAAGCTACAGCAACATGTGCTGTGAGTACAGATTTCCTGTTATTTGTCAATGGCAAGCACTCATAGAGTGATTCACATTTATCACTATTTACATCTCTTGGTTTGCCTCAGATATAATCAATTATTCCAAATTGTTATGCACTAATTACTTAAGGCACTTTTCAAGGCACATTTCAAAATTGCCTCGTAGTAATTCATCAAAGAGACACTGGTATGTAGAATAAATTAAGCTGAAAGTTCAAATGTCTCAGGTGTGTTTAGACCTGTATGCCACATATACCAAAAGAAAATTAGGTTTCATTAATCGATTTCTTGAGTGAATTCATGTTCAATTTTTCAATGCACTAATACCAAGGTACAACTGCAACGCATGACAGTTGAACTTAATTGACATCTATGAAAATAAGTGTTTCTGATATTAAGTGAAACATAAAACATGCCAGATCCCTTCCAGGGGCCTCTCAATAGCAGGCATTTCTTTTCTTCCTCTCTATAAAGAAGCCCAAGTACAGAAGCAATGAAACTTTAAGCACGTGTTTATGCTGAAAACAGTGGGATTTAAATTACTAAGTCTTGCTCTTCCATGCAAGTTAGCCCATAGAGAATTTCTGGAGTCAAGGCTTACTGGTGAAATCCCTGTGCTCTTTCACATATTCAGAAGCCCATTCAGCCCAGCAGCACCAGTGACAGTAGCACAAAGGGGAAAACTGAACGCAGCACCAGCTGAACCTCTCAAACATCAAGACTATCCCCTAGGACGGAGCACTGTTTTACTTCAACTTCTGACCAACAGGAAGGTCTGTACAACAAGACCTAGCCTCCATATCTAAGCAGAAGAGTCACACCTTAGCACCACAAGAACTAAAGTTTTAGACTGCAGCCTACCCTACCCCACAGGGAGCAACTTTCCTTAACGTAATAATTGGTAACCTTCATCCCAACAAACTGCCTTAAGTAGGGCAAGCTACAGCCTCATCCCAAGTCATTGCCAAAACTGTGCCAAAGACCTCACTCCTTTGCACTGCCTGTCATGCTGGAATCCTGCTCTCTGTGTTGTTCAGACTCATATAGTATGACAGATCACCTGCTGTGAGGCCCTGCTTCTTTCTCCCTCAGCTACAGAAGAAATCAGAGAATCATGGCAACACCTTAGTATTAAACTAAATTAAGTATTAAACTAAACTAGTATTAAACTAAATGACACAGCTGTAAAAAGTTAAGCTTTCAGACAGAGAAGATCTCCTTTAGGTCTGAAATAGAATCCATAACATTTAAACCTTAAATACTACATGTAGACAACAGGTTTAAATTGGTCTGTATGTTAATCTCACGGACCACGTAGAGCCAGGGAGAAAAATGGCATTTGAATGACTAACAGGAAAGAAGAGGTAATTAAATTCCATTTGTAGGAAAGAAAGGAAATGGCTTATTTACCATACTTATTTGTGCTTGTGATTTCTAGTGTCCCACAGACCTGTGAACTTTTTATTCTCTTCAACGTCACTTCAGCTCAGTTCAGAGATAGAGGGAAACAGACAACTCTGTTTGAAGTGCTCCTGCAGGCAACCTAAGGGCTCTTATCTATTCAAGTACACAATGGGGGTTTGTTCCTGTACAGTGCCTCCTTAGGTCCACTCACATTACCATCCTGAATGCATTTAGATTCTATATATTATATTTTGACTACTATCTACAACCTACCCATCACTTAACGATTTCCTCACTGAACAGTCAGGCACTAGAAGCAGACAAATCTGTGCCATGGGCTAATTACTTGAAAATCAGAAGGAAACCAGTATGAATTACAAGACCACAGTAAAACAAACACCTAAGCAGAACACACCCCTGGAAACATTCTTCCATCTACTTAAAAAGAGGATCAACTAAAATACAGGGGCTTTTTCACTAACTTTGGCAAAAGCTTCACATGTCTATGGATAAAGAAAAGGCACATTCGGAAACATGCAATTCTCGTGATTTTAATAACCATTAAACATAAGCTTGAAGGATTAATAAGCAAAGAGGAAAGTCAAAATTATACAACACAGTTGCTTTAAGTACTTGCTTAAACTTGTAAAGGGTGTTACCTGTTGCTATTAAATACTTTCATTTTCCACCACTTTCAGTCCTGCCAACTTGGGAGTAAAGATCAAATCCTATTTAAAAAAAAAAAAAGAAAAAAGAAAGGCCTCTCCTATTTTCAAGCAACCTAAATTTAATTTTCTCCCAAACAAAATGGTAGAATGGAATACCCTGGATTCTGTGCTTGGCCAATCTCTGAAGAATGCCTGAGAGCAAAACATAAATCAATTTAAAAGAAGTCAATAGTCACTCATCACTTTCATATATATTTAAGATGTCGTTATAATGGATTTATCTAAGACATTAATATATTGCTTAGAAACATTCTTCAGAAACAACAGCTGAAAATTTTAATGCAGCTAGCTCTCCAATGCCTCCAAAACAAAAATATTCATTTCCCAAATGCAGAGCTGTGCTGTCTTCAGCATACAGTTTAGAGATGCAGTTTAGCTCAGAAGTTGTTCGCCGTTCAGTAGTATCTACATTCTGCAGTCTCAGCCTTTCTTTTCTTTGATATACCCTTTAAATTACAGAGCAATCAAACTCATTATGTGGGAAATACAGATTACATGTTATCTATTACTGCTGTAACTGCTTACTACAGGTACCTGTAGTTTAAATTAAAAAAAAAAAGTTAGGGAAAAGTTCATGGCTTCTTACAGTTTGCTTTTTCTTTTTCAAATGAAGTATTCTCAGTATGACACCAGGAAGGTTACTTAGAAATACTACGACAAGCCTTTATTGAACCTGAAACAGTTCATTATGACGCCACATACGTGCTAGTCTAAATATCTCTAGGAATTGCTCAATGGATTATTCATCACTGTACGACTGACTTCTTGGTAGGAAAGACATAAAAAAATTCTACTTGACGTTACTTAATGCTTAAAATAAAAGTTTTTATTGCCAATCACGACTTAACATGATTCATCTTCCTATCACGTTGGCATTTACAAAGACCACCACCCCAAAATACTGCAACACTCACAACCTCTTTGGAAACAAAATGCTCATACAAGACTGTAGAAGTGGACTGATAGTAACTTGTTACAAACAATGCACCTAAATAAAAAACATGCTTATTGCTACAAATTACACCTTTAAGAGACTAGCAACTAAGATTACAGGAACAGGAGCAGTCTGTGGGACAAGGGTTTTGTTTGTAATAACTTCTAGCCAATTTTACCATCAAAGTATCGGAGTCACTCTTAATTACTAGAATACTCATACTAAAGTACGATTCCTATCTCAGCTGCAACAGTCACATTTACTAGAACAACTACACAAAGGGCGTGATAGGCACCCACAATTCGTTTCCCAACCTTCAGAGGAGACTCTTTCCCATGAATCTTCCTTGCATATTACAGAAGACATAAGGGCACAGTGGCTTCAAAGGTCACTATGCAGAAAAAACTGCTGTCGCATCACATTCACACACAAATCAAAAGCATTCCTTTGGAATGCACTGAGCTCAATTCTGCAGTCTTTACCCAGACAAAATTTGCAGAGATATCACACAGATAACACGCAGAAAGATTTAAGGTGTGGCTGGGTAAGGCAGCGCTCTCAGTAAGTCACCTGCATTCCAGACAGAGAAAGAAACTATATCTCAGAATTTGGGTACTTGGAGACGTGACTGCTAATATTTGTTTATATTTCCAAAATACTTTGATGCTGTCTCCAAGGCTGTGGAATTTTATCTGCAATTAATGTACCAATAAATCAAACAGTAAGATACACCAACTTATTAACTGCGTGTGACAGCACAAATGACACCAGGAAGAGGATACGGCCACACCAGCCAATAATTTCAAGAACTTCAATGAAAACCCCCTTCCCCCCTGAAAAAAAAATAAAGAAAAAAAAGATAAAAAAATTTAATGATGGTATTCACTGCAAAAGCAATGCCACTTTTCAGAAAGAAACACCATTTTATACACAACTCAGAGAAAGAGTACGTAATTTGCCTCTGGTCAAGCACAAGAAGCCCAAGCAAAAATTAGAAATTAATTCCATAACAACTTTGCTGCTGAAATGCTTTATAAAATACAACCATGAGAACAAACTATTTTTATCTCTCTGATTTTATCTCATTCACTTTCATACTTTGCAAGTCAGTAAAGCAACATCTCAATGTTGTAGCCAACGTGCTCCAGTCAAAAGCAGACATTTTTATCTCAAGAAATAGCAGAGACACTACAAGACACCAAGTGCAGAAAAAACATGATCTAATTCAAAAATTCTAGAAATTGTACATGCACTATTAAACAGCAGTTAAAATAGTACTTACACGCCACTTAGCACATTTATAGATTGCGTTCTCAGCCCATATCCAGTGTCTTTCAAATTGGAAACAATTCCTAACACATTAATGTTAGAACCTTTTGATCCAAAGTCTTTTTCACTGTACATTATCATATGTGAGCTGGTGAAGTCCTGTTAAAAAAAAAAAAAGAGAGAAGTGCCATAAGAAGAAAGCTATGTGATGTCTCTATGTGCTCAGGAGAAAATAACTCTATGTTCTTGGAACTTACACCAACAACAGGTCTCAGTGACTGCAGCTCTTCATCATAGCCACCCCAGTCCGTCCAGTCCCGATATTCTCCTTCTTCCAGTAAATACTGATGGCCTTCAAATCCAGGCTTTTCATACGCGACCCAGCTGAACAACAACAGAGACTGCATGTGAAAATGGACTATTGCCACTATGTGTTGTGTGTGAAATTTGTTCTTCCTCCCATCTTCTGTTAAAGATATAGGTGTCTTCTAAATGTTTTTCCCACTGATATTAATATAATTACATTACAATTTCAAATGGAAAAAAAAGTCTAATAAAAATACTTGCAAAACATGCCAGAGGTGGAAGAAAAAAAGAAAAAAGCAGATTTACATTACAATGACCACTCTGTTTTGATACAGTGTAGTCAGGTAGAAAGATAAGGTGTAAAAAAAATAAAAAATAAAAATACATCAACTCCTCCTGGCTTGTAATGATTCAGGACTTCCAAGTTAGTTTGAGAAGCTTTGTATCTTTCTCTAACCAAAGCTAGATGAAATTCTACAACTCTTCAGTACGTGGAGCTCAAAACAGTTAATTATGGAAACAACACTACAATAGGAGAGAGAGAAGTTAACGGATGTAGGCTGCTCTGACTGCTTGACAGCCCTTCTTCCACTTCTCTAACCTCTGTGAAACCACAGTTATCAAAATATTGACTAGAATGCAGCCCCTGTTGTGACTATTTCCAAATTTAACCCAGATGTAAATCTAAGACCAAAAACAAATAGTTTCTGAATCTATCCACTGCAGTTTCAAATCTACAGAGTTAACACTTAATGCTGATGAGGAAATACTGCTAGTGTTTTTTCCCCATACTTACACTCCTCCCAGTACTTTGATGGATCCCACTGATGTAAGTGAAAATTGTGTCTTTTCTTCCGATTCCTTGTCATTGAGCTTAAAGATCTCTGATTCTACTTCCACATGTCTCCCTTCAAAGAAAGGCTTCTCATAAACAACTACCTGTCACAGAAACAGAATAAAAGCTGCAAAGAGCGTGATAAATGCTGATAGCAGTCAGTTTCTTTTGCATAGCTGCATAAAGGGAGAAGATTAGCTCTGTCAGAGAGGGTCCAGAGGAGGGCCACAAAGCTGATTAGCGGACTGGAACACCTCCTCTACGAAGGACTGAGGGAAGCCCAGTCACTGGGGGAGCTGGGCTTGTTCAGCCTGGAGAAAAGAAGGTGGCAGGGTGACCTCATTGCAGCCTTTCAGTACCTAAAGGGAGCCTACAAACAGGAGGGGAATCAACTCTTTGAAAGGGTTGATAATGGCAGGGCAAGGAGAAATGGTTTTAGGCTGAAGGAGGGAAGATACTGGAACAGGCTGCCCAGAGTGACTATGGATGCCCCATCCCTGTCAAGGCCAGGCTGGATTGGGCCCTGGGCAGCCTGGTCTACTACTCAATGGGGAGGTTGGTGGCCCCAGCCATGGTGGGGGTGTTGGAGCTTCATGATCCTTGAGGTCCTTTTCAACCCAGACTATTCTGTGATTATGAAAATAAATAATGATCTCTCTTTTCAGGATATCTTCCCTTAGATATGCAACATTAGGATTTAAGTGTTCATTATCTGCCTGCATCATGCAGGTAGCTGTTAATACTGTTATTTGCATATATGATAGATGCATGAATTAGACAAATTGCAGTTTCAGGGTGTGGTCACGTGCAGCACGACCAGGCACTAAGCAGGCAGTATGTGATCAAGATATACTTATCTACCCACATGTAGTCGATGTGCGATAACAGGACAATCAAATAAGTACTGATTTTTACCTTTGGGTCTCCAGGACATTCTACTTTGCGGCCTCCCTATTGGAGAAGGAGAGAGAGAGAGAGAGAGAGAGAGAAAAATGAGCAGTCTAAATCATCTTCAACTCTTCATAAAAAGCTGGAATTAGAATGAAAGCTATTCCATAGGATATACGTGAAAATTAGGAAGATCAAAAGCAGAAATGGATGCAAATCAAGAATTTTATGGATTAAAATTTTGTGGTTTTTAGACTTACATTTCTATGAGTCCTGAAAAAAATTTAGCCACCTTAAGACACTGCTTCTAATATATAAGTGAAAGTCACGTAGCTGGCAAGTAATAATGATTTTTTACCATTTTCAATGGCCTCATAGACCTAATGTAGGCTTCCTTCTTCTCCCAGAAAGCTAAATTGGGATATTCACCAGGCTCCAACATTAAAGGGACTCCCTGGAAACCGGGTTCTTCATAAATTAGCCATCTAAAGCAAAGGGGGAGTAGAAAGCAAAAAGTAAAAAAATAAAACAAACAAACAAAAAAGAACAACAAAAAAACCAACAGTAACAAAAAAATCAAACCATAAAAAAAAAAAAAAACAAATCCCAAATCAAAGAAGCAACAATTCCTGAACAGAAAAGAACAAAACAAACTTGATTCAGGCAAAAATAAAAATAAAATAAAAGGAATAGTGCACCCCTGTTTCTTGGTCTTTAAAATCAGAATTTCTAACCACAAACTGGTGCATTTGCAAACTTCTGCATCTGTGCAGGGAAAAAACTTACCAATGTATGTGTCATGTTTAAACAAGTTAAAAAAATAATGCTGTGAACAGACAATCATGAATTTGACTGTCTTATCTAGGAGCAATACCAGTTTTGAACTGAATTTTCAAGACGTAAGGCTATTGTGTATTATTTTAGAATAGCCTTAAAATACTCAGACCAGACTTTCCAGAAGTTGAAAGATCTCTATGAACCTAGACTTGCATTTGTTGAAAAATCTACTCAATGGGGAGCTCAAAACCTGTATTTCTAGTATGTTGAAAACAAAGCAACCAACCAGCCCAACCCGAACAAAAAACTCCACAAAACACTGATTCCATTGAAATCTACTTCTTCATGGTTTGTATCTGCTAATGAGCCTGCTTTCAAAGACATGATTTTCAATATTCCTGACTTGGACAGCAACAGTAGTTTTTCAAAGCATTTTCAAGAAAATCTTGACCAGTAATCACTTACTGAAAACAAAGAAATCTACTGTTGACCTCTGCATAGAGGATCACAATGTATAACTCCCAGTTAGATCTACCAGTCTCTCAGACTTGCAGCATCAGGCAGGATATAAAGCACCAAACAGGAACACCTTACACAATCAAAAGGTTGCCTGTTTAAGGATCATAATGTATAAGTCTGGTGACACGAGGAAGATAAATAATTAATCTCACATTTTAAGTTAATGTAAACTGGCACACATTGGTTGAGCTTCACTGCAGACACACGGTTCCAAGAAACAAAGAACTTTGCTTTTACTGATATGTACAGCCAAATATTGAATATATTGTGCATCCTATAGCCACCCAATTCAGTAAGCTCTCAGCTTCACAGGAGAATTTTAAGTACATGAGAAACCAAGAGAGTGCAATCAGAAGATAATGGTGCATTGCCTCATTTTTGTTGGCAGCTTTTAATAAACACACTTAAGCACACACAGTGGGAAACTTTCAGATACAACCACACCTACATGGTGAAGTGACTCAGAATCAAACCTTCCTCAGCTGCCAGTCCAGTGAACTGTCATGCCTGTAAACTAAGGGAAAGAAAGTACCCTGCAACACTCAAAAAAAAAAAAAAAAAACTACTAGCAATTTACTGTATTTCTTATGCAACCAACTGGCAGAAGTAACATCTTTCCACACTGGATAAAGAGTTATTAACTGAGAGCCCTAATTTGATTCATAGTGAAAATACTAGTTCACTTTTCTTCAAGAGATCAAAATACAGCTGAGAGAAATTAAGACTTAAGAGTTTACACAAATTTAGTGCAAAAATACTCTCACAGTGATGCAGAGCAGAGATCAGTCTGAAACTGATGGTTGCGCATGGGCCTTGCTTCCTTTGCTAAGAAATTGTTATTTCACTATTCACAGAATGCTTCCAAGTGAGGAACAGAAACAATGTTGGAAGGTAGATGAAGTAAATTAATAATCAACCTCCAAATAACATACCTGATTTTATTACTCTTGGCAGACGTAATCTGAAATGAGTTTGCAGTTCAACATAAATAAGCTTCTGTCAGAGAACCCATTATGTGAACATCTTAAAATTTTCCTACATACCCAAGTGCTTCATAGTGTTCCTCCAAAATCAAAGTGCTAAAAATTCATCAGATGAAATACCTTTATCTGATAATGAAAGTGCCTCATCCATCATACAGGCTTTGAATCTCTCTTTGTAGTGTTATGTAATATTAATTCTTAGTTGGGCAATTATCAACAGTTAAATATACCATTAGCAAAAAGGCAAATGCTACCACAGCCCAAACATGGCACAGCCACCATGTCTGTATACCCAGCAAAACATTCTGCAGGACCCAAAACCACTAAAAGCAGTTATACTCCCTGTTTCTAAATGCAGTCTCCCTCCTTTTTGCACCAATTTTGCTGGTGCCAATTTAAGACATACTTTAAGTACCGATTTACTTATTACATTATCAAAGTTATCATTTCTACAGTAACTGGATTGTTCCTAGGCTTCCTTTATCACAAAATTTTGCTTAGTTCATGGCACGCATTATACTCCTAACTTAAATGGCTGTATGTTTTCAGGTGACACATAGTATACATTCTTAATTATCAGTATAAATATTGATGAATTGAAATGCACTGTGAAATAAAAGGATGCTTTCAAGAGACCACATTTCATGCTAGGCCTTACTTCATTACATGACAGCTTAAAAATGTTCTTTCAGTACAATAATTTTAAGTTTAGAGATAAAAGCAGGTAGGAAACGTGGCTGTAAACTGCTATGATAAGACACCTCTTATTTCTTACAAGTTTGTCTGAATGTGAAAAAGCAGCAGAGGAAAATTTGTACTTTTACTGCACACTCTTTTACCCCATGCAATTAGAAGAAAAATAAAACATTATAAGGTGCCATCCTAACCAGGTGTGAAGCATTACAATGATGTAACAATCATAATAAGAACTACCAAAATATCTGACTGGTATAAACACAGCCTGCTTGCATGGCTGATAGGTGTAATCAATGGTTTAAAAGAAATTCCTTTCATAGCAGTACACGTTTACACAAAACTATGCACTTACATGCCCCAGTGTACTTTGATAGAACAAGTCTTCTGAGTGCTGCCAAACACCCCTGTTTCCTCTGTGTCGTCAAAGAAGGAAGTCACGATTCCTAGCCCTTCAGGTTCTGTGTACAAATCAATTTGACTGACCCTGTAATCCTGAAAAAATGAAGATCGCAATAATTACCCCATCTGTGCTATAATTAATGTGGCTAACTAAAACAGCTTTGTAACTCCTGTTTGTTTTAAATTGCTTCCCCTCTTGTCAATTACTACTATTATCAGATTCCTGTCATAAAAGTAAAATTAGGCCAGTTGCCTGTCTCTGTTTGGACCAAGACCTCAGTCAGTCAATCTTTAATCAGCATGTACGTTGTTTACCTTCTGCCATCTAGGCAGGAATGCATCTTCTTTCATCAGTTAATATCTCCTCCAGCAAATTAAATCTGAACACACAACAAGCAAGCCATTCTTGAGAAGAACTAATTTAAACAAGAATTGTAGTTACAAGCAATATATATTCCTCCCTTTTTCTTTACTAGTCAAATACCTTTATAGCTCATGGTTACTTAGGCAATCTGCAAACATATACACTTGATGGCAGGTTAAAAGTGCATGTAGGAAGGCTGTTTCCACCACATATGAAACTTCTTGATAGGTTTGTACACACAAGTGTATTTTCTGAGTAACAAAAAAGATTTGAAGGTGTTTAATGCTAAAGATTTGTTGGGTATAAGTCCGTTCTGTACAATAAAAAAATAACAAAAAACTGCCCAACAATCCATGTGTTTTCAAAATACAAGTCTGTGGATTTACTGATCAGTTTTCTGGATTTTCTCAAGAAATTTTCAAGCTGAAAAGCATATCCCTACATAAGTTTCTATGGCATTTTCTGGGCTGTTTCAGTGAAAACTAGTTTTCTTTCTGACATATCCTTCCACTGTTTTTCAGCCAAATCCCTATTCAAAAACAAACAAGCAATTAAACAAAAACAACAGAAACCCCACCCACTCACACTGTGATCATATCAGAAATTCAACCTGCAAGACTGAATTTTCTTAACAGTGTAAAACTTCATCAAACATTAGGACTTCTACAAGATTTTCTTTACTTGTATTACTTGCCTTTACAACATGTCTTATCGAACCAATCACTGCAGGCTTTAGCGATTTGCATTCATTTTGCTCTTCACCTGCACCCCAAATATCTGGGAATTCCAGTTCTCCTTCTTCCAGAGGAATAGAAGGACCTTCAAAATTTGGTTTTTCATAGAGTATCCAGCTTAAAATAAAAAATTATCAGTTTAAAATGTTTTATCAAGTGTGAGTTTCAAAAATCATTTTCCCATTCAACAATTTCCTTTTTCACAAGAAGCACCATTTCCAGACCTTCCATGCCACTCCAACACAGCTTATTCACCCAACAATGCTGATGCAAGTCATTTCTGGTCTCTGTGATACTTCTTAAAGCAATTACAAAAACAAAGATGCCTACTGCTGACTTCGTAATTTCATCAAAAACTTCTCCACCCTTTTCAAACCGATGATCTGGGCCTGCAGGAGTGCTGTCTATGTATACCAGACTCTGCACGAGATACTAATCAGAACCAATTTGTAGGTCAAAAAATGTTGACACTAGACTGCTGTGTCATGTATAAACAGACAGATTGCTTGGATACTATGAACGGCATCGTACAGTTCTACAGGGGCTGGTATAGACATACCAAAGAATGTTTAGAAGACAACTTTATTTTTAACTGCAGGTTTGAATAAATAAGTAGATAAAAACTATATTCATTCGCAGATTTAAAACTCTCCCCTAGAGCTCCCAGTTGAAGGGAATAAAAAAATATATATATACCCTCAGTGCAACTGAAATCCATGTTGGAGAAGAAGAGAGTCCTGGTTTACACAGGCCAGATTTTCATTCCTGTTTTCTGAAGCTAAGCAGACATTAGAACACTTCCTAGGATCTCCTACAGCAGCTAGTCCTTGTTTATCCAGCTTGCTATCAGATCTTTACTTTTGAGAAACTGCTGTTTGACCATATTACAGCCTTGTCACGGCTTAAATTACCATACTATACAGACCAGTAATGGCTGTCCTTTTAATACTATAAAGAAGGTGGCAGATGAACTGTTTTTAAATAGTCTCAGACAACCCAGCTTTTAGAGAAAAATTCCCTCTAGACTCACCAGAGAAACATCCACACTATCAATTCATATATTTGTATAAGGAATTAATCTTCCTCATCAAGACTAATGTAGCCCTAACCCACATCAAACCTGTCTTCAAAACCCGTAGCTACCCTGTTAACATAATTCAAATACTACTTAAGAATCCATAAAGGAGAGAAGAATTAAAGGGCAGCATGGACAGAATTTTTTCTTTTATGCTGTTGAGGTGAAATTTTGAACTCTTCCAGATGGCAACACTCACTCTAGTTTATCAGCAAAGTTAGCTAGTAAAGAACTTCCTACTGCAGAAGGCAAAATACCATGTTTCCTCTTCAAAGGTGTCTACACTACATTGCCAACTGAACAATGGTTCAGTTCTGAAGGATTTCCAGATAAAGACCTCTGGGTAGATTTATCAATAATAAAGAGTTAAAATTCATCTTACCATCCTCTGATAACTTTAACTAAGATTGTTGGTGACAGAACCCAAGAACTGCAATCCAGAACATCATGGAAAACTTCAATAACATTCTCTTGATTGTCTGATTCACAGTATATCACCAGCTGTGTTCAAAACAAAACCAACATCTATTTTTATCTTGCTATGCTTTTAAATATGGAGAGGAACAGCAAAGAACATAAAATTGGTCTTACCTTCCCAGGCCTGGGATTGATTTTACTTTGTCCATTTCTTGAAAGTGCCTAATAAACAATGGGGAGAGAAAAGTCACACATACAAAACAAACCAAAAATCCATTCAATAAAGATGCTAAACTAAGAAAAGTTACCAAAACAAGATGAAAATTACACTGAACAGTAAAAAACTTCACCTACACCTAGCTCCTGCCTCAATTCCTCTTTCTTCCCGAAGAACAATACTTTGCCATGAGTAACACACTTCCTAACTATTATTTCTTTTAATTATCATCCCACTGAAGACAAGTATTCTCAGATTTGAAAAATTTTAAAATTTCTTTCAATCAGCTTCCTACTTATTTCAGGACTTTCAGACACTGAGACTACTTAGAAAACTGGGATTATGAAAGTACATGCTCTACAGCTTTCAAGATATTAATGAATATGTTAGTGGCTGGTAACCATAAAGAATTAAATAATGTTGAAGGAATAGGAGATAAGACTGAGGAAGCATGGTGGCATATACATTTATGAACTAGGTACTACAATCAATTTTTTTTGCTGAACATCTTCTAACAAGGTAAGTATTCTTGAAGAGGTATGCGGTTCTGTAATAAGCAATAGACTAAAAATGCTGAGAAGAAATAAAATATACTCAGGTACACAAAATCTATAACAGTACCTCTAAGTCCACAGGGAACTATATGATATAGGCTACATGAAAAAATCTGTGGTTGTATCATGTGATCTCAAAACAAATAAAGAAAGGGTTGTAATTATGTGTGGCTTTCTAGCAAGGACTGGAGCATTAATTCTTGGACAGGGTCCCATTCTGCTAGGTACTATTCATACAAACCAAAAATCAGACCCTGCCCTCAAACAGCTCACAGCAGAAGATAAGCAGCAACACGTGCAAGGAATTAATGAGAATGGATTAGTCACCATGCAAGGCGGCAGTGGTCTCAGGATAGAGTTCCTAACCACCACTGGATTTTTGTAGGCATCATCAAGACAAGCTGAAGCATGACTGGTTTTTCAGCCTGTGCTTCAAGTCCAGTTAGAACTTGCTCTGTGCGAGAGTCATTGAGAGTCATCGTTTTAGGCTGCCCTTACTCTTTCCCTTCACGCTGTCCATTAGTCTCTTCATCACCACCTTTTTAGTCAGATGAAGATGCACAGTATGTACATGTCATACAAACTTTTTTGATACCTGCCTACCTTGAGCAAGACACTTCAGAGTCAGCAATGGTGCTGCAGAAGACCTGGAACCCAATGGAGACTAATGAACTCCTCCCAAGAGCAATCTTACATGTGGATGTACCTCCTTGCCACACTGTGGCCCCACATTCTAATGAAATAGTGAAATCCAGTCTGGGACAATTTACGTGGCAAAAATTAGCACCTACATCAGCCATTTTGTTTCAAATTCAGGTTTGGAAATCCAGATAGGATCAACTAAAATCAGAACTCCTTCAGAACCGGCAGTATGAGCCTGCACCACTGCAAATAAACCACCTAATTTTCAATCCTACACTAATTTAAAACTTCCCGTAAGAGAAAAATCGACATCCTCAAAACTGTAATGTAGACTGGATTATTTCCTGCCACAAGGTGTAGAAGGAAGAAGTTATTTCTACTTCCCCAGCCATTTTAGTAGAACTCTAACAGCAGATAATCTGCTGCTTTAGCAAAGAACTACTCAAGTCGCTTATATGCTACTTCAATTCCACAGATCACATTAATATGGCTATTAAACTTCGGAAAACATTTTTCTTCCTAGATAACGATAAGGACCAGCATCTGCAGAAACAGTAAATACTGTTGGTTCAAAATACTGAAAGCAGAAATCACAGATCTCACGTTGGGGTGAAATTGGCTTTGAAGGAAAACACAGATCTACCTTCACTCATGGTGAACAGAAGCTCATGATCAAGTGAAGGAGCATCCCTCCACAGTAGCTGCGCTTCCAATAAACGCTACTATGCAATCTTTAGGAATACTTTAAGAATTATGTATTCTACCAAATGCAACACTGAGAGCAGAAATAATGAACTAAGAAAGTTTGCTTTGTTATCCTTATAATAGTGTAATGTCTGACTGGAAGAACAGAGAGATTATTTTTAAAAGAAGAACGGGCAGAAGTTTTCTGAAATTTACAGGAAGCATTCTACTGATAGAGAATAAAAAAAGATGCAGTGTGAGATCTGTTCTTTTAAAAAAAAAAAAAGAAGCATGAAGACATTCAAACCTATCCTTTCCTACTAGTGAAGAGTCATAGAATAAAAGCATCACAAAGAAACATAATAATTTTAAGAGATGCTATACATTTTACATACATGCATCTTATTTTCATGTGTAGCAAACATCAGATGAAACTGCTACTATCCCTACACTCATTCTGTGCATGTAATCTATGCATATCCCACTATGAAAGGAAACAAAACAAAAACTATCCCTGCTAACTTTCAAGATAGATTTTCAATGACATCATACTTACATCTACATCTAATAAACCAGGGGGGGCATTTGATTCATATCTGCTTGCTCCTAACCAGCTGGAAAAATTTTTTTCTGCATTCCCATAGTTAGGTATTTGTAAACTTAGCTCTTTTTTTGCACTATCTGCTTGTATGTACTTCTCCATATAACTTGGAAACTTCATATCTGAAAGAGACTGGATCACAAAAATAAAAATTAACATTCATTCAGCATTTAACTCATGAAATGCAATCATGTAAAATGTTGTTCATCTTTTATTACCTCGGGTTTTGGAGGCAGGCTGAATGGTCCAGAAGCATCCTGTTGTAAAGAAGGTATTCCTGAGGAGTCTGCTATAAAAGTTGTGTTATTTACTGAGGTCACAGACGGAGTAAGAAACTTTTCTTTAGAAGTAGATGACAGCAAGCTTGAGAAAAGTGAGCTTTTTTCCAGTCGGGATCTCTTAACTTCACCATCTGTACCATCCATGTTCTCTTTCCCATTTATTTCCTGAGTAAAAGCAGGTTCCTCTCTATTACATGACTGAAGGGCTTTGAATATTATACTTTGCTCTGTTGATGCGCGCTTGGGCCTGACTCTGGCTATCGTTTCCAGACTCTGCATTTTCATTTGCTGGGTTGGTAACAGATCCTGCACTTTTTCTCTTCTCAGTCCCAAACCGAAGGTAAATACAGTAGGATCAAATACTTTCTCTAAGTTGTCTTCATGAATCGGAGGCATTGCGAAGTGGGGTGCTGGAGATTTGGGAAGCTTTGACCTTTTCTTTTTCTGTGGTAAACAAACTGAGCTGTCCAAGTTTTTTATTGTTTCTGCAAACTTCTTCATGTCGGTCGGAGAATCAAAAACAGCATCATCTTCAGCAGAGCCATTACAAGTTTTGCCAGGGCTCTCTGGGGCATTACTGCTGTGCTCCGACACCAATACACCATTGAGACTGCTGTCATCATACTGCTGTGCTGCATAGGTCAAATCTCCTGGCTTTGCATTTTTATCTCCATTTTCCACCTTCTGAGATTCTGGTCTACTATGCTGATGAGATTGTAGAGGATATTTATCACCATTGCAGGGTGATAAGACCTCTGTGCCTGGCAGTACCTTCTCTTCATTTCTGGGGAGTTCTGGGCTTGTGTTATTTTGCTGGTAGTAAATATCATGAACACTTTCACTTTTAACAGGCGAGTGCAAAGACGGTTTAAAAGGAGAACTTTCCTTTTTAACTGCACTTAATTCAGGATCAGGTTGCTTCAGAGAGGCACCACTAGCATCAATTTTGCTGCTTTGGTTAAAAAGGGATATTGCAGCTTTCACTTTAAGCTCTGTTCCTTTCCCAATATCCTCGTAAGCTGCAGAGCCTTCTTCACTTTTGCCTTTTAATTCTGCAGTGCTATCTTTCTCTGCTGTGCCATTCTCAAATAACTTCTGGCGACTGTTCTGCTTATTTAATGTTTTATCAGGCTGTTCGCTTTCCTTAGGTTGTTTTCCAAATATCAGCTTTGCTCTTCCAACAAATGTGCTTGGTACAGTATTATTTTTTGAAGCGGAGATATCAGTAGGCCTCTGGCTCTGATTGGCACATTTATTTTCAAACAAGGAAATTTTGTTGGCAATGCTGTTGTTACTTTTATTAACTGGTTTTTCAAGAGTATCCTGCTCACTATCTAAACTGTCTTGATTTGTAGGCGCTTTAAAATTCAGCTCTACATTCTTCGGTTTGGCTGGACTATAGGAGGCAAAGTGATACACAGTTATATCTTCCAGTAATCTTGAAGAGACTTGTAGCAGTTTGTAAAACAATAAAATGTAGCATTAAGATGATTTTCATATAGTCATAATCAGTTTAAATTTCAGTATCTCAAAAGGAATTAAAAAGACAATAATTAAACGCTAAACAAGGAAAATACATTTCAAATGTAAGTAATTCTTTAACGTTCAGCAAAACAAAGATGCAGAAACACAGCAGCCTACAGCATCTGCAAATGAGGCAGAGAACTACTTATGACTGACAGAAATTAAAATTTAATAGTGAACAGGCAGAATAAATTATACGCATGCAATTCCCTGCAGAGTTTAGGAAACAAATCCCAATTCATTAAGGTGATAATGAGTTGGTTAACATTAGAATATACCTCTCCAACAAGTTTTGAAGACATCTGCCCAGATTCTTTTCAGTCCTTGCACTGCAGAAGCAACCATAAACCAAGTAAGAAACCTCTTCTGGATTCATTATTGCTGGTAGAAAATATCACAATCCCCCGATCCACTGCAACTGTTCATCACTGTTTTAACCATTAAGCCAACACCGCATGGGAGGACTCTCCCATTTCCCTCAGGTAAAGTCAGCTAACATTTTAAATAGCGTAAACTAACCCTGCAGATTTTACAAGAACTGAATTGGGAAATACTTGTAAAATCTTATTTAACAGAGTGGATAGGAAAGTGCGTACTATGAGGCCACAGCACATATGACTTGCCTACTATTGCAGAAAGCTGGTGACGCACATCTCATTCATCAGAATATCTACATTCAAAGAACAGCATTTGGCCGTGTCACCTGCTACTGCAGGTGTATGAACAACTGAGAAGAAGCAAGACATGTCTTCAAAATTTATCAGCCAGAAGTAAGGAGTGCCAAGCAGCCCACCAGCATCTCACAGTCAGACCCGCTCTCCAGAGAGGAATCCAGAGACATTCAGCAGTGACAGAATGCACAGAAACAAAATCTTAAAACGGTGGGAGATTAAAGAAGCTTGCTTACAGGGGCCTCATATGCTCTACCAATAATTCTTGTTCTCACTGGTTTTGTTCTTCACCTACACAGCTGTTCGCTGAGCTGTGACACAGCTCTTCAGTCCAGTGAAGAGGAGTGAGGTACAGCTGAGTTAACACAAATGTAAAAACTGAATCTATTCCTTCCCTCTCTTCCTCAAGAATCCCTCTCAGTGAAGTAAACCCTACCAAAACATCTTCATTGTAGAAGCTTTTTTTTTTGCGAGAAGCACAAGGAACAAACTTACTGTGATAACAGAAGGAACCCCTAATCAGCTGCCTAAGAAACTATGCAGAAAGTAACTGCTAAAATCACTGCGTATTTCAGGAGACTTCCTGACAGTGCTCACTGCTTGCTTGAATTGCTCTTTACTCAAATGTTATTATAAAGAACACAAGACAACTAAAAAAAAGGAAATAGTGAACTTACACCTGACTGACTGTACCTCAAACAAAAGCTAAACAAAAAGCAATTGGAAAACTGAAGTCTAAAAGCAGGGGAAAAAAAAACAAACATTCTTGAGACAAATAAGGTATGAAACTATCAGACAACAGATTGCAAGATACCTACACCCTAGTTTTTATTTGCAGTAACTTTTGAAAGATATGTTACTTTACTTTTTTTCTTTTCTGGAAATGTAAACAAGTTGAAAGGGATCTCTGATGGTCATCTAGTCCAGCTTGCCACTCATCAGATGCAGCTTCAGTGTAAGACCAAAGGTGCTGAAGGTTTTGTCTGACCAAGGGCTGAGTATTTCCAAGGATGGAAAATCTGCACCCTTACTAGCTATGGAAGCACTGAAGCAAGTCATCCACTTGCCCTATGAATTATTTTTACCTTATGTACCAGTGGAACTTAATTGTTGCAACTTGCAATGAGGCTGCTGTCCCTTCACTGAAAGATCAGAGAAGAAACTGCTCTGCCTTCTCTAATGCCTCTGTGGAGATGATGGTGAGACCTACTCACATCCTTCTCCCTGCTAAACAAAGCAAAGTGCTTCAGCTTCTAGCCGCGCGTGATGTACTCCGGTAACAGTATCTTAACGGTACACTGAAAGACTCATTCCTTCTTGTAAAAATCACATTTGTATCGAGGGATGCAGGCTGGAAGGAAAGGGAGGGGGACCACTCAACACAAAGGCCCAGGTTCTTCCTCAAGAGCACAAAATCTCTTCCTCCTCCTTAAACACACTGGCTGTTTCTGTCAGTATAGCCCACTACAGGCTTAACTGACTTCTGCTAGAAGGATGTACTAGAGGAAGAAGTTATATTTTCCTTCTACTTGTATTTTCAAGAGGTACCATTAGCACCTGGTAATCTTAACAGATTCATTTCCATACACCCTCCTGTCAGTCTGTCACTTGCACTACTACATGTGTTTCAACACAACAAACAGCACATCTCCCTAATAAGATCCTTCTTTCCTTGTAAGTCCTGACACAAGCAAGCGCAATGGTTAACACTGATAGTTATCAGCCACACCTAAAACTTATGTCAATGAGCAACTAACACCTCAAAGGTATAGTTTCAAGCTTTGCAAATTTACACACAAACAACTGCTTCAGCAACCTGTATTTTACTCTGCAGTATTTCTGCAGAGCAGCAGACAAACAGCTGATGCCAAAGAGCAATGAAAAGCTCAGCCTTGAAGCTCCGTCCACCACAGCCAGTCAGTCACATGCAGCTAAGCCTCTCATTTTGCCACTGAGGAACGTTGATGTTCCACACTGAGGAACGCTGATTTTAAATATAGCTGAAGGATGCGTCCCTTTGCAAGTACTGAATTTCTAAGCTTGTTTAAAAGGAGGAGAAGCTGTCTGAGTGTCCTTTAATTTCCCCTGCAGCATGGGAGAAAAAACACTGGAATACAGATTCGCATAATGGTTCAGACACTTTCTTACAAACAGCCCAATACAGTTCATCATTTCCACCCACTGCTGGCCAGGAACAAGCAAGCACAAGCAAAATACCAATGTCCTTCTCCTAGGCTATACCTTGCAGCTAACCTGTGTGAGCAAGCAGTTAAATCTCCTCTAATATAGTCATAAATTGAAGGTGACTCATATACTTGAAGCATACTGTTCAAACGACCTCATCAAACATGTAACTGATGCCAAAACATCAGACTGAGGCAAGCAAAGTAAAATGGCATGTTAACAGAGCAGAAGAATTCAATGAGTGGGCATAGGCACAAAGGCAGCTACAAAACCAAGTCTGAAAATCAAAAAAGACAACTAAAGTCAAGGCTGACGTGCTTAGCAAAATCCTAACAGCTGCCTGAGCTTTTATGTACTGAGTGAGAGGTGCCATTAGTCCAAGTTTAGTCTCAGGCCTGTAAGGTCCTCTTCCAAAAGCTAAAGGCAAAAGTATCCTGTGCCTCTCAAGTTCCACTGTACACAGACGTAGAAGGAGCAAAGAGAGGAACTGCTATCACTACTTGCTGAGAACTGGCAAAAACAGCTTCTTAAGGAGTACTTCTAAATAACCTCGACTCTCAGAATTGGCAGCACGTCATTAGTAACAAACGTCATGCATTCTTTAATTGAAAATTGGTTTGATTATTCCAAATATATTTTATAGGAGGGAAACAAGTCTCTCATTGTCTACCTTTACTCAAATGAGTGAATTAGTACTTCTCAAGCTGAAGGGGTTTCAGGTACAGTATCTAATGGTAATTTCTCACTTTAAAAATGGAAAAAGCATCTAGTCTCTATTCCCAAGCAGTAAGAAGAGGACAGAAACACCCCTTCTTGTAATACCACCATTATATTTTTCTTTTCCTGTTTTACAACTTAACTCACATCCAGGTGTATAGCTCACATGCTTTCAAGAATGGACACAAATTACACCAGATAATCCAACTGTATCAATTTATCAGGCTAAAGAAATTGTGTGATTCTGTGCAACAGTATCTACCAGGAGCATCATGAACCTGCAGAACACAGCAGTCTCCACCCTGGGCTAAAGTTCTCAGAGCAGCAGATAAGGTCAAGATGCAAAGCAGTGCACAATCCACACTGCCAGGTGAGAAAGAACAGGCTTTTATCCATTAAAATGCAGGCTGTCAGAAGGGGTACTTGTCTATAACTGTTAAGTGTATAGCAGAAGATAATTCTCTGTGCAACAAGCCAAGCAGATACCCAGACAAACAAAATCCAGCCATGCAAGTGCTTGTAACTTCATCATCACTAATGGTAGTGACACAAGGAGAAAAATATGCAGGCTACTTGCATTCAAAATTGTAAAGATACAAAACTGCAGTGTTGGACATTCGTGAGCTCTGTCACCAGATGACAAAATGGCATTGTGTACAAAATCACCACAATTTAACTATCAGAATGAAGTGCTTTCGATCCAGTTAGAAAGGTACAAATCAGAGGTAGCATTTCACAAACTGTGCAAAAAAAAATGGTCCTATCATCTCTATACTTTGCAGATGTGGAAAGCATGGAAGTACGTGTGGTTGTTAAGCTTTAATGCTGAACTTTCATGAGCCTCTAGCAAAAATGAAAGGCAATTCTAAAATCAGTGTACCTCAGGTGGACTCTGACACAACCTGTGAGTGAATGCACCACAAAGAGGAAAGCAAAGCTGCCTATTACATACCCATGAAAACCAAACAATAGAAATGACAAGAACAATAAAATGATTCACAGAACAAAATCATTGGTAGTCCACGAAATCAATAGCTGGAATCCTACTAATGATCACACTGCAAGTAACAAATACATCCACATCTTCCTAAGGAAAGCACAGATCACATCTGCATGACAGAGAACAACTGCTTCAGAAGTAAATCACGCAAACTAACTATGCAAACTAACTATGCTATTCTGCAAATGCCTGATTAAATCCCATGAGTAAGAATTTACATCCTTTGTCCTACATGTACTTATAAAGGCAGCTAAATGCATTCAAATTTCTGGAGTCAGATTCATCATATTATTTGAAGTACCAAGCAAGTTCTACACTGCATCCTTCATCTCTTCATAAAATAACTGCTGAGCAGAACTGCTCCTTCTTCAAAGAATAACCTGAACACCTTCCTTGGTCAGGGATTTTAAAGTACAAATCTTCAAAGAGATTCTCCATTGGCTACAAACAGCAAAATCACATGAAGGTCAATGAGAGCCAAGCTAATCTGGGCAACAAACGGGGCAATGATGACAGCAGAGCAGCTTTCACTCATGTTAAATTATTCTATATAACAAAACAGACATAAGATATACAAAGAAATGACCTAGACACGAATTATTCTTCAAGCACATGCATATTACAGCGTTAGTTAGGTGTAAATATGATTAAAAGAAACAGCTCTTAATTGAAAATAATCTAGATAGCAGATATATAGCCAGTGTTCCTATGTAATCCTAAATACAGATGCTGGCAAAATTACAGCTACAAGGGTAAGGTAAACTGTAGTTATCTTACTTACAGGCTAATTTTTGTTGTGACTATTCTGGAAGCATCCAAACTCTTCAGCTTGAAGCTGTCTAAATCAGAACTTGACTGTCTCTCAGCTGGCATACATAGGTCTCCATTTTTAATCTTATCAGTACGCAAGAAAGGTCTTCCATCAGAATCATTACCATGCTTTTCGGTCTTGGTTTCATTTCTGCCTTCAGCAAACACCACGGTGTTGTCTTCTGCCTTATTGGATGAGGAGACTCTGGGAGATTCCAAGCTGTCTTCCCCAGAAGTCCCAGGTAGAGTTCCTTTTTCCTGCAAAGTTCTTTTTGTCATTGGGTTACTCTCTGTTGATGCTGAAGGTTGCCTTTTTGAGGAGTAATCTTTCATCTGACTCTTCAAACCAGTGGGGGAAGTAGGAACAGCATCCAACTGATTCTTTTTATAAGATCTTCTCCTTGCAGGGGTTGTGGTTGAAGCTTGTTGTTTACCTTTGTCAGCTTCAGTCTTGGACGTGCTTTTGTGAGCAGATCCAGCTTTTAGGTCTGGATTATTACCTGAAGAAAAGGAATTCCGTTCAAGAGTCTGTTGAGGAGACTTCAGTTTTCTTTCTGAGGTTATTACCTTGTCTGGAAACCCCTCAGAAGATGCATCATCCTCAAAAACAGAATCTTCTCTTGTAGTATTCTCAGTCTGGTTTCTCTCTCCATTTGGAATGTCACTAGATGACTGGGATTTTCTCCTTTTCCCAGATCTTTTACTAGAAGATTTCTTATCCATTGTCTCTGAGTCACCACAATTTTCTTCCGATATAACAGTCACGGGTTCATTAAGGAGTTCGTCTGTTTTTCTAAGATAGATATCAACTGTTAACACTCTCGCAGGCTGTGGGTGTTCACTTGCTAGAGGTTCCAGCTTGTATGGCGAATCCTTTGGCTTTGCATGCCCAGGCTCCTCAGACACCCACGTGTTCACCAGATGCTTGTGGCTTAAGATACTCTTTTCTAAGTCTTCACTAGACAAATTCCTCAAGCTTTTTATAAAATCTGGAGTTGTGGAATTATTTATATCTGTGACAGACCCCTTCTCAGGTTCCCGGGTGTCCACATTCAAGCTACTCTCAAAGAAAGAGTTTTTAATGGTTTCACTGCTGCTACTCCAATCTGGTGACCACTCACTGTCAGAGGAGACTCCTCGACCACTCCATTCTGAAATGGTATCGTGGTACAGAGGTCCTACTTCCCCACTGAAACTATATTCTTGTGTTTCAGGAACGACACTCGTGTTTCTCACTTGCTTCTGTACTGGAGGAGATTCAGGACCTTGCTGTATATGTTTACAGTAAATGGGCTGCGCTGTGTGAGGCGAAACTGACCTCTCTCCTTTCCAATGAGAAGTGTGTTCTAATGAACTTTTGACATTTTTCCTTTTCCCTGTACCAAACAAGTTTCCAAGTCTTTCCAAAACCGGTTTCTTTTTATGCTCTTCTCTGGAACAATCTGGAAATTGCGAGGAGGACTATAAAAAACAAAACAAAACACATTTGGTTAAGGTCAAAAGCATTTCTTTAATAAGCATGTTTGCCTTAATTCCATCTTGAATTTAAAAGGATATGATGAACGGGAAAACAAAACAAAACCAAAACAAAAAATACATACTAAATGATACTAGTTCTAATAAAGCAAACAAAAAAACCTCAAAACACAATTAGAAACCCTACATTCTCCTTATGTCTTTGCCTGTGTTTGTTTACAACACTCTTACCTTGCCCTGCACCAGCAGCGTTGTATGTCCTAGATCTCAAACTATTGCACAATTAGTTAACATCACCTGAAGTAATAAAGTATTCTGGAGTCGGTAGGGCTGGGGAAACAAGCTGCTTGGTCAAAATCGCAGCATGGAGTTTGCCAAAAACACAGCATGGCGTTGAACTGTCCATATTGGCTGACAGTTCTGAGGCTGCTGGTGGTAGAAATGAGCGTAAGTTACATTTCATTTTTCGTATTTGTCCTTAACGAAGCCCTGTAACTATCTGCTCGCGTTTGGGACCAGAAAGCTCAAAGCAACAAGAGCCACTGCATCATTCAATGAGCATTACCGGGTCAAACGCTGCCCTGCATCACTCCCCGTGAAGTTTTCCCTTACAACTTCTAATTAACATGGTAAACAGGAAACACGCAATAGCATTACCGAGCACAGAAGCTTATTTGCATTTTAATATATTAGCACTTTTTACATGCCGGCACGATGAATACGTGTTTTGAGCTGTCGTATTTCCAAACACCGCGGACATTTCCTACTCCGTCCCTTCGCCCTTCCCGATGCTCTCCACGCCGGCTGTCGCCGCGCGTTTTCAGGGCTTCCTTTCGCCCGCAGACGCCGCGCTCCCCTCCCAGCGCCGCGCCTTTCCCTCCCTCACACCCGCGCACGGGACGGGTTGGCTGCGGGCCGCGCTCCCGCTCCCGGCACGGACGGGGCAACGCGGCCGCCGCTCCCCGCCCTCGGGCACCCGCGCCCTCCTCCGCCCCGCGCCTCCGAGTCCGCCGCCGCTCTTCCCCTGCCCGGGACGGAGCGAACGGCGGAAAGGAGCCGGACTTCACCCGGCCCCGTCCCGGCCGCCCCGCGTCCCGCCCGGCTCCGCAGCGCAGCGCCTCCCCGCCCCTCCGAGCCGAGCTGAGCGAGGCCCCCCGCACTCACCGCCCGGCCCGGCCCGGAGCTGCCCCGCACGCCGCTACCTCGGCGCCGGCCGTCTGGGCGCTCCGCCTCGGCCCGCCCCCGCAGCGCGCCCCGGCCCGCCCCGAGCCGCCGCCTCCGCCGCGGGCAGCGGCTCTACCTGGCGGGGCCGCGTCCGCCGGACGGCGAGGAGGGGACGAGGCGAGAAGTGCTACAGGCGGCGGAGGGCGAGCGGGCGGCCGTCCCGCAGGAGCTCGGGCGGTGCGGTGGCGGCGGCGGCGGCGGCTGCGACGTTATCGAGGGCAAAATGCCGCCGCGGGCAAAACCGACGCGCTGCCGATGCTGAAGGACGAGCGCCAGGGGAGGCGGGCCGGGCTCAGCGCAGCCCCACCTGCGGAGAAGCGAGGCGAGGCGAGGCGGCGCTGCCGTCCCGCCGCCCGCCGCCGTGGGCACGGCCCGGCC